>CADDXX010000386.1:565712-596209 GCA_902810485.1 Alauda arvensis
TCCCYWTCACTGCTSCTCATTCACCTTGCCCTGCTGATCTGTGCAGGCAGCAGGCTCCTGTAGGCACTCCTGCCAGGTTCTGTACATTTTTCTGTATTGTCCCCAAGACCAAGTGTCAGTGTGGTCAGTCAGCACTGGCTTGTTGGAAGCTGTTCTGCAGTTTTTGCATTGCTTGAGGCAGGTGATGAGTGCTCAGAAGGAATCTGATGTCTGCAGACCAAGGCCCTCCAGAAATTGTGGGAGTCTGTATTTGAAATCTTTGGGGTGGCAGCTGTAYTGAGTTGTAACTCAGCTCATCCTCCTGAGCTGTTTCATTTCTGGAGTAACCACAGAGTTGGCTTGGGAAGCTGRCTGCTGTGAGAGCCAGGGGAAAGGGAAGAAAAATCTGCAGCAGTGCCAGGAATAAATGTCCTGGGGTTTCAAGGTGGAAGACAAGTTTAAACCTATAGTTTAAAAAAAAAACCAAATCACATCCAGAAAAATATTAATGCAGATGGAGGGAGGAAATCTTAAGGAAGACAAAGTGACAGTGAAACATTTCTTAAAAGCCATTGTGTGCTTTAATGGAGAGGTTATGTCTAGAGATAATGTAATAAACCCTGTGTGAATTATTGCTTCCTGAAAGACTGAAACCTTACCTGAATAGGGAAAATTAACAGTATTGATTGCATTTTTGCCTTCAGGTTTTCGAGACTGGGTTCCAAAGGAGCTGCAGAGAGTGGGCTGTGTGGAGCTGCTGAACACAGTGCAGAGGAGAGTAAGGCCCAAACTCCATGTCTTTGGTGGCATTCATGAAGGTAAGGAGCAGTGCTGTTCCCTGCTTCAAGAAGCACATTTTGGTGGTGTATTGCAGTGGATAATGGCATATTGGATTAAAGTGGGGAGGGAGTTCAGGGAAGTGATTGCACGCATGGCACTTTGTAAATTTATTCCAGAATTAAAACAGGCTGTTTCAGGAATGTGTGCTACATTTAGCCACCTACATCTTTCACTGTGCAAAGGTTGTTCTATGCAGGTTATTTGAAAGCAATTCAAATTTTGACAAACTCGGTTAGGGAAACAGATGAGATTCCCCACACTTGCAAGCCAAGATGAAAATTATCCCCATTACTCCAAGTGCAGGAGCTAAGAAGGATACTAGAGAAAAGAAAGAAAATGCAGAGACAAAACTTGCTGCCTCTGCTCACCTCCCTCAAGGTATAGGGGGAAGAGAAAAGGAGGGCATCTGGAGTCAGGCATCAGGAGGAGCCCCTGCCAGAACTCTGCACACATCCCTAAAGCAGCCTGTGATGCAGTCTGTATCTGTGTTACCCTCCTGGAGTCCCAGGGTTCAGGAGAGATGTTCCCCCTCTGTCAGTGCCAGGRCAGGCAGAGTGTGGAGCTTCAGGAACAAYGAGCTCAGTTTGTGGCAGTGGAAGAGACTGAGGGATTAAATGCATTCTGGAGAGACTTAAATATTTAATGTGATTTTGTAGCTTTCATGTGGCTGAGAGACAAACACCAGGAGCTCTGCCTGAGAGTGTGAGACTTCATGACCCTAGAACTCAAAATTACACATTAAATGTTTTATATTCTCCTCCCTGGAGGTTCCTCCATTGTCTCTAACTAGGTTCTCCATAGGTCTGAGATTTTGAGGATTTCATAAAAGAACAATAAAGAAAGGACAGCTTTCTCTGCTGTTGGTTTTTCTGAAGCCCTTGTGACTTCATACAATGATTTCCCATGCCTGGCATCTGTAAATGAAGAGTTTATACTGGGAATACTGACRTGACCCTCTGCATAGGGGCATCAATAACAGTCCTTTAATGCACCCAGGAAAAGATTGGGYATTTTATACAAATATTAGTCCTTGCATATTAAAAAGAAATGAATATAGCAAGACTTCCAGATAAAATATGTAAATTGTAGCCTGTGTAGGCACACTGGGTGATGAAACTGGTGGCTGTAGTAGTGCTAAGGGTGGGAGAGGAGAGTGTGTGCATGCACAGGAGCATCATTGTGAGAGAGCACCAAGGAGCCAGGTGCAGCACCCTGCATTTAAATCTGCTGGGAAAGGTGGCAGGACATMATAAAAGTGAACATGTTGCACTGATACCAAAAGGACACACGACACRCAGTCAGGAGGGGAAACRAAAAGAAGAAGRMAGTTTMTTGARTTCYAGKGATATTTATGCAAAAGGAATAAAAGGTTCTGATAGGTGGAGGAAAGCACCACCTCTACACACACACTGGCTAATACACATGCTTGTCAAAGAAATCCATCCCACTAAGAAGAATGTAAACATCCAAGCTGGTTAGAAAACAACCCCTGGTATTTACATGAAAACCCATGGGAAAACTGACTCCAAGCTACAACTTATCAGAAGGCTTMAAAATTCAGGGTGACATGAACATTCAAATAAATTCTTACAAGAATACCAACAAAACTTTAAAATAATTTCCAATACTTCCACAGGAAGCATGAGAATGGCTTGTTTCAGTACAGGAAGAAATAGCAATAGTGTTTAGGGCATTATCTTTCAATTAATTTTTGTCCAACTCCAGCTGAGATGAACATGCACCACATTCCCTTGAACCAGCAGAGACTRTACACACATTTTGGTGATGCAGGTTTTTTCCCCCTGGTTGATAAGCAGAACAACCACAAACAAGGTTTTTCCCACCACGAGATGATCTACATCAAAATTGCCAGTCTAAACAAATAAAGTAATACAGGTGGACAGWGCAGCAATTCTAAAGTGATTATTCTTCCTGATAGGCACTGTGGGTAGCTGTATTTATCKTAGCTTTCAGACAGCACTGATCTGTGCTCTATCATMATGGTTTGAAAGAAAAACATTTTTACTCTGTGGGTTTGAATGGAAAGCTTTCTTCTTGAGACTCTGGGGCTGTTTTTCAAATTTTTTTTTTTTAAGTACATTTGGAACCAGATACTTCCTAGATGTTTTCAAGCTTCTTTGTTACATTTTAGTGGCTGTCAGCTGAAAACACATACCCTTTTATAAATAAATTTTAAATAAGTAAATAAATAAATGAAAATATAGAATAATCCAGGACAGGCAGAGTGTCCAAGTCATAGAATGGCTTGGATTGCAAGGGACTTTAAGGATCATCTCATCCCAAACCCTCTGCCATGGGCAGGGATGCTTTCCTGGGTTGCTGAGAGCCCTGTCCAGCCTGGCTTTGGACACTTCAGGGATGGGGCAGCCTGAGGATGTGCCTGTGTGTGTGTGTGTGTGTGTGTGTGTGTGTGTTTTTCACCTACTGAGGAGTCCCTGAGGCCTCAGAAGCCAGTGTGACACCAGTGCCAGGGTGGGGAACTGGGTGATTTGGGCTGGCAGGAGACAGGACAGAGTTCAGCTCATTTCTTGGAGAGGAGGTGTTTAGGCTGAACCAAAGTTGCTTCTAAATCATTTGCTTCTGAATGTTTTTTTCCTTCTGACAGACATGACAGGCATGTAAACTACAGCCCCCTAATTAAGTAATTAGAGAAAGAACATGTGTGGTTTGTGTTTCTGCCACACCCAGCTGCAGCAGAGGATTTTCTAGGTTTGTACACAGACCAAAAGCCTCAAACACTGCATTTTTCCAGTGGAGCCTTTTGTGGCAGAGGTGCCAGAAGGGGCTGGTGTCCCTTTGGAGGGGTTCATTTGTGTTTCCTGCCCAGCTCTGGGGTGCTCTGTGTGTCCCTGGCAGTGAGTGTGCCCTTGTCCCCACAGGCTATGGCATCATGACCGATGGCTACACCACCTACATCAACGCCTCCACGTGCACTGTCAGCTTCCAGCCCACCAACCCTCCCATCATCTTCGACCTGCCCACCCCTCCAGGATCCTGAAGCACTACTGGGGAAGGKCTATAAACTGCCATTTTCTAACTACAAAACCTTACATCCAGTTCCATGCTGATTTCAAACTTTAGGGGCTAGGGGGGATTTTGGGGGAGCAGTGGGGGATTTATTCTGGGGTGGGGTTTGGGGTTTTTTTTGGGTTTTTTTTTTATTTGTAAATTGCTGGTGCAAAAGAAACAAGAAGAAAAGTTAGAGGTTGTGCTTTTTTGGAAATGCAGCGTTCATTTGAAATTGATAARGCGTTGTGAATTTGTAAAATGAATTTTTGTTTTTCAATAAATTTGCCATTGTAAATTGTTATAGTGTTCTCAAAAGGACAGCCAAGCTTTCTTTTAAGAAGTGAGAGACCTTATTTTAATATTATATTATAAGCTAAAAAATAGGCAGCATTTAAATACACCCAAATTTGCACAACTTATGTTATTGTCGGGGTTTTTTTAAGTGTCTTTTTTTCCCTCAAGTTTAAATGTTAGCCTTTTATGTCCCATTTATATCAATTTTTTTAGCAGCACAAACAATGTTTTGGGGTCCATTTACCTCTTGATCTGTGTGCATGTACTTAAACTTGTTTCTATTCATGGTAGAATGCAGCAAGGGGAGAATTGACTTCTCAGTTGTTTGTCTCTACCTGCTTTATAAAGACTGATCTAGATAGCCACAGCCTGTATGTGATATCTACCTTCTGTTGTTTTTTTTCTTAAATTATTTTAGCTTTAAAAGACTGAGGGTGAAAGCTGCAAAGAGCAGGTATTTCATGCAGTAAAAAAAAAAAAAAAAGTTGTAAATGCGGACTCCTTTTAAATATGAATTTATATATATATGTATTTTTTGTGCATTATAACTAAGCTAGGATTTAATATTGCCAGTATAGCATCTGCAAAATTATGCTGTACAGCACATCTAAATTATGAAGGATGTGACACATTTTTCCAAGTGCTCAAGGCCTTCAAGAGCCCGAGTTAAATCTTTGTTGTAGTTCAGGCATGTATAGAGTCAAATGGATACAATCAAGCCTAAATAAAATAAGGCTTAGTTGTCCTTTATATTTAAATATTCTTCTTGTCTTTTTTTATTTCCTTTTTCTTATTTTGCACTGTGTGTAAATGCAATCTCCCTAGCACAAAATATTGTTGCAGATAGTTATTTCTGTTCCTCCACTGTAAATGCTATTGAGCTTTGTTCTGTTTTATGTTACCTTGTTAATGGAATTTAGAAAAGCAGTTGTTTCTTTAAATTTATTGTGATATTATATCTAGCGGCCTTTATATGCAAATAAAATTGCAAGATTTTTAAATATGTGGTGCAAGAGAATTTTGTGGGGTTTTTTTGTGGCATGAACAATTTTGGGGAGTGATGATGAGGGTAAGTAAGAAGTTCTCTATTTCTCAATAAATTTATATTGCAGACCATTCATCAGCTGTCACTTGGGTCAGTAGAGCACTCAGAGTTTCCCTTCTGTTTCTCTGCCATCCATCTCTCACCCATTCCTTTCAGRCTGCAGGGATTTTGCCTTTAGGTGTTGGTGTTGGTGTGATGGAGCCTGTGCTGCTGAGCCCTGTAGGACCCTGTTCCCACTGACACCAGGCAGAACTGATCAGGCAGGAACMTTTCTGCTTCCTCACATGGGCACTGAGCTGCAGAGGTGTCTCATGCTCTGCTGGTGTATCTCTTCTGAGATAACCTTAGATTGTGGTGAGTGGCTGTTTTCTCACTGCCGTGCTTGGAAGAAGGGATCAGAGTCCTTGGGTTGCAGTTTGAAGATGTTTATTTTAAAATCCTTATCTCTAAGTTCAGTCAGACCAGCGTGGTGTTCACAAGCAGCTGGAAAAGTGAATTCTCCCTGCCCAGGAACAGCAGCTGGGTTTTTATAATCTAAATTACATTAACATTGTTTTCCTCTAAAATCCAATAACTAAAATCCAAGTCACACAGTGAAATCACACCTTTACCCAATCCTAAAAACCCATCACCCTTTGCAAAAGGAAGAGAAGAACAGGAAAATGTGACTTTATCACATTGATCTGCCTCCAKATTTGCCCAATAATAAGAATACAGAGAAATCTAAAACTAATATCTCCACACCCAGTGATATAATAAAAACCACACCAATCAAACCCTCGTGTCATCCAAATCCTCAGACAGCTTTGGAAGCTTCTCCACGGTGTCAGATCAAAGCCAATGTTATCTTTCAAGCAGGCTGTGTGAGCCCATYCCCCCTGTCCTGGCTGCTGCCCATCCAGGAGACCCAGAGGGACACTCTGCTCTCCCACACTGCTCCTCCACTCTGGGTTCAAAAATGAACAGTCACCAGGTGAAATGCATCACTTCTGATGGGCTCTGCTGTCAGTTCTGTGGGCTCCACCACTGGCAGGGGAATTGCAGGGCAGTGTGTGTGGTTCCCTGCATGGCAGTGAGTGACAGACACTGCAGGACCTGCTGCTGTTCCAGTTGTATAAACAGTGACAGCCTTGTTCCAAAACAGGAGTCATGGCTGCAAAACTCTGCTGTCAAACATGAGAAAATAAGGCTCAGTTTGCATTAATCTGCATCTGCAGTAACATCAACAAGACTTGGAGAGACAGAGTATCCCCATTTATTTTAACAGGTTGTTAACTTCTGACATTGTTTTGACACAAAGGTTGTAGACAAACAAATCCAAGGCTCTTACAGCAGAGTACAACTCAGTGGGGCACTGTCTGTATTTTGATGCAACGTGCATGACACATATCTGTGGAGCTGGCCAAAAACTTCAGATTTATAAGGCTGCTATACCAAAAGTCTTTTTTTTGGGGAAAAAGCTGCTGTGTCTCTTAAATCTAGTTCTTGTTCTGTATGTGGAATTTCTTGTAAGGTTTTCTTATGAAATAGATTGGTACCTTCACTCCTTGATACCTGCCTCACTCTGCCTGCAGTGCTGGTAATTTTATCAACTGAGCCAAAGGAAGAAAGGTCACCAAATATTAGTCCTTACTTTTGGATGTAGATGCAGGATCTGKCTTGTGGGCTTTTTTCAGCTGGCAGTGAGAAGATGAGGAAATTGGTTTTGACAACCACATCTGTCCACTGGCAAGGAACTTTTGAGATGGCTGTCCTTGGAGAGAACAATTTTTGGAGCACACAGAAATCATGTATCCAGCACACCTTAGACTGTTCTCTTTCACTGATCTCTTGCTTGTTGTCACTGCAAAGGAGGAAATGCCCATATCCTCAGATGCTCTGTGGTGCCATGAGCTTTCAGAGGAGCAGAGAATGGCCTCTGTATCTGTGTTGCTTTCCAGCCTTCTGGAGAACCTGGCACCTCTTCCTCAGCTACAGGTATAGTCCAYAGCACCAGTCTGTTGTGCCTCTGCCTCTTCATAAAAACCAGGTTATTCCACAAGCAAAAATTCCAAGCCAACAGCTTTGTCCCAGGATTTGAGCAGACTTCTGTCAGCARAATGAGTGGGTGGCAGTGGAAGTTCCTGCAGGAGTCTGCCTTGGGTGAGACTGGTGGTGAGAACAGAGCAGCAGCAATGCCATGAAGGAGCAAATCTGTAGCAACCCCTGCCATAAACTCTGAGCTGGGACCTGTGGCCATAGATGGCCTAAAGGTGTGAGGCTTGGTTTCTTTGCCATTTTTGGCTGTGTGATGCAGCAGGTGTGGATACAAGGGCCTGGATTTGTAACAACAGGACAAGATTTCTCCTTCCACTGAGGTGCACCAAGGGCAGTCACTGCTTTGTCATCAGTTGATGCTGGTGCTAAATGCAGCTGTTAATTTACAGAAGTGTGTCTTCAGGACTACTTTCTAATCCTGGCTTTTTTCCTGGTATTTTTTTCTCTCAGGTTCTGTTGGCTTCACCTTGCTGGTGGCTCAGCACTGAGCTTGTTCTCCTCCATGCCAGGATATTTTAAATTTTACTCCCTCAGTTTTCTTTTTATCCTTTCAGAGATTGATCTAGTTTTCCTCTTCTGAGGAAGCTCTCATTTTGGTTAGCAGCAATTACAGAAAGGCCAGGAAATATTAGCAGTTTGGCTTTTTTTTCTTTCTTTCTGTGCTCCTGAGAGATTTTGAACTGTCTAGGTGCCTGTCTGTGCTGTCACARGCAGGTAATTTTCCTTTGCTGGATGGCAGCCATCTCTGACAGTCAGGGTAACTGGGACACAGTATGGTTTGTAGAAGTTGGATTTCACAGGCAGGCAGAAGTGTGTGATGAATCTGCTCCTTTTCAAGGATCTTTCACTTCTAAAAGTAGCTCTGTACATGTATGCAGAACAAACCTTGGGTAATAAGTCTTCCTTTGGGGTCTGGTCCAAGCCCATTGAACTCACCAGGAGTCTYTCTATTGACTTCAGCTGGCTCTGCATCAGACACCTGGCATCTCTCTGGGCTATGTTTCTGTCCATTACTCATCCTTCAGGCTGGAGGAGATGGTCCTTGGTTAAGATGCAAGCAGCTCTTGGCAGGAAGGGAGAACCTACCTATTTTAAGTGCTGAATCYTTCCAAGTGATTGATTAACAGCAGTGCAGTCGATTAACCTTTCTCCTGGGGAGAGCAGCTCCCATCTCGTCATCCCAACAGGGCTGAGAGCAGTCAAGGCCTYCAGCAGGGGAGGGCTGTGGAGCAGGATGTTCCCAGAGGTGATTGGTTCCCAATTCTCTCTGCATAGTGAATTTAGTGAATTCAGCAGACCTTGGGGTCAGGCATTTATTAGGCTAAGAGACTGTCAAATCAATCTGCTCTACTCCAGGCAAGTTCTACCAGGAGAATGGGTTTTGCCAAGACTCTGTCTRAGCAATAGATTGATGGCTGACTCCTGGTTGAAGCTGCCTTTCTCTTTTCCATTTTCTGTGAATCAGAGTTTTTCCCCTCACTGACACCAATATTTTCTCCTTAGACAAATTTTATTAAGGAAACCCTTGGAATCTTATCTGTAATTCAAGTCATAGGGATAGTTCCAAACTCTGTAGTCCTTCCATTCTGTGTTATTTTGACCCTAGGGCCTTCTTTGAGACCTTGCTTTTTGACCACATTTTGTGTTTGAATTATGTTTCTGGAATTTTCTTTTCACCCTCTCACCCTCACTCCTCCTTTATTTTTTCAACTTTATATTCTCCAGCAGTTATAGGCAGGCAGGGATTCTGATTGTGCTCTGCCTGACATCACAGCTTCTGAATGGAAAGAGAAATGCATTGTAAAAGCAATATTTCCTTTATACCAATCCTTGCAGATTCCTCATTTGCTGTACCCAGACTCTTGAGCACTGCCATCAGCTGATTCACTGGAAGTACTCAAATAAAACCATGTTATGATCAGGCTTGGGCAAGGATTCAGCTGCCAGGGGACACCCTCTGCACCCTGGGCACGTTCTGGTTGTCAGGGCTCTGCCTGATCTGCAGGAATGCAGGAAAAGGGTCTCTAACACAGGAGTGCAGCATGGAAAGCTAAAGTCAGGTTTTAACATTTCCATCTTCACTTCCTGCCAGCCTAATCAAGAGAAAATGCAAGAGAAGTGGGAGTGAGCTTAGAGCTCTGAATCTGTTTTCAGTGATCCATATTGATTTGTTTCTTCCCCATGCAGTTATCAGTTTCCATGCCTCCACCTCTGGCAGGAGCCAGCCTGTGCTGTAATGATTCCATTAGGATGTGGCTATAAGGATACACCTCATTTTGTTTTACCTCTTGTTTTCCTCAGGCTCCATTTGGTTTTTGTTGATTATAGAGTAGAATCAGAGGAGTCCTTCATTTCTTGTGGGCAGCATTTCTCTGTAATTCYCACTACATAATTCAGTCACTTATGTTGTGAAGGTTTACATTCATGAAAGGGGGTKTGACAAAAWCCTGTACCTGAGTTTAGGATAACTCAATTGCCAGCCCACATTCATCTCTTTCTCAAACAGTGGGTTCTTCTTTAGGGAGATGTCAGTGGTACAATGGGACTKGGCAGATTTAGGAACTGAGGAGCTGGGACTGAATGAGTCCAAGCAGTTTAGATAAACAGCACCATATTAAAAAAATTAGACTAGAAAGCATCGACTTGAAAGTATGAAATAAAAACTTTGTCTTCCTTGAATTGCATGAAGATGTATTTTTTTATTACCATTACTACTGAAGCTCAGAAGTGTCAGTCTGTTGTCCAGGGCCCTCAGTTTCTAAAGGAGCAGCACCACAAATAWMAGRGGGTTTGCATGMTGTGCTCAAGCATTTTCARCATTCACTTGCTGGTTCAGTTWRTGTCTCACAAACAGGRKGGRTCCTTGATASTTGCAGACTTAGGATTTATTATTTGTCTGTATCATACAAGCAAATAAGCAAGAGATACAGAAAAACAACAACTTCCATGCAAGCTAAATCAAGAGACAAAATAAAAACCTCCACAGAACATTTTATAAGAATTTTCTCAACCAATAGCTTACAGTTAACAAGCTTAATGTCACATTACTTTARCAAATCAGAAAACAACCCACGTGGGTTCCAGGTTAACAAAAGCCTTCTATGAAGCTAAAAACAATACACAATAATTCATTATTTAGTTTGAAATAATTTTCATCCTTTTCTATCTTTGTAAAGCAAGGTATCTTAAGTCCTTTACATCCTGAACCATCAGCATGAGTTCTTGTTCTTGTTCCCTCTAACAGACACAAATGTACTTTCTTAGTTCCTAATTTCCTAGTTTCCCAGGAGAATTTGTAGAATTTCCCAGCTTCTCTCAGCCTCCTGTCAACTTCTTAAGACCTCTTTCATACATCCTGGGGTCTCTCCTGCTTTTAGGATTCCTACATTCCCAGTTCTGAAAGGACTGCAGCAAAGTATTTTCTTTTCTGGTGACTCCCTGCACTGGAGTGTGAATGTTCTTATGAGCACAATCACAGATGCTTTAAGAGGTTTGGAGCAGGTACAAAATGTGCATTATTGTGAGATACAAACTGCAGCTCTGTCAGAAACACCACATTGCTGTTGGATTGGTGTGGGGAGGAATCTGGAGAATTTTGGGGACAGGTGTTTGAGCATCACATTGATATGGGCTCCATGCTGATATGAGCATCATGTTGATGTGAGCCTTGACACTACAGCTCTGKCTGGGAGAGGGGCAGCTCCTAAGAGGAGCTAAATTGTATTGATTAAGGTCTCCTAATCAACAGAACAGCTTCTTGCACAAAGTGATATTGAATCTTCTGCAGCCTTGAAACTACAAAATACATGGACTTACTCATAATCARTTATATTCAATATAAAACTTTGAAATCCAAGAACTGTATCAGCTTAAAATGAAATTCAGGTGGCTTATTTCTATTTGTGATTTGTGTTTCTGTTAMCAAGTTGAGGCCAGCTTTTCAGATGTCTTTACTTTGCCAGTAACATGTTACTCTTGAACACCCCATCACTTGTAGGATCTGGAAGTACATTTWAAAAAATCTGGGGTTTTGGCATGTCTTATAAAAAAAAAATCTTACCTGTTGTTCTGAGATGTCTCTGGAGCTGCTGTAGACACCAGCCAGGTTTTAGCAGAGTGGATAGTCAGGTGTAAAATTTACTCCCCTTAGCAAAGTATCGGCTATGTAAAGAAAAGCTGGAGCTCTCAGCTGCACTCCAGGAACACAGAGATGTTCCTGCCTTGCTGTTCCTTGTCAAACATGGTCACAGAGTCCCTTTACTGTGAAGCCTGAGTCAAACAAGAATCAGGGAAAGCAAAAAGCCAATMACTGAGCTGTTTTTACTGTTCCAGCAGCTGTGGGAGGAGAATCCAGCTGATCAGCCCAGTTACACCAGGATGGAATCCTTATTTTCTGAGCATTTTTGCTGCTGTTCAGTTCCTCACAACTTTTTATTTAGAAAGATCATACAATGAGAATGAACCAGCTTTCTAATCCTAATTTGGAGAAAGAAAATCATTTAAAAGCCCACAAAAGATTTCACATTAAAACTGCCATTTGAAGCAATGATAACCAACAGAACAGAAAGGGCATTTGAGAGATTTCCAGGCTGAAATCCACAGGCTATAGTTTTGGCAAATGTTAGACAAACAATGTTTTATGACTTGTTTGCTGTAACCTTCCTTCTTAAGGGTGTGTGCCAAAATGCCAGGGCAGGAACAATCCCAAGACCATCCCACTCCAGATTTTCCTTTTGTTTGGGGAGGGGAGGTGCAGTGTTGGAGGAGGCTTTTTCTTGTGTGTCTGAAGTAGTTCCCAAGAGCAGGAAATGCTCTTTGTTGAAACCTTAATCCCAGTTTACTTTTGTCCAGACCAGCCACTTGTACTTGTATGTGTCACACTGTAATTTTTTTTCCTGAAGCTGCATTTTGATAGATTTTGTTCCCAGCTTAAAGCCAAGCCTGAACAATGGGGGCAGGTTTGTGGCAGGGCTGCACTGATGATTTAGAGTTTGCTGGCTTTTATATGGAGCAAGAGGGAAGCTGCTCTGGTGTCAGCAGTCATTGCCTTCTGTCTGTGATGTGCTTTCCTGCCACAGTGGCACTTGAGAGGCTCTGGAAGCACATTACTMTGAAAACAGCTTTTCCAAGGAACAAATCACCCATCCCCAGTGCAGTAACCATATGCACACAGCCCCAGCTGCAGCTCTGGCTKCCACTGGTGTCATTTACAGACCTGAATATTTGTACAGATGCCAATTAAGCTGTGGTAGCACTGTTTGTCACAGAAAGCTTGGCCATACAATAAAAATACCTCRCTTTGTGCTGCCAGACAATTTGAGGAGGGCTTCTGCTGCAGTAAATCAGCCTKGCATGGTTACACAAGTGTAGGACCAAGTTTCAGCAGTTCTGGGGATCTGGTTTTGTGGAGTTGGTGATGCTGTTTGTGTGTTAGGGATGCAGGGCTGGCTGCTGTCAAAGCACATCACAACAGTGAGACCTGACAAGCTGTAGGAAGAGCACTTCTATTGGACAGAACAATCCTAAAGCCCAGGAACAGGGCAATGGAAGAAATACTGCAAGTGTGTCAAGTAGAAAACACAAAATTTACTCCCTCCTGCAAGCACACATTCAAACAAGAACATCTTGCCTGCAGTAAGTTTGACCCTCAGCAACTRCAGCACTGATTTTAGAAATTCCTGTGCAGCACAATGCATGTGCCTGTGAATCATCTGAATCCTCCTGCATGTGGACTTGTGTGTTTAGTCACTGAAATAGCTGTGCAAACTTCCCTGGCCTCTAAAAATCAGTTTGCATGAAGTATTTGTTACTCCACACAGGCTGATGCACACCTGGAGTAGAGAGTGCCTGACCTGCCATCCAGGTCAGCTGCTGCTTCTCCCTCTGAGAAAATACAGCAGCTCTTCATGGCAAAGGAAGCCTCTCTGATCCTCAGCCATTGTCCATTTACACATGAGTAAATAGGTTAAACTGCTCATACAATGATGGAATCAGATGAGGACTAATATAAAGTGGCAGGAGCAAAACTGAGAAGCAACCCAGTGTGTTTTGCTCTGGGTTGTACCTGCCCATGTGCTGAAGACTGAGCACAGTTTTTGATAGCAGTCAAGTTAAGGGTAAGGGGAAAGATGGTTGTTCAGAGAAGTTTACTCTTTTTCCTCCTSCCAGGGGACACAAGTGCTCTCAGGATGGCCCTGCTGAGCTCTTGCTGTCCTGCAAGGACCCTGCCCCAGTGACAATGCCCAAAATGTGCCCATGCACCACAATTGTCTCTGCATACGAGGGCAGTTTCATTACATTCATTTTCATTTTCCTGCCTATGCTTTGTGCCCTGGCTGGCCCAGCATCCTCCCTATCACCCAGCACAKCTCCTCCTCTGCAGCAGCACCTCTGAGATTGCAGCTGMTGGRGAACTGCACAGGTTCCTCCTGCCAGCAGCTGTCGGAGTTCTCTCTTCTGAGATTTAACCCCAGCAGTGTAAATTTTCCTTCTCACCAGCCCATGCTTGAAAGAAGGAATCGGAGAAGGTCTGGTTTGCAGACTGCAGATGTTTATTTTACAAATCTTATCTCTAAGTTCTTTCTGTCCAGCGTGAAGTTCACAAGCAGCTGGAAAAATGGTTTCTCCCCTGCCCATGACAGTGTCTGGGCTTTTATACTCTAAACTACTTTAACATTGTTTTTCTCTAAACACCAATAACTAAACCCATGTCATGCAGTGAAATTTTACCTTTACCAACCTAAAAATCCAACACCCTTTGCAAAGAGGAAGAGGAAAAGGAAGACAGAAACMTGTGCTCTTATCACACTGATCTGCCTCCATCTTTGCCCCATTTATGTCTATGTAGCAAAATATAAAAACCTTCTACTCACCCAGTGACATAACAAAATCACACCAATCAAACCCTTGTGACCTCCAAATCCTCAGACAACCCTGACAGTGCTTTTTCCATGGGCTGAGACCAAAAGCCACCACTGTTTCTGGCACAGGCCAGGGAGGATCCACCCCCCTGTCCAGGCTCCTGCCCATCCAGGAGAACCAGAGAGATGCTCTGGTTTGCCACAAGCAGCCAGCACCCCACAGGATTTCCCTCCAGCAGTGGCAATGGGTCCCTGAAATGGGCAGGAAAGAGAACAGCAGGAGCTTTCCTCTAGGATAACATAAACATGAAAGAACAGCAGAACTGCAGGAATGATTCCCTGAACCAGGCAGTTTCCCCAAGTCCTTCATCATCCCTCACCCTCTGCAAAGTTGCTGTGATCCTCCCATGATCACTGGGTGTTATTTTGTCATGTGGGCAGTTTGTTTAATACAGCTCAGCCCTGATGGACTCACAGCTCATCCCTGCTGTAACAGGTCACCAGATGCTTCACATCTGGTCCTACAGGAGAAGCCACAGCACACACGTGATGGCAACTGTTCTAGGGCACAGCCTCCAGAGGCTGAGAACTCTGACCAGCAGTCTCCACAATTTAGCACTTCCATTAATCAGCATTAMAACYTCATTTTACTATTACAGGCATAATYACTACTRATCCAAATGATGACAAAAATAAGCAACTTCACGAGTTTTGTTATTTAGCAAGCTGATCTAGATAATTTTTTTTTCTAAAATGCAGGCATTTAATAAAAAACCAACAAGTACACTGCAGTGTCTCATCAAAAACTGTTGGACCAAAGTGACCTCATCAGTGATGATAGAGCAGAAGTGTGTTTAATCAGAAAACAAGCAAAGCATGCAGACTCCATGTAYGTGTTTTTCAGGATTCAGGTCTTTCATTTGTCACAGGAGAAAGTGCTGCTTTAGAATTTCCTGTAATATCTGAATATTTGTATCAGGTGAGCATTTCAATTTGTATTTGGGATTTAACTCTGGCTTTTATTGGTGAGGGGGAGRGAAAAGAAAAAGAAGCCAGTTTGCAGAGAACTGGATGCAGGGARATGATTCTCCTCTTGTCTCACACAACTCATCCTGGAACCCACTGGTACTCGAAGCTTGAGACACTCATTTTTTATATGTTTGCTATTGAAACTCGATGCAAATTCTTTTCTTTAAGTCTTCCTGAGAGGATAAAACACAGGAGCCTGGATTWCTCACTGACTGCTGGGTACAGTTCCATGTTTGGGGTTCTTCTCCAGTGACAGCCTCCTCCTAACAGCAGCCACCAAAACAAGGGGAGGCTGTGCCAGGKGGACAGGTACATTTCTGCCTGCAGAAAATTAGCCTGGAAAACTGAGAAAAATGTCTTTTAAAACAGCCAGGGAAAAATAATTTCTTTCTCTTCTTCATTATTCATCAAATCAAAACCCATCCTGTGTATGCCACTGCTGTGTGGGTTAGAAAAAGGRAATTGCATTCTCTTTAAGTAAAACACTTTCTTCTTCCCTGTTGAAGGAAGGGTTACTTTCTATTAAATTTACTGAGAATTTACACCCCAGATTCAGTGTAGCAGCAAGGTTCATTACACCTCTTTAAACTTCTGCAGGTGGTTTGTTGTAACAGGAAATGCTCTAAAAGTGCTCTGGAACTGCAGACATGCTCTGTGTATGTCCTGTGGGCACCTCTTGGAGAACAAACAATTCCTCCAGCACTTGGAGCTGAAATTTCCCCTTTTCCTGCTGAGGGGCAGAGAATTGTTTCATTCTCCCAGTGCAAGGGTGCCTAAATGCATTTTTGATGAACAGCTTTTAGTTAGTATTTATAGCCAGGTATGATGAACCCATTTTAAATTAATTGTGTCACAGCTTCCAAGCAAGGAAAGCCATTTATCCCAGGCACTGCAATTAAAATAAATTCGGTTTTCTCTAAATTCCACCTTTAAATGATGTAGGTGTTTGGGTAAATGAGCAGGGATTCTGGCCTGGAGCTATCCCACGAGGTTCCCTTAAAGGCCACCTGCCTTTCCTGGCTGATTCCCTGCCAGCTCAGACACTGCAGCAGGAAGCACTGGAAATCCCTTGAAAACTGTCCTTTTTTCCAGCTGCCAAGAACTGTGGCACTCCTCAAGGAGAACACAGGTGATGYACTGGATCCCTCACATGAGCAGGTCTCCAGAGCTGAAATTTATTTGAAGCTTTGCTTATTTTCAGAGTGGTTCTTGCTGTTGTCAAAGCTATGCTAAAGCAATTCCAGCCTGTGAGGGTCACCTGGAGTTCAGTGGGACTGAGGAACTTGGAGCAGGGCAGGGAATGGCATGAGCTGCTCAGCAGAGGGGCTGAACTGACTCCTTCCCTTAAAGAAATAGAGCAGCTCCCTTCTTGCCTCCCTGCCTCTTTGCTTTATTTTTTTTTTATTTCAAATGAGAAGCAGGTTTGAGCCCTTTTCCTTCATTGCATCAAGGCATGCTGCTGGAAAAGCCCTCCCCTGCTCCAAGCAGCCAAAATGCAAACCTGCCATGGACTGGGGGCAGCTCCAGCCTCCTCCTGCCTGGCCCCTCGGGGGTGCTGAACAAGCCAAGGCATCATTAGGCATCAGAGCAATCCAGGGAGACAAGATCTGTTCTGACACACAGGCTGCAAGGGATGAACCCAGATGTGACAAAGAGCAAATGAAAGCCAAGGCAAGGAATAAACAGGGCCATCTCAGGGAATTCCTCAAATGTGCTTCTCCCCCTTGATCAGCTGCTCCTTCCCTGTCCTGAAGGGCTGGGCAGGGGATTGGGCTGGGTGTCACTGCTGGGTGAGAGCAAGCACTGCCACAGGGAGCCTCTGCTGCCTCCAGGCAGCTCCATTTCCATTTTCATGTTTTCTAACTCCCCTCCTGTAACATAACTTTTACATTTAGATGAGTGAAGAGATTGATTTTTCTACCCAGTCCCTTGGCTGGAGCATCACCATGTAATGCAAGGCAGCTGTTGCTGCATCTGAGAGCTCTAAGAACTTGCACAGAGAGAGACAGAAACCTGCAGTGGGGGGAGTGGGATGGAGCCAGCAGGGATGCTGGGCTGGCTGCTCCAAGGAACCACAAGGACCATTTTATGAGTCCACATCCTCTGCACCACAGGAGAACTCCCCAGGCTGGGTAAGAGCTGCATTCCTGCTGGGAAAGCCACATCCACTGCTCTTCTCCCTGTCACAGAATAGCAGCATTCATGTGGGACTGTCACAAAATGTGACAGCTCTGTTCCAGAGGAAAGCAGGATGGATGTAGCTGTTGTTTGGGGGATAGGAGTTTAAAAAACAATCTGAAAGTTGCCTTCTTTTTTTTTGCCTTTTCACTTTTGTTGAGGGCTTTTTTTGACTGTTCCATTTATAGCAGCTGCAAGTGGAGGGCTGCTTTCCACCTGTGTATTTGTGTGTGTGTGTATAAATACAACACATCCTGTTTTCACTTTTACCTGTGTGTGTGTGTGTGTACACACACCACAGATGAAAACCTGCTGATGTTTTGTGCACTGACAAACATCCTCAGGTGTTAGGACAGCTGGGTTTGTGGGACACCCACAAACACACACACAGACCATGAGGACTGCTTTCATCATACCCAGCCAAGAGGGTTTTTCATGACAGAGCTCAAGAAGTTGCAAGAGATTTATTTTTAGCATCTTTGTCACCTATGAAAATACCTGCTCGCAGATAAAGCTATTTATTAACTCAGAGTGGGGATTACAGGCAGTCCTTGGGACAGATCTCTTAGACATTACAAAAATGCTGTAATTTCATCACAAATGGATTTTATAAGTGTAAATGAGCAGGGAGAGCCCTGATCTCTACCCCAGGAGAGCCAAAAGTTCTGCTGTTAACCTCTGAACTGCAGGTGAGCTGCTGGGACTGGTCAGGCACGTGGGGTTTATTTGGGAAGTGAGAACAGAACCAAAAAAAGAGCTTTGATACCACTTTTAGTGTAAATAAAATACATTTTTTTCTCTGATCATTATTCTCATATTTAATAATGGGAAGTATGTGTATCAGGTGATCACAGCAGGATTGAAATAATTCCCTAATGAAGAGACAGAGGCCTCCAGGAAAGGGCCAGGCTGTATTGTCTGTGAGGGTGCTGGCAGCATAAATAATTATCATGAACTTCAACTTGAAGCAATCAAACTTCATGGTATTGAAGGAGCCCCATTAAATGCTCAGATTGTCCCTAATTTGATCTGGTGCAGTCAATCCCTGAGGGAAGGAGAGGCTGCAGAAATCGATAGGGCACTGCTGAGGAAGCTGGGGTGTCTTGGCCATGGCTGCCAGAGGAGGGAGGTGGTCTCATCCTGCCTTGGTGGGATGCTCAGGGGACCTTGAATTGCTTGAACCAGACAAGGAGTTTCAAAGACTGAGGGAAATCAGACTCACAGCTGGTCCTTCTAAAGCCTGGCTGAGCTGTTCAGCTCCTCTCCCAGCTTTCCTTGTTTCCCAGGCTGGAGCTCTGCTCTGCTGTGAGGATGCTTGTCCAGCACCACTCAGTGTGGCTGGCAGGGCACTCACTGCTGCCTCAGCTCTGWCTTCAGAGACACTCAGAGAGTCAGGCAGGCTTCAGGGCACCTTCTGCTCCCTCTCTGTTTCCAGCTGTTCCAGTCCAAACACACTGGTGTTCATTTTACTGGTTTGTGTGTCTCCACTCACATTTTCTTCAGGGGAGATAATGAAATGCTGGATGTTAAATGGGAAAGATCTTGGATTTGTGGGCAAAGCTAAGAACAGAAATCTCACCCTCCAGGCTGATCTTTAGTATTCCTAACATTTAGACTTGGCTAACTGTGCTGGACCTGTCCTGTCATGGTTTAACCCCAGCCAGCACTGAGCCCATGCAGCTAAAAAGCTAATTTGATTGCATTTTTAGTTGTATTTACTCTGTGTTAGCATACAGCAAGGCAGTAACCATACTGCTGCTTGACTTCTTAATGTCCCTTGGGATGGGGTCATTCCTGTGTTTCTGTTCCATAGGGTTTTTTGAAGTTTTAATACTTTTCTCCCTCCCTCCCTCCCTCCCTCCCTCTTGGATGGAGAGAATGAGAAGGGGGAAGGAGAGAAAACTCCTGGGCTGAGATAAAGACAGTTTAACAGGGAAAGCAAAAGCCACACAGGCAAGCAAAGCAGAACAAGGGATTCACTCCCCATTCCCAGGGACAGGCAGGTGCTCAGCCCCACCAGGAGAGCAGGGCTCCATCACATGCAGGGGTTATTTGGGAAGAACAACAGCATCTCCACCCTTCCCTCTTCCTTCCCCCAGCTCTCAGGGTGAGTAAGRTGGTCTGGGATATSCCCTGGSTCAGCTGGGGTCAGCTGTCCTGTGTGTCCTCCCCCACCTCCTCCTGCACCCCAATTTAA
The DNA here is from genome assembly GCA_902810485.1 of Alauda arvensis. Classification (NCBI taxonomy): domain Eukaryota; kingdom Metazoa; phylum Chordata; class Aves; order Passeriformes; family Alaudidae; genus Alauda; species Alauda arvensis. The sequence continues at coordinate 585,202 of CADDXX010000386.1, forward strand.
TTGCTCTTGGGGTGGGATGAGAGACAGAAAGGGCCTTGACACTGGAAGTGCTGCCCAGCAGGAAGGAAAACATCCCTGCATTATCCACACTGTTTCCAAAACACAGCCCCATACCAGCTACCCAGCAGAAAATTAACTCCATCCCAGCCAAAAGCAGCACATGTAAAACATCCTGAGAGCCTGAATCAGCCCCTTTCACCCTGAGTTCTGTTACACTTCTTGTAGCAACAGAGAGCCCAGCAAAGCTGAAACACTTGGCACAAATTTTTGTTAGAACTGCTTTTGTGCCTCATGATTTAAAAATCACCCTCTCACTTTGGAGTTATTCTATTAATCAATGTATTCACATTGAAATATTTCTAAATAAAAAAAAAAAGTTTGTGGCGAGCAGATTATTTTTTCCCCTCGTATTTTGATCACAGAAGTGTGGAAAAACCTTGAATTGAAAGCTTCCTGAAAAATAAATAAGGACAAGGCCATTTATAAAGTGAAATAAATGCCTTTTCATTTGAAAGCTCTCTGTTCCTCCCCATTTACAAATGTGGGCCTTGCACTGAGCTCTGTGCATCCAATTGTTCCTCCAGAAGGAGCATGTGAGATCCTCCTGAGTTCTGCCTCAGAGAACTGAGTGTGTTTTGTGTCAGGAATGCTGCAAAGGACACACATAAAGGTGGCACAAACATTGCATGGGGTTTGCCTTTCTGGTTGCTGGTTGAATATTGGGAAACTCGACCCAATTCAGAGYAGGAATAACGTGCCCTGCTCTTTCAAGTGGGCTTCAGTGGGCAAAGCAGCCTTGCTGCAGCCCTTGGAGGTGAGGAAATCAGGCTTTCATACCCTGTCAGCCTTTCCCCCCAGCAGGCTCAGAGTGCACACTTCAATCTGCAAAGGGAGGTGCCCACCTTTCCCTGGCCTTTCCAAATAACCCAACAACACTCCCAGCTCTCTGGTCCCACACAGCCACGTTTTAGTGTGGCAGGGGCTGCCTGGTGCCTGCCTGGTGTGCCAGGTGCTGCAGGAGCCAGGACAATTCTGCATTTCAGCTGATTGTTGTCCCTACCAAAGCCCATCATGTGGGGCAATAAAGTTTAATATTGGGGGATTCTGCATGTTTGTGCTGTTCTCCACAAAGCCCATCCTCTATTGGGCCAGCAGCTGCTTTAGCACTTCAGCCACCCCTTCCCAGTGTGTGGGGAGCCTCGTGGGAGCCTGGGGGGGCACTGAGGCAGCCACGGCCACTGGCTGGGAATGTCCTCTGGCCTCCAGCTGGGAATATCCTCTGGCTCCAACTGGGAATATCCTCTGGCCTCCAACTGGGAATATCCTCTGGCTCCCAGATGGGAATATCCTCTGGCCTCCATCTGGGAATGTCCCCTGGCCCCAACTGGAATGTCCTCTGGCCTCCAGCTGGGAATGTCCAATGGCCTCCAGCTGGGAATATCCTCTGGCCCCAGCTGGGAGCTCTGAGGTTCCAGCTGTTGCCAGGTGGGGATGCAGCAGCCTCCACCTTCTGGCAGAGCACCCTGTGTCCCTGTCAGGGTTCTGTGTCCCTGTCAGGGTTCTGCCAGCTCCAGAGCCCAGCTCTGTGCCCACTCCCCTTCCTCCTGGTTTGGGTGCTCCAAGTGCAGCTGCTCTGGCTTTGCTGGCCATGCTGTCCATGCCCATGGGGTGTGAGCATTCAGCTGAAATCTCCTGCTCTTGTTCTCTGCCATTGGCCCCTGTGTGCTGGTTTTGGCCCCTGTGTGCTGGTTTTGGCTCCCTGGTGGCTGCTCTGTGCTGCTGTGCTGGAATGGTGTCCAGAACACAGGGATGTCCCACCTCCCTGCTGGAATGAGCAGGGCTTACATGGAAACCAGGCCTTTTCTCCTCTCACCCACCCAKGAGGGGCTCAGGGGCACGAGATGCTGGGAGGGGACAGAGCCAGGACTCCAGCTTTCCCAGGGGATATTCCAGGCCATTTGGCCTCATGCTCAGCACAGACAGCTGGGGAAGAAGGAGGAGAGGGGAGATTCAGTGATTGCATTTGTCTGTCCAAGACACCACTGGGATGGGAGCTGGAGCCTGGCTGTCCCTGGGGATGCCTGAGCACCTGCYTGCCCATGGGAAGKGAGGAATTCCYTGGTTTGCTTTGCTTGCATCTTTTGCTGCCCCTATTAAACTGTCTTTACATCAACCCAGGATTTTCCTCACTTTCACCCTTCCCATTCTCTCCCCCAYCCCTCCAGAGAGSAAYAAGTGAGTGCCTGTGTGGGGTTCAGTTSCCAGCTGGGGTTAAACCTCAACACCTTGGAAAAAATGTTCAACATCTGTRGCAGCAAGTACTCAAATGGAACTGCCAACCATTCATCACAGAGAATTTATGGATGTCTTCCCCTCACAYCTTAAACCTTGCATTCAATGAAGGCCACAACATCCAGATATTATTGCCACATATCTTATCCAAACAGGGACTCAGCTAACCTGAGGTCAGGGCACTGGGGGAACGTGGAGATGGCTGTCACTGTGTCCTCCTCCCGTTTTTTTCCTCTCTGGATGTATCCTAGATGCATTTTAACAAGCAGGAGCTGTCAGTATAACATCTTGCCTTCCTCACGTCGTATGTGGGAACATGAAAATAACATTAGCATTTCATTTTTGATCCAARGATCTTGGAGTGTTTGGAGGGCCAGGAGCAGACTGGAGGAACAGGAACCTGCCAGAATTCAGCAGGAATTCAAGCACAAGGGCAGCACTGTGGAGGGGCTGTGCTGGGGTGAGCACAGCTCCCRGGGGAGGTTATTGCACCCCTGTCCTCAGCATCTGTCTGATCACAACTGATACTGGGAGATCTGGGGTCCCTCATGTGAGGAAGGAGGAGAAACTATGAACTGCAGAAAGTGTTTTATTTTATCTGATTTCTGCATTACCACTCAATTCTGCAATAGGAGTGTCCCTAATGCTCCCCTGCACTGGGGGCAGTACAGCCCCAAATCCCTGTCCTTCATTCAAGGCCCCTGGGATCAGATCTTCCCATATTTTATAGCTTCAAAATAAAGACTAGAGCTGGCAGTTTTCATTTTTGAGGATGTCACTACTTTTAATTAGCAGATGACACTACCCCTAACTGAGAAACTGAGTAGTCTTTGTGACTCACATGGCAAAGCCAGAATAAACTGTCTTAAGGGTTTGAGAGCAGCTTCAAAAATCACTTATTTCCATCCCTGATTCAGACACTTTGTCTTCAAATTGGCTCAAGAAAGCAAGCACATCAAAGATCAATACACTTCAGGGAATGTGTGGGAGGAAGGGAAGAAGAGTAATGGTGAGATGATTCCCACATTGCTTCGAGGCACATTAATATTTCTTTGGCCACAAAACAGATCACAGGTGAGYTRAACTCCAAAAAAARGKWRGKTTTGCTGCAAAATGCATAATACCTGSATGAGCTAGGAGCCCTGCAGGTGTTTTAATGGGTACCAAACATTTATTGAGAGAACAGGATGAGTGGTAATTTAGGAGCAGGGCAGTTGGCAGAGGCTCAGCACACAACACAGCACTGGAACAAATGTGGGCAATAAGGTGAATCGCTCTGCACAGTCAGAGCCATGGGCTGCAAAGAACAGGTAAGAATTCACCAAATACCAGAGGAAAAAAAAAAGAATACCAAAGAGGATAACATCCCCCAGTAATTCATTTTTTGGGAAAGGGCTGACCAGGGCTTGAGAGCAGGGCACAGAGTGCAGGCTCACTGTGGTGGCAGTGCCACAGTTCACTCTTCTGTAAGCAGCTTTATCATAAGGCAACAGCACTTAATTTTGCTCTTAATAAAAAAGCCAGGAGATGAAGACCAAGCTGAAGATTTCTACTGCCATCCTGGGATTCAGAGGTTATGCTGAAATCATTAATACAACCACTATTTGAACTCTTTTGCTCACCAAGTATTAAATTCATCCGTGAGTACATAAATCCTGGGAAGCAGGAAAGCAGAGCCACCAGCRYTGCTGGCCCATTTCCATCTGCTTTYCTCATCAYTGCCAGTGGTTGTAATGTYCCTCAATCATCTCCTGGGCTGCATACAGAACCAATACAGCAGTGCCTCCCCAGAAAAAGCTCACCTAAATTATCCTAGAAGACTCATTCTTTTACTTCTGACTCTGTGAGCATCCATTAAAATCCCAGGTGGYTTTGTKCCCTCCTTGGGGCTCCTGTTCRTGGTTTGTGTTCCCTCCTTGGGGCTCCTGYTCATGGTTTGTGCTACCCCAGAGGAGCAGCTTGGCCCTGTCCCCTGCTCCCTGGAGCAAGCATGTATTTCTCAAGGCACAGAGCCTTGATGCATTTGCAGCACCCCCAGTTGTGACAGCAGCACCCTGGAGGAGGGTGAGCCACATTTCACRGGTCAGTGTAGGGATGTGCCTTCCCTGGGGAGCCCAGATTTGTTAAACATTCCTGCACAGAACATCTGGCTGTGTGTGAGGGGTGGCTGTGGGGTGGGAAGCTGCCATCATCCTCCCTGAATGGGCAGGGGCACAGGACTGCTCCAAATGTGGCAGCACCCACTTAGCTCAGGAGTTTGGAGAATATCAGACCTTCTTTTTTATGCTATGGTTATTTTGGATGCTGTTTTGTATGGCTTTTAGCCTTTTCTGCAAAGGGCTTCTTCTGTATTTTATGATGATGTTGAGTCCATGGTTGAATCCTCACCCCCTGGCAGATCTGTTCTGTCCTGCTCATGCCATGGCCCTGCACGTGCCTGGTTCCAGCTCCACCAACCTTATCCCTGTGCTGTGGTGATAAAGAAGAAAGTTTTGGTTTTTTCTTTGCTTTGTGTGTTTGTTTGTTGTTTTGGGGGCTGGTGAAATGACTGCCTCATATAAAACCTGTGCTCCAAAGCCAGAAGAGCTCAAGCCATTCATTGAATCAAAATCTCCATTGCAAGCAGATGAGGCAGCACAGTAGTCAGGGAACTCTAATAGCAGTTTCTGGTTGTTGTTTCAGAAGTTCTTAACAAACATTTCCAAGTCAGACAAAGGATTATGCTAATGAGCCTGCTGAGCTGACACTGCCTTTCCACAACTCTTTAAGACAATGGCCACAATTTCTTCTAAAAGCAACTCTCTCATTAACAGGAAGACTCCAGAACACATGCATTGTCACAGGGAAATAATTCCTCTAATTGCRTTTTCTATTTGACTTCAAGCAGCATTTGAATAAAACTGTCACTCCAAAATATTTATATGACATCATTCCACAGTTTTTTCTTTTCACATCCTTTTCTACCTTYAAATGAAGATCCATATGAAACCTCCACTTGCTCTTGCAGCAAATTGTTGTTTTGTTTGCTGGGTTTCTTTAAGTGCCCCTCACCACCACACTGACAGCTCAGGTGAGATCACAGCATCTCTCAGGAGGTGAAATGGTCTTAGTGAGGCTTTAGGCTTTCATTACTCAGCCAGAATGTGGAGTCTATCAATTACACCTCCATTGACATGCTGCTGAATTAATTGGCCTGTTTGACAAGGACAGCTATTACCCTGTGTTGTTCTGACAGCTGGGTTTGATATCAGGAATTTGTCAACCTTCCCCTTCACATGAGCTGCTGGAGGAGCAGCTGAATAGATCAGGKGAGGAAAATGCAAGATTTTGCCCCCCAATACAATCTCAACATCTGGTGATAACCTAAACCCTAAAAAAAATTATGGACATTCACAACATCAATAAGCAAGCAGCAATGCCAGACCTGTGCCATAAACAACCTCCTGACTGGGCTGACAAAGCAGCCAAGGAGTCAGAAAAGTAATTCATTATCTTAGAAAAGTTAGCACCTCTCAGTAGTGACTTTCTRTGTGTCCTYCAAGTGCCAGTGATACTTATTGGGTGGGAGTATTTCAGGTTTGTCTGAGTTTGGGCACTGGCATTTACAAAAGTGTTGATCACTTTAACTTCACCTCTGGGTGAAGTAAACAGTTCTGGGCATGGAACACTGTGCTGGGATCCTGTACTGGGAACACTGGGCTGGGAACCTGTATTGGGAACCTGTGCTGGGATCCTGTGCTGGGATCCTGTGCTGGGAACCTGTGCTGGGATCCTGTGCTGGGATCCTGTGCTGGGAACCTGTGCTGGGAACCTGTGCTGGGATCCTGTACTGGGAATCTGTACTGGGAACCTGTGCTGGGAACCTGTGCTGGGAATCTGTGCTGGGATCCTGTACTGGGAACCTGTACTGGGAACCTGTGCTGGGATCCTGTGCTGGAAACCTGTGCTGGGATCCTGTACTGGGAACCTGTGCTGGGAACCTGTGCTGGGATCCTGTACTGGGAACCTGTGCTGGGATCCTGTACTGGGAACCTGTGCTGGGAACCTGTACTGGGATCCTGTGCTGGGATCCTGTGCTGGGAACCTGTGCTATGAACCTGTGCTGGAACCTGTGCTGGGATCTTGTGTTGGGAACCTGTGCTGGGATCCTGTACTGGGAATCTGTGCTGGGAACCTGTGCTGGGAACCTGAACTGGGAACCTGTGTTGGGATGCTGTGCTGGGAACCTGTGCTGGGAACACTGGGCTGGGAATCTGTGCTGGGATCCTGTGCTGGGAACCTGAACTGGGATCCTGTGCTGCTCTCTGACTGCCTCTATCCCATTCTGAGACAGTTTCTAGAGTCTCATTCTTTCTTTTCCATGGCTGCTCTCAAGAGCTTTTCCTGGCCTTTTAAGGCCAGGTTAGATTGTGATGTAATATTTTATAGCAAACAGCATTTGTAGGCATGTTCCTCCCCAGAGATTCACTGGCCTTGCAGTCTCCCAGTCCCCTTCCTCTAGAGGGAAATACCTGAGCTGGTCCCCAGTTTAGTGAGAGATTGTCCCTTTCTCCATGAAGAGCAAAAGCCAAACTGTGGCTCTGCCCCCTCTGCTCCCCTTGGTGCCTCAGGATTTTAGCTTTTGTTATTTTCAAATCCTGTGCTGCATTAGTGCTCAGCTCTGAACTCCACACAAAGTGCAGTTAACTCTCTTCACATTTTGGTCATTTGGACAAACCAATCCCTCTGGGCCTGTGCTCCAAGGACATCCCACAGCCTCAGGCCTGGAAAAGTATGAACAGAAGTGAATTGGGGGGAAACTGGGGGAATATGGCTTCATGACCTGAAACTGTAATTGGAGGAGGATTAACCCCTGACATGTAAATGGATTGAACTTATTTCAGTCTGAAAAACTGGTGACCTTCATCCACCTTGGAAGCTTTGCAGAAGCTTTGCAGAAGCTTTGCACTGCCCCAGGTTGTACCTTTTGAAAGCCTTTAATAAATACTCACTTTATTATCTTAATCTTGCCCGGCCTCTGTTGTAGGCAGCCACCCCAAGGCACCACTCTCTGCTGGGCACAGAGAAATGTCCTTGCAGCCAGGAGATTTCCTCTGAGCCTGGCAGGAGAGCAATGAAAATGGACTCATCCTCACTGCCTAAAGTGGCTCAGGAGCAAATCCTGRAACTCCTTTAGGTCTAGAACTTAGCACCAGGCAGGCTTAAAAGTTAGTTTGTRAACAATTAGGACATGCTAAAGCTGTTAGAAAATGAAGACTTACAACAATTCTGCAAAGATGTCCCAAACTTCCTAATTCCCCAGCTCAGACAAGAACCTGCTACTTGGCTTTCCCAAGGCCATGAGATAAATTGCACGTGTGCTGGGGACAGACATGCTTTGGGGCAGCCCTTTAGCCACAAAGCAGGTCACTTTTTGCTTTAAATAAAATGCCATTCTTTGTTTCTGGAGGACTGGTTATCAGCATTATCCATCACCCCAAGAATGCAGCATGGACAGACCATCAGGTGGGCTCTGAAAGGGATGGAACCCACTGGGAGATGGCTCTGGCTGACTGGTGGCAGTGTGAAAGCAGAGTCCAAGCCTCCAGTCTGGCTCCTCTGGGCAARCAAAGTGTTGGTCTCCCTGTAGGTGATCACCCTAAGTCCTTTATCCTGCAGCTGTGGCTCCATTCCCTGAGAAAACACAGCAAAAACCACTGCTGCCCTTCAGCCATCAGCCCTGGCTGAACTGTGGGCCTTGAGACCACACTGCCTTGAGTTCTGGAAATTACTGGGCTTTTAAAGACATAATAATGCAGCCAGGTTTTCATTCATACCTCACCAGTTTTTGCTAGGAAGTGGTACAGAGTAAAGATTCAATCACCCAGGGCTGGGTGAAAAGACACAGAGGAAACACTATCATGGTGTTTATGGCTGTTGAGGGGAAATGGCTGTGACCAGCTCATTTATTTTCATTGACCAGGTCATGTACCTGTGGCCAGAAAAACCATTTTATCCACTACATGGGCATGTGCTTACCACCAAACTCCTTCAGCAGGTAGTGCAGGAAAAGTAAAGTTAAAAAGGTCTTTTACAACACATTAAAAAAACCAGCAGAAAGCAATCTGGCAAGCTCAGTCCCACAGATTCTTGTAGGAAAAATCTGCCCTGTGGTATTCAGTTGTTCTGCTTTCACAGCCAGGGGCTGCTCACCTGGAAAAGGAATACCCAGGGCTGGAAAAAACCCTCTGGTGCCTGCCTGCCTTGGCCTCAGACCACAAAAAAATGGATCCCTGGATTCCTGTTCTGCTTTTCATCTGAAACAAAATTCCCCAAGCTGGGGGAAGAATGCAAGGGGAGCAGCTTTCTTATTGCTTCCACATCTGGCTGCAAAGCTGGGAAGTGATAAATGGCAAAAAACTGGAAATGTGCAATGSAAAGTGCATTCCAGTTTTTGCAGATCTGGTGATATCACCTCCAATCTGAAGGGACATTTTAAACAGATGATTCCATCAGCAAGCAGAGAAAGTTGCAAAAACTAAATGCAGYTCAATGGTGAAACATTTCCATTTTTGAGGCACTGCCTTGAATTATGCAGCAGTGCATCCAACTAACTTTCAAGTCAAAGTGACCTTTGGTCAAAGTACATTGAAATAATCTTACTTCATAAAATATTGGGTAGGGGAAAGACCCCAGCACCTGGCACACATAGATTTTGCCATTTCAGAAACTTGTCTCACCAAATGAAAAAAAATGCAGCCTTGTAGGTGTTCATTAGCAGCAGAAGCAGCTGGGGGATCCATACATGCAGTAAGTGTGATCAAACTGAAATGTTAAATTACCTAAGCAAGAGCTGCAGTGCTAGAATTCTCTTAGAAAAAAAAAGATGGTCAAGTAGACACAGACAGTAAGATTACCTTTAAAATGTTTTACTGTAGACCTAAAATAGCAACCCAGCTTTGGAAAAGAAAAAAAAAGAGACAGAGGGAGAGAGAAGGGGAGGGGGGAAAGAGAGAGAACATAATTTCCAAACCCTTAGCTTATTTTTAATTTATAGTCCTTGGAAAAAAAATAAGTGGATAGCCCAATCATTTATATGCCTGGGCAAAAGCAATACATCTATATAAAAGTGCAGTGATATATTTCTGTTGCTAGTTTAATGTGCTGCTCTGTGCCCTGTGTGTTCTGATTCATTGGAGAGCAGCAATCATGTCGACAGGAGCTGTTCTTCAGCTCCCATCAGCGACAACTAAAGGCCAATTCAAGGTTGTGGTGGGGTCATGAATCTAACACAGTCACTGATAGAACAATTTTCCTTCTGCGTGACACACAGGGAATGCACAGCAAGGGCTGCTGCAGGTATGGCTTGTTTTCTCCTCCTTCCTGCCCCCTCCCCAGCCCTCTCCTCTTTTATTGTTTGCAGTTTTTGGCAGGGGGGTGTTGTGCTGTTAGCAGGCAGCCTCTGGGGAATGCACAATCAGCACCTGGGAAAATCAGAAGAAAGTTGGAAGCCTTTAGGAACATCCTGGGCTCTGTGCAGGGCAACAGCAGCTCAGTGGGAGCTGTGTGTGTGAGCACATGTGTGACCCATACATGGGATGTGTGTCTGAGCACATGTGTCATCCATGGGTGTGTGTCCTCAACATGTGTCACCCACACATGGGCTGTGTGTCACCCACACATGGGCTGTGTGTGTGTGAGGACATGTGTCATCCATGGGCTGTGTGTCCTCAACATGTGTCACCCACAATGGGCTGTGTGTCTGGGGACATGTGTCACCCATGTGTGTCTGAGGACATGTCCAGCCTTATCAAGAACAGAGGTGCTGGACCAAACTCCACAGAGTTTTCACCTCTGGTCCAGCACCCTTTGAGTTAAATAAAGAGGCATTTTTATCCAAGTGTAACTGCACCTGAGTTGCTGTCCTCCTGTGAATTTTCCTCCTGAAATATATTGCTTTTCTTAACACTACTAAATAAAAAAAAAAAAATAAAGTTACAGAACAATATACTTACATTTATTAAATAATAATTATAAGTATATTGTTTTGTAACTTTTTTATTTAGCAGTGTTAAGACAAGAATTATTAAATTTTTAAAAATTTTTATACTAGAAACATAGAAAAATGTTGAAAAAATTCTATTTGTTAAATAATAATTAGATTTTTTTCAAAATTTTTCTATGTTTCTAGTATAAAAATTTTTAAAAATTTAATATTGCTCTATTAAATAATTTGCCTGACAATATTATTTTCCTRCATGGATCACCTGCACTGCTGAGCTGGTGAGGGTTATTTTATTCTCATGCCATTACCTGTCACCACAGGGCTGCTCTACCAAATTCACATTGAAACCAAGCTAACAAAACACTGACATCTAAAACCACCAAGACACTCAAACATATAAAAATACAGCTTTAATTGACAACTCCATTTAATTAAATTTTATCCCTGCACTTGCAATTGAAGATATTTATATATTGTGTTTAAAAAAAAGAAAAAGGAATAGGGATTTGTATTTCTGAATGGCAAGGAAGGGCTGGAAATGGGCAGAGGAGGTTTGTGCAGTATTCCTGTGTGGGAGAGCAGAGTGTTCCTCTGGGTCTGCTGGATGGGCAGCAGCCAGGGCAGGGGGGATGGGCTCACACAGCCTGCTTGAGAGATAACATTGGCTTTGATCTGACACCGTGGAGAAGGCTTCCAAAGCTGTCTGAGGATTTGGATGACACGAGGGTTTGA
>CADDXX010000386.1:596709-611843 GCA_902810485.1 Alauda arvensis
CCTGCTGCCATGCAGGCTGCCCCAGGAGCATCCCACCAATGCTGTCAGCTCTCAGTCACTCTCAGGCCCTGCAGCTGTGTGTGAGGATCTGATGGTTTTTGACTCTTGTTTATGGTGTTGAAGTTGCTCCTGATCCAAGTGACTGCAGACAGGATCCCAGCACGTGCTGCACTCACAAGTTTGTGTCATCCTCCTCCTCCACGTGTGCATGKGTCTGTCCCAGCAAGGGGGAGAAAGGGAAGAGCGTAAAGCCCTCCATAAAACCCTCCATAAAACCCCCCAAAGCCCAGAGCTGAGCTCCTCTTTGGGCAGAATGTTTTACCATATTGATTTCATTTGCATTAAAAATACTTCTCTGGAAATGAAAGAMTTGCATCTGTCTCATTATTTTAGATCTGAGCTGGCAACTGAGTTAATATTAAAATGACACAAACACACAAATCACATTTCCTATGTTACAAATAACAGCAGCAAAGCCAATACACCAACATTAATAATTTACCTTTTGAGCTTAGCCTTTCTTTATTTTTCTGAAACTTCCACAAGCAGATTGCCATTTCCTCCAATTTATTCATTATTCAAATTCAGTCAACAGTTTAAAAGAACATGTTTACCTAACAGATAGCTTGCATTTTGCTTCCATTTTCACTGCTCAGTATTTGTAACAAAGTGTGAGTCACAATTGTGTAATTAAATCACATAATATAATTCCTCTTCCTCAGCTAAATCAAAATGTAATACTTCTGGGGGAAAAGTACTGCCAATGTGTCTATAAAAATCAAATTTCTACAAATAGCTTTGTCTATGTCTGAATTTCATCTACATTCATTCTGACTAACAACTCAGCTGCTTGGGTGTTTAGCAAATAATCATTAAAACAGGCAGAGCAGCTTCATTTCCTTCCTTCTTTGCAGGGAATGGAGGAAAATGTATTTGCTTTCCTTAAGCCATCTTTAGCTTCTTCTGCCACGCAGTCACTCCTTTCCCCCTGGTTCTGCAGGTGCCATTAACAACAACAACAAAGGCTGCTGACAGCAGCTGCCTTTTAGTTGATTTTATTCACTTTGGAGCAGCAGCCTTTGGGGTTTGTGCAGATCCATGGTCAAAGTGAAAGCCAATAGTAAACTACAGAAATATCAGGAGCAGAACTATAAATCTTTCTCACTTCCTCTCAATTCTTGTTGAGCTTTCATTTTTCTGACCCAAGGAAAACAAGTTTTTTTCCCTCCTGTTTTAGTGATTGTTTTGTTAATTACAAATCATATTCCTCATTTGTTTGAGGGTTAACCAGACATAAAACCTGCACATAGAAAATCAGATCTTTGCCACTTCTCCCCATGTGGTTTTTGGCATTCAGGTGCTCCTTGCACTCAGCAGTCTCTGTTACCCTGGAAGGATGCAAATGCTCCCCATGGCCACTGGAAAGGCAGCAGCAGCCCCAGGGCCCCACCCTCTCAGGTTTTCAGGTGTTTTTGCACCCTGAGAGTTGATGAGAGGGTTTGAAAGAGAGCCGAGGCCAGGCAGCTGCTTTGCAGAGTTGTTTATTCTTTTCCTATCTCTAAAAGTTCTCTCAGTCCAGTGTGATGTTCCCAGGGAGGCAGAAAAGCAGAATCTGCCCCTCCTACAATGCACCTGAACTTTTATCATCTAAACTCCATTAACAATGTTTTCCTTTAAGTACCAATAACTGACCCATGTCAGACAGTGAAATCTCACCATAACCCAATCAAAAAAAGGCCATCATCCTTGCAAAGATGGAGGGGAAGAAGAAGCAGGAAAAGGACAAAAACCACACCCTGATTCCTCCATCTTTGCCCCATTCTATCTATACAGTAAAATCGAAAAATTCTATTTTTCCACCCTGTGAGTTAACAAAACTCACACCAATCAAACCCACATGGGCTGCATCTCCTCTTTTAGATGTGGCAGTGTTTTCCAGGGGGTTAGACCAAAGGAATAGGGATTTTTGGCTCTTTTGGCTCTGTCCCAAGACCCCCAGGGTCCTGAGCCTCCAGGGACCCCCAAAAGGGTAACCCTGTTTCAGAATCCCATCCAGCCTGGTCCTGAACACTTCCAGGGCTGGGCAGTTCTCTGGGCAGGCTGTGCACCCTCACAGAGAGGGAAAGCAGAAGGGTTGTACACAATTYAAACCTGTGAGACGCCTCCATCCCAGGGAGGATTTCTGCCAGCCCGGGCTGAGGCGCTGCTGGGTGGATGTAAAACTTTAACACCAGTTTGCACAGCTCCTACAAAGGAGCAAAGGCTTTTCCAAACAAAAACGGAGTTGCAGGGGATCTCTTCTCAATCCATCCTGCCTTGCAAACAGCAGCACTCYCTCTGCATTTTGGGAGCAGACAGAATGGATTTAGAAAGTGGCTGCTGATCGATTTATTGTCKTTATGCTGGACATAGGTTTTTATTAAAGAAAGCAGATACTCAATAATGTTAACTAGTAATGGGAATTGACTTTTCACTAATTGCACAGAAGCTGGCATTAATACACTTTAATAGMAAATAGGCTTGTGCACTCCAGATCAATCCAAAAGTTTTTCCTGAGTACACTACAGACAAAGGGCTCCAACAACAACACAGCTAAACAAGACATTGTATTTATTTACTTATTATTCCTCCAGTTATTGAGATAGGAAAAYACCTCCAGGGAATGAGGGAAATGCTTTACCTCAGCTGCTTTTCCACTTTCTGTTTGCTCCACAGGGCTCAGTGTTTCCTGCTCTGCTGTTCTGCCTCATTTGCCTTGTTTGTATACAGAGGACAATTTTTGTCTGCCTCAGGTAATGTGGGATGCAGGCAAAAYAAATGTTTTGGAAGTCAGTAAGACAACAGAAATGAAATAATTTATCACTTAAACAATATAAATGTGTTATGATTACTGTAATTATTATTATCATCATTACTATTATTTATGTTATTATTGTTCTAAATATTATATTTGTTTAAAATGTTAATGTTATGAACCAGATTCTCTGTATGTTTAATTTCACCATCTGGCTTCTCMTCAGCAGAGCCCAAGGGGATTAACAGCACCAGGGGCTGAACCCCTTCCCTGTCATCTCCATGGGGCCCAGCTGCCTCCCAGGACAACAACAGGAAAGCCTTTCCTGGGTCCTGGCAGGGGAAAGGCAATGGGCACAGCCAAACTCAGCTTTTTCAGCCAGGTTTGGAACACTGAGTGCAGTAAGGAACATTGCTACCATGATGCAGAACAGGTATTCTGCATTGCCTGTCAGCCACCTCCAGGAAAGAGATGAACACAAATGAAACAGGATCCAGGCTCAGCCCCTGTCCCACTGAAACTCCTGCAGGAAATGAGACCATGTGCTCTCACAGCAAACAGTGGAGCAAATTGGGGTCCCAAACCTTTTTTAGGCACTATTACCAGTCCAATAAAGCAGCTAATAATAAAAGATTGCTGCTTTATTTCCTGCACTTAAATAAAACAGACTGGCAAGACCTTACTAATCATTTCTGACTGAAGCACTGTAGCAGCAGAGGCTTCTGAAGAGAGGCAGGGCTTCCCAGCAGCTCTGSACTTTTGAAGGGTGGGAGTCTATGAGTTTATCTGAATGAAGTTTGAAGCACCCTCACCTTTAAAACCACACCTCCCACAGTTATCAGCTGTTCTAGATCCTCTTTTGCCTTCTCTGAGCCAGCTGGAGGCAAAAGCTCCATTGCCCAGGGCACTGGCAGTGACAAAGGGTGATATTTGTGCTGGTTTACAACTCATGCTCGTGTCACAGGAGGGTAATTTTGATTTCTGAGCTCTGTGTGGGTGGCACAGCTGGCACAGCTTCTGCCATGGCTGGGTTCCCAAGGAATGGAGATGAGCTGGGTATAGCATCACTGTGAAATCACCTCTGGAAAAGGAACCCTGCACTTCTGCAGACTTCTGGCTCACCTCAACACTCCTGATGGGGAGACAGCAGAGGGAAAGCCCCTCCATGGGAGAGGGGAGAGCCCCAGTTCCTGCCTGGGCTGGTGCCCATGGCTCCATGGCTGCCATGAGCAGCTGCAGGAGGATGCAGGAAGGTGGGAGGTCTCTCTGGCAGTGTTTCAGGCTGAGCTCCTTTGCCATTTGAAAGGGCAGGGAATGTTCCTGCAGGCAGCTAAGGGCCCCTCAGGATGCAGAACATTCAYTTCATTCAGTTTTGGTCTGGGACAGGGGGATGACACCCTGAGTCACATCACCAGTGCCAGGTTTGTTGGGCCCCTGGACCCCAAGGGCTTTGCTCTGCAGCTCATCCAGCACAGCTGATCCTGGGAGCAGCATCCCCTGGCCCTGGGCATGGCTGCCCTGCAGTGCTGGGTRAGCTGCTCAGTGGGCAAAGCCTGCAGAACACTGCAATCACCTTTGTGCTTCCTTATCTTGTTGCTGATATTTTATCAAAGCAATGACAACTCAAACTAAGCTCACTGCTAAGGAAGTATGACCAGTTTACCATAATTATTGTGTAAAAGATGCTGCTTATTAAAAACTACAAATAAAATGATTCATTCATATCCTACCTTGAAGTGAATTGATGCCACTGTCAATCAGTGATTAAGCCACTTATATTTGTCCCTTTTCCTAAAATGGGAGTTTATACTGGAAGAGCCACTCCACTTGTAGTGCCAGGCATGTTGTTTGTGGATACCTGCAGAAATGCAGAGTAACTTGCCCCACAGGAATGTTTTATTTAGTCAGACAGCCCTTTGAAGTGAAAGGGTAACCATTTCTGATCATAACCTTGGCTTTGCACTTCATGTAATTATCCTTTAATTGCATTACCCTATTTGAAATAGAGTTGTAATTGGAAAAAAAACAATTTGATGCTCCCTGATGCATACTCTGACATGCATTATTTACTTTTTATTCATATATAAATGTTCTCTGTAATTCTATCAAAGAAAAGAGAAAAATAAAACAAAATTGAAATGTCAATAGCAATTTTGGACGTGTGAGAAGCATCAGCAACTAGTGMTGGGTGGGAAAAATCATATTGTGAAGTTAGTAGTGTCAGTGGAAAGAAGGGATGTGAGAGGGGCCAGGGCTCCAGCTCTGCCCCTCAGGAGCTGYCTCTGCTGCACATGGGGGTACCTAAACACTGAGCTGGCCCCCAGCTGTACCTGGGGGATGGGTGGGCCTTGGGAATTACACTGRAGCAGGAGATGCAGAAGCAGTTTCCAGCTTTCCAGCTTTGAATGATTACAAAGGCCAATCCARGTCAATGGAGTGCAGGTCCCCTTTCCTCATACCCTAAGGGACAGAATGCACACTTGGGCAGAAAAGTGGTTTTAGCTCTTCCTTCTTGGGCAGAGTCAAACAAATCCAGATCAGTGACAATTCATACCCATGCCCATGGTATTCCTGAGAGGAGCTCCTCCCACTTTGGCTGGATCAGCTGCACATCACAGCCCTACAAGCACATGTGTGCACACACACCTTACTGGGATCTGAATCAGCTTTGGACCTTTTGGAGCACTGTGCAGATAACAATTCAATACAAGTGCAATGTCAGTGAGTTGGTGTCACCCTGAATTTTTAAGCCTTCTGATAAGTTGTAGCTTGGAGTCAGTTTTCCCATGGGTTTTCATGTAAATAMCAGGTGTTGTTTTCTAACCAGCTTGGATGTTTACATTCTTCTTAGTGGCATGGATTTCCTTGACAAGCTGTGTATTAGCCAGTGTGTGTGTAGAGGTGGTGCTTTCCTCCACCTATCAGAGCCTTTTATTCCTTTGTATAAATATCCCTGGAATTCAATAAACTTTCTTCTTCTTTTCGTTTCCCCTCTTGACTGCGTGTTGTGCGTCCTTTTTGGTATCAGTGTGACAGTTGGGTTCTGCCACTCTGGAGCAAAAATAGTGCTTCAAACTAAGGAGTCAGGATGTGCTCAAGGAAAACCAGTTTGGGTGGGAGGTGCCTGGCTGGGATGGAGGGTGCACATGAGCTGGGTGTTGCAGCCCACTCCCAGCACAGGAGAAACTGCAGACATTTTCTGCAGCAGCTCCTGTGACAGATGGCCTCTGACAGCAGCCCYGCATCCTCACCTGCTCCAAACCAGAGCCAGCCCAATCTTCACCTCAAAAAGTCAGCAGTTCACAGACAAGGGAGTCACAAAGCAGGCACAGACTAGGCTGGATAAATTTGGCCTTTCTGGGGTAAAAGCAAAACCAAACCCTCAAGCCCAACAGGAAGAAAACCTCTTGTGAAAAAGAAAATTCTGGTTTTGTCTGGAGATATAACCAACTTTTCATCAGTATAGGTTACTGTGCTTTCTACCCAGTTTGTTTATRCTGACCACATCCAWCAGAAAGCACAAGAAAAGCCATCCATGGYGCTCCTGCATGTCTGCCTGCCCTGTCCCCATCTCCAAGCCTCATTCTGAACTCCAAGGGAAACATGAAGTTCAGATCCAGGCATTTTGCACATCAYAGGCACTCCAGGCTTCTCTGGATCTTTAGGGAACAATCCTGTAAAGGTTACCCAGCATTTTATTTTGGGAATCCCACAACAGAAGGAGATTTTATTTTAGGTGTACACTGCACACTCTGTGGCTGCTTTCCACAGTGGCTTCTGAGGATCATGAGATCTTGGGCACAACCTCTCCTCCTGTTCCACACATAACCAGCAAGGGTGAAGGGTGTCTTGGTCCAAACACTTCTGCCAGTCTTGGCATTTTATCCTGACACATTTCACCTGGGCAGAAAGCACCTTTCTGCTTGGCTTCCTCACTGCTCTAAGCAATTTCACTCCTGTTGGTAGGAGCTCACTGCTGGGACATGGGACAGCACAGCTGAGATTTGGGGCTCCCTCCAAAGTGTTTTCAGGAGCCTGTACAATGTAAGGAGCCTGCTGGAGGTGAGACATCCTGCACAAGTGTATTTAACAGAGAAGTGGCTCTGATTTTCCTCTTTTCTTAGAGATTGAACTGAAATACCCAGGAAGCAGCACAAAGATAACAAATGAAAACTAAGCCAAAATATAATCACTCTAATTATAATGACTTCTAAAACGAGATGGTTGTCAAGAGAGAAGTTCCAGGAGCATTGAAGTCAACTGTCAAGATCCAGCCCATCTGATTGAGGACTGACAAGCAAGTCAGCTGAGAGAGCACCACCATCTTATAAAACAGAAGGAAAGGAGCAGCTTGGAGGTTTGATGGTGGGGTTTTTGGTTGTTTGTGGGTTTTGGGAGTAATTTATTTTGTGCTGCAAWTTTACAATAGGAAATGGATGAAGTGAGAAGAAAACTCATTCTCACCTGGGTTATAAGGTTCTCTAATGCAGGATGAACTAGAAAAAGAAACAGTGAATTAAGAAAACATATGCTACTGAAATTTGGTAAAATTTTATTATTTTCTACCTTTAAGCAAAGTAGTTATGTTAAAAGGCTTCTCAGATGACCTGTGAGGCCTTAAAAGCTGTGAATGAAGAAGGATCTTTGAATTCCCAGTGATTTCTCTATGAGAATTTAAGTTCTGATGGTTCTGGTCACCAGTTTACCAGGCTGCACAGCTGGTGCTTGCTGGTGTGTACATACACATATATAAATATTTATTTAATATGTTAACTAACATTGTCTACTTCATGGTACTAATTCAGCAGCTGTAACAATCAATTTAAAAGTAGGTAGAGCTATCAGTTAAAGTGCAAGAAAAAAATGGAAGAGTGACAAGGAGAAAATCAGAAGATGATGGAAAAGAATTGCTTTTACTCCTGTTTGCAGGCCAGAGCTCTGCACGGAGCCACTCAGGCTGTGCAGGTAATGCTGACATCTGTGGGTGAGATGGAGAACTGAGCTTAGCACACAAGTCCTTAACACTGTCCTAACTAAAGCTTGGAAAGGCAAAATCACTCAGTGTGTGCTCCAGATTTAATCTGCTGCTGAGTACGTGCCAAGGGCTACCGAAGGAAGCTGAGGGAGGAAGAGAAGGACTCAGGCAATTTTCTCACCACTGAGTTATGGCAGGAGAACCAGGGAAATTCCCTGTCTCTCGTGTCTTTTCACACCTTGGGCCAGGCTGCCTCTGGCTGCTGTTGGAGCTGCTCTGGTAAAATGCTGTCCCTGTGTGTCAGAGAGGGGACACGTGTGGCTCTGTGCCACTGGCAGAAGCACCACTGTGAGTGTCACAAAGTTTTCCATTTTGCCAAGGAGTGCAGGGCCAGCTGTGAGTGCCTCCTTGGCTGCCCAACACTGCCTTTCTAATGCAATGCTCAGGCAGGAGATCTAAACCAAACCTTCATAGTGAAATCTAAAATGCAAATGTATCCACAAAACCATCTTGCTCTCCTCTTAAAGAACTGGCAGTCATTGAGGTGTCTGGGGATTGGGTGTGAAGCTCTTATAAAGCCCAGAAAGAAAATCAGTTTATCTTCAATCTTGTACCTGAGTCAGTGACATTGCAGCCTCATGTCCGTGGGTAACACTTCTCTTGTCCCCTGCTCGATTTCKGAATGTGTCAGTGAATTCCTTGGAGCGATCCCAGGTGTGGGGATGCTTTGGAGATTCAGCACGGAGCTCACAGACAGGTTTGCAGTCAGCTCATGCCCTCTGCTGGTGTGAGGCACCTGAAACATGTGAATTCTGTATTTCTGAGCACAATAATGGCACAAAACTCCCTCAAAGAGTGAACTGCACAGTTTAATAGCAAGGGTTCACACCCCCCTGCAATATTTTTTAATACATGATTTGAAATCTAATAGCAGTGAATGAGTAACAGTGGTTCTGGTTATGGATTCCACATTGGTGGATATTAGATTCAACCTGTAATTGATGATTTTTGAATACATTAATTTCAATAAACTGTTCCTCTACTATCAGTTGGATTTAAATGAATGCGTGATTTGAAGTTGGAGAAAGTGTCTGAAGGGGCCTTTAAGTAAAGTTGCATTAGTGTGGTATTGACTGGTTAGAAACCAGCATAAAGATGARCAAAGCTTTCAGAATGTTTGCTGAGGAGTTATTGGGAAGAAAGACCTGGATCATGAGGGACAAGCTACTGTGTGTCAGCACAGCCTTTATTGCACTGAGAGATCAGCTGGAAAATGCTGAAACTGCACTTATTGAGACACAAATAGGACAAAAGAGAAGTAAAGTAATCCTAATTTTAGGAGAAAACAAAACTGGGAATTGTGTGTTTATTTTGTCATGAGACTGAGAACTCTGAGGCCTTGATGCTGCCTGCAGCTTGCTGTAGCTGTTTGTGTCACACACCAAGTGACAGATGTCCACTTAACCTCTCTGCAGCTCTGTCACCATGGGATTTCAGTGAGAGCCTSTGTGCAGTTGTCTATTGCTCCATTCTGGCTAACATGAGTAATGCCTATGAGAAAAGGCTGAAAGGAACATTAAAACAGATCTAAAATAGGTAAAAATTTCATCGCTTTAACTGTTTTCTTCTTTTCTTTTRGGAGTTTTAATTCTGACTTCTGGATTTACAAAATTACAATTTTTGTGTAGGTCTGTCCATTTCCAGCTCCTTCTGATGTCTTGAATGGTAAGAGATTCAATAGCAGGAAGTTGTCTTATGTTAGTTACTGAAGTAATGAATTTAACTGATTAAAAAAAGCCCCCAAACTCATGCTGTGTCTAAGGTCATAACATATTCCCAAAGATAAATGTCTTTTTGTAGCATAATGCTGAAGAAGTTAATGTAAACCTTCTCTGAGTTAATTACCCGACTGCACTGTGCTGTTATTTGAGTAGTCAACATAAACAATCCCAAGGGATACTTAATTGGTTTGAAACTTTTGGCTCCACAAAGGGCACCTCCTATCTCTGCTCTGACCACAGGGTTGTGTGGCAATTTCACAGGGCCAACACAAGAACCCTCACTGACTTTTGAAGATGTTAAATTTGACCATGTTCTAAACTTGAACTTTGTTCTGTGTGAGAAAGTAGAGTGTTAAGAACTGGCTTGGTTCCTTACAAAACCACAGTTCTGGAGGTTCTGTTCAATAAACTCAAACTGATTCATGGGATATGCATTCCTCATAAACCAGTCTTTTATTGTCATTGATTTTTGTCTTTTGAACATGAAAACTTTGCCAAGGCATACATTTTTGCAATTCATACCAAAAGGAAAGTTTTAATACAGCCACTGAGGTACATCTGCAGTTGGCTTTAATACATGCAGGCCTTAAAGTGGTTATGAATTCTGGATTTTATGGGAATCTTTTGGCCCTATTAAAATAATGTCTTGTTGAAGAGGCTTAATTGTATTCTGGCAGGTGAGGAAGTACATGTGSTCCTGGGAGTCACAAGCACTCACTTGAGATGATGACAAAATACCTTGGGTGGTGTTTATAAAACCAGCAAAAAGAAATTCATGCTGTAGGCAGTTTAAATCTAGCAAGATGGTAAAGTTTGACTCGTTAAAGAGGAAAATGGTTGTGGGGCACAKGGAACTGTAYAAAAACATGCTACTGAAGTCAGTAATACACTACACCTAGGCATGTTAAGGAAATGCAGCTAAATGGAAATGTCCTGAATATGTTAGGAGGACATGGGAACAGCCAACACCAAAATGTCATTTTTTTACCAGAAAAAAACCTACACCTTAAGTGTCCTTAGGGACAGTATCCACTGCTTGATGCAGGTTTTTAGTCAAACAGCAGTCCTGTGCATTCTGTTAAGAAACAAGTGTTTTATTTGGGAAAGTAGGCACCTGCTAGAGCACCTGTAAAATGAGAGGCTGAATGTTCTAACGCTGCACAGACTTCATGGAGATGGAGAAATACAGCTCTAATGAGGTGATGCTGCAGGCAACAAAAGTTACTGGTAGTGACTGAATCCAAAATCTGGCCATGGAGCTGAAGTGGCTACACCCATCACACACATGGAAGCCTGGTAAGTTTATAAACAATGGGTACTGCCAACTCTGCCCTAATTAAAAAATAAATGCATGTAAATGACACAACTCAACCAGCTTTTCCCCTCTCACTCTCCTGGAAGTTACCTGTTTATATTTTCATCTAATTCAAAAGATTGCTTAAGAGATGAAACAGTGAGAGACATCCACTACAAAAACTGCCAATGCTCTGACCAAAACAAACAAACAAARAAAGAKTCTGATTATTTTTAGAACAGATTTAATAAAAATGTAGCATCTCAACACTTATACTCCAGCAGGACCAGCAGATGTCAGCACAACTCAAAGCATAACTTTGGATTTTGGCAACAGCAACATTCATGACACTTACCAGAACAGAAAAAAACCTGCTGAGCACATAGCAAGATTATACAACTTTACCAAGTAAGTCTGCAAGAAGTTAACAGTGTTATTGAAAAAATGTGACCCAACAAACGTGCAGATCTTCCAAATCATCAAAGAACAGGAAATTTATACAAAACACAACAAAAGTACAAAGACTTAATTTATAAAATCCTTTCAATAAGCCTTGTAACAGTGTAAAAGTTTAATATTAATGAGGACAGATAATGAAACAACCAAAGATACTTTCCATTCCTTTGGATTTTTCTGCTAACAGTCTAGATAACCTTGGTCTGGAAACAGACTCTCAAGTTAACTTCAGCTGCATACAAACCTTCAAAATCAGTAACAAGAGAAAAAAACAGGGAGAGGGCTGTTGAAGTACTGGTTCAGTCCAATTACAGACTGATAACAGAATAAAATTATTTTAATTTTGTTCTACAGAAACCAACAAAGTAATGAATAATACTTTAACACAATGTTGTGACAGGTTAATGTCAGTATTTTAATACAAATTTATATTGAATTCATTAATATGAATTCATATCCTCATGAATTCTTAAGGATAACTTGATCTCAGATCCCAGTAACTGGGATGAGATCTGAACACCTGAATGATTTTGACTCCTTTTTAATGAATAGGATTGGATTTATCAGATGTAGCTTCAATACTCTATAGAAAGATACAGTATTCAATATTAATACTAGAAAGAGAGCTTTATTAATACTGCATGTAAATTCACTGAGAACTTCAACAGCCTTTCATATCAAACAGATTAAACCCCATGAGATGCTGAATTTGGGGAGAAATGAGGGTTACACAGAGATGGTGCATTCTATAAAGCAATGCATGAAAGAACAGCGAGTGGCTCAGGATAGATCCCATTAGAACTCAGCACCTTGTACTTGAATACAGCTGTTCAGTGAGATCTTACCTGGATCACTAAGAAGCCTGAGTACAATTCAGACTCAAGTGTGAACAGACAACAGTGTGGTTATGTCCTTAATCACACAAACCGAGCACACTCATCAGGTGCACCATGCCAAATCCCAACAGCTCCCATTAAACCACAAATGCTGAGTGTGCTGTGTTTAACCAAAGCCTGGCCCATTACAGGATGCCCACACACWCTAGCCAGCGTGCTTGTTCCTGATGATCTCGCCCCCCTCTATCTCGATCTGCTCGTASAGCCACTTGCGGTCGCAGCGGCACTCGGTGCCGCACTTGTTGGAGCCGCACTTGGGGCAGGCGTAGAAGCAGCCCAGGCAATCCTCATCCAGGCAGTCACACAGGTCCATGCCACTGTACAGCAGCAGCCCCTGGCTGTCGTACACCTTGCTCTTGGCTGGGATCACTTGCCTGCGCAATGAAAAACAACAGCTCATAAAATCCGCTCCTTATTTTGATGCCAAGCTGTGGAGGGAAGTTTGCTTTCTTCAGGTGTTCACTTTAACACTGTTCATTTCAAAGATATACGTACTTTACTGTGTTTGATAACATTTTTCAGTCCTAATTGTATYTCCACTCTGTGCCCAAACTAAGCAGAAGAACCAGAGGGAGAAGGAAGGATGTGAGCAGCACATTTAGTGTCTGTTTGGCTGGTACAGTTACACTTAGGTGGAAAGCAGGGGCAATGCATTTAATGTGGTATTTTTTGCATATTTTGACAAAGAGAAAATGTCTTTTTTTTTTTTTAATCAGTCACTTTAGAAGGTTGTAACCTGTTATCTAGTGTTATCCAATCTGGATATTAACTTTGTTTTTCAAAAGGAAAGTAAGGTCCTAACTTGCACACTTTTGTTTACCAAGTGTAACTGCTGAGTTTACACAATATTTTAAGTGTAGCCTACTTGATCTTACTATGTAATCAAATTTCTCTTATTATCAGAATTTTAGTTTATGTATGAATTAATAGCTACATCTATGGTCTATGTAGTGTTGTGCCTCACAAACACCTTTTTGTGTTTGCCTGAAATRTCAGCTGTAAGCTARCATTTTATCTTCTGTTTATCTCAGGAAGGAGAGTGATCTTCAACATCCCTAAAACCAAGAACCCAATCCATACACACATGAATATTCACACAGGTAGTGTTACAGGCTGACCATCAAGGCTATTTTGTTTTTAAATGAAGATTAATGTAAACACAACTAACAAATTACCTGTCTGAATTAAACAATGAGATTTTTGTTTGCAGCCTCCTTTTTTCCCTTTTACTGGTCTCTGGAGTGAATTCAGTCTGTCGTCCTGGGTTAGCAAACTGCAGAGACTTTAGAGCTTTAGCTGTACGCCCCTGAAGAAAGAGAAAATGTCACTTAATTATAAATACAAATCTTAATTCTTGTGAAAATATCCAGTCAAGGATATTGTAATAATCTACTGCAATAATGAATTCTTGACTTATGATTCTATGATTTCCCAGGAGAAACAATTTAAGTCTTAAAATCTTYATGCTGGAGAACTAGACCTGTCTCTGACCCCAGCAACAC
The DNA here is from genome assembly GCA_902810485.1 of Alauda arvensis. NCBI lineage: Eukaryota > Metazoa > Chordata > Aves > Passeriformes > Alaudidae > Alauda > Alauda arvensis. The sequence continues at coordinate 610,408 of CADDXX010000386.1, forward strand.
AAGCTTTGTAGAAGCAGTTTTAATCAATGCTTTCAAATCATCCTCCTATCAGCCTCCTAATCATATGGATATATAACTGAAAAACACAGCTGGGGAACAGCTCCTAGAATGCAACCCCTCTTTGCTCAGTGTGCATCCAGACAAGCTCTTGCTGTTTTGGTTGCCCACAGCAGATTCCCTGTGCACAGCCTGAACAGTGCACCCAGCAAGGCAGCAGCCACATTCCAAGCTCAGCACATGAACTATCCTCCCACACCTGCTCAGCACTGGCCCTGACCAAATGCCATGGCCTTCACAGCCCAGACACCACAACAACAGCACACTTAATTCACCCCAATGCAGGTTCATTTCATAATGAACTGTAAGAGAAAACACCTTTTTTTTTCCTTTTTGTTTTTAACTGAAGAGACATCTTTAGAAGCAACTTCTGCAGCGTTCAGTTTCAAGCACAGGAGTTTGTTGTTTGCAAGGCTTGAATAACAGCTTAAAATACCAGCAGCAGTCTGGCATTTACATGAATTTATGAGTCAATCACCTTAGTAGACACAATTTTTCAAAACTTAGAGGCCATATTATTTAACTAGAGAAGAAGACTTTTAAAGTTCTCCAAATAAAGGTTTAAATACTTTATCTAAAAGACTACATCCTTTCTTATTTCTGTAAGAGAAAAAATGTAATTTCTTCATGTAGTAATTATATACTCTAATAGTTTGCAGAGTACAGAGGGGATGGCAAAACTGATCCCTATACATACATCTGGATCCAGTTTTCTTCTCTGTCGCTCCTCAGCRTCCACATCCACACTTCCATTTATTATCTGCATACATTTGGGACAAAGCTTCCAACCAGGAACAAACTGTCTTCCAAACTTGGCACTYAGGAAAGCTGCATCATCTAAGTCAATAGCTCGCAAGCTTTTCTTGGATAGCTTTCTGTGTATGTTAAAGGGATCACAACAGGATTTCTGTAAGTCTTCAAATCTTTCAATGTAAATTTTGGCATGGTGGAAGCAGATTGTATTGTTCTCTGACAGGGTTATTCCAGTCCTAAGCTGAAGCAGCAGGAGGTCAGATGAAGATATRTCTTGCTTAGTCTTGAAGCCAGTGTGACGGGTGTAATAGGTCTTATGGCATTCATTGGTAGTTTGAAGCTGAACTCCAACTGAGCAAGGATCCATTTTACTTTATCAGAACAAYTTATTTGTTTTGCCTAAAATGAGTTCTTTGAAGCCTTCAGGAGTTTCTGTGAAGATCACCCTAGAGGAAGCATTAAAATCAATCAGATCTGCAGTGCAAACTTTTATCCATCAGCCTGACATACTGGATTTAAGTAATTTAAAAAACATGTAAAGAAATTACAGCTTTCTAGTCTAGATAACACTAAAAAGATACTTAATTTATTCTGGAATTAAACCATGCATATTCCTTTCAGAGTCT
>CADDXX010000386.1:611935-651031 GCA_902810485.1 Alauda arvensis
AGGTATGAGGTGGATGAATTGTTCACACAGCAGCCTGCTCTGGTCATTGGTTTTCCTGGGGAYCCCCTCTCTTGGGACAATCCCTGCTAGTCAAGACCTGACTGCCCCAAGAAAGGGACTGCTGATGGCTAAACAATTCACCTATCCTAATTCCCAGGAGGAAAAAATGCTGCAGAAGGGAGGCTGCACAGGCTGGCTGATGTCAGCCAGCAATTCCCATCCAGCAGCACTTTCCTGAATGTTTTTCCCATGTGTATCAGGTGCAGCTCAGCACCCTGGATCAGCCTGAGCCTTTCCAAGAGCCAGTGTGGGCTGTGCAGGAAGACTGGCAGTTCCAGATGTGTGCAGGTTTGGGGTCATTAGGCCTTTGTAGCTGCCTTCTATTGGGCAGTATAAAAACAGTTATACACTAACACCAAATTCAATTACCAAATGCCAAGTGAACCACTGCAGACTGGTTTCACACCCTGGTCAAAGTCTGCTGCTAGCCCASTGCTGGCCCTAACACCCCAGAGCCAGAGCTCATCTGCACTATTTTCCACTCCAACATAAAAAACAAACTTCTACCAGAAGAAAGGAATCCCTCTCTCTCAAATCYTCCAAGAACCTTAATTACAACGAGTGTAGCTTAACTGGGGTGTTTATGCTCACCTACACCCTATTTTGCAAAAGCAAAACCCAGAAAAATGGAAAAGCAGTGTACTGGTTGTGTCTGGTATAGAGTTAAATTCTTCCCAGGAGCTGTTGTGGGGATGTGTTTTGGATATGTGACCAAAACAGTGTGGATAACACATTGATGTTTTGGCAGGGCTTACCCAGCATCACAGCCTGTTCTGCCWCCCCCTGCCAGAGTGGGGCTGGGGGTACACAAGAAGGTGGGAAGGAGCCAGGACAGCTGACCCCAAGGGACCCAAAGGACATTCCAGAGCACATGGCCTCGTGCTCAGCAGTAAAGTGGGAAGGGCTTGCTGGGAATGGCTGAGCATTGGTCATTTGGTGCTGAGCAACTGTCTTCACTTGCACTGCTTGTTTTTTTCTTAGCTTTGACTTTCTGCTCTCTTTTGGCTTTTTAAAAATTTTCCTTACAGTATTTTTAAAAGCATTTTTTCATTATTAAGCTGTTTTTATCTCAGCCCCCACCTTTCTCCTTCTGATCCTCCCCTCAGTGAGGGAGGCTGTGTGGTGCTTAACCAGCTGGGGTTAAACCACAACACACATTTATTTGTTCTAACCACTGAACAGGGTAATATGGCCTTYTAATCAATAAAACATCTCCCAGCTGTCCAGTGCTAAAGAGTCTGGGATTCTACTTTCAATAAATCAAATAGCATCATACACAATCTRATGGCATGAAATGTGTTTAGCCAATACACAGAAATACAAACACAGCAGTGCAAGAGCTTAAAAGAGAACAGGAAGTCAATAGGATTTTTGCAATTAATCTGAAAAGCCACTGGTTGGAGCATTTTTGCAGCAGAAATTATTTTGACTGCACTACTTCTGTTTTYCTGAAGCACATGTTTATATCTGTATTTTATCACATTTCCACAGATTGAACTGTATGCATAGTAAGTGATTATTTTCTAATGATTTAACTGATGCAAATATAAAGCATCTGAGAGGTTCCACTTGTGAACTTGTCTGAAAATGTAATTTTGTATCTGATTTGAGACACAACTGATAACTGAATGACCATTTTTAAAGAAGTTTTCTCAGCCTATTGCTAGGAATGCTGCAATTCTCACATTTAAATTAAAGTAAGAAAAATAGAGGCACAAAGAGACCTGAATGTAGAGGCACTACATAAAATGCTTTAAAGCCCCAGTTTGCAGAAAAGTATGTGTTTCATTCTGAAAACAATGCAAACTCACTTCTGCTTTTTTGCAAGTGATCTGAAAATACAAATAGTTACATTTTCTAATGCTTAACACTGATTTAGGTCAAAACCTAAAATTTAAGGGCTAAATCTCCTAAGTTGCTAGGCCATCTGAACTCTTCTTCACTCAAATTTCTGTAGGCTAAGTTAACTCCTGAAGTTTTGAGCTTTCCAGATCTGCACTCAATCATACCATAAGAAGAACAGATGTCAATGAAATTTAAAAAGTTCTGATTTTCAGTGGCTGCTAGCACTGTGGTAAGTTTTACTGCACAGAAGTTCCAGTGCCTTTGCCTATTTACACACTGCTTCTGCAGTACTGTCTTGAATGACTTTTTAAATCTTTTTTAAAAGACCAGCTATCAAACTTCACCATCTTAGTGAACCAGCTCTAATGACAATTAATCTTCTTTTATTAGCTGCACAAAAGTTTGTGTTTCAAGCCAAGGTAACTGGAACTGTTAATGATCAAAGTTCACTGCAGCTGAGTTAACATTTTAACAGCAATTCAGGCAATATCAAATAACTTTAAGAAGTCTGTTAGAGGCTCAGCAACAAGTGCTAACAGCTTCAAGTGCTAACGTGTGATTCCTGTTGTGGAAGGAGGGGTCTGTGTGTGTGGCTGAAACACACAGGTCAATATACAAGTGATGGTCTGAATTTTCAAAATTTGCCCATGTCAAATGTGCACCTGTCCTAAGTCAGCACTGTTGGAATATGTTCTTATTGAAAAACCCGATTTGTCTTCTCAGGAAAAAGAAAAAAAAACAAACCCAAATAATGATTACAATGCTATCCCTGTCAGGGATCTGTTTTGACCACTGACTATGCTACGGGATATTCCCTATATTAAACTGTTGAAGAGCACAACAGGTCTGTCACCTCGGTTTGTTCAAATTACAGTACTGCCGACGAAACTTAGCGATCTCATCCCCTTAATCCGCAGGAATTCTTGGTGGAAGCTTCAGAGCGTTTCTTCTCTTCTCCCCTTGGGACGAACACACGGCTGCTCTTCCTGGGAATCCTCCTTGGTGGAAAGAGGAAAGCGCTTGAAACCCCAAACCGCAGCGTTTGTACGTGCACCTGTGCAATGGGGAACCGAACGCCACAGCGCGGAGGAAAGGCTCGATGAGGGGCAGCACGGCGGAGCCCCGAGCGGAGCACGGGCAAGGAGGGACCCGCCTCACACGGAGCAGCGCCGGCCCGAAACCGTCCCGGGGAGAGAAAGGCCCGGCCCTCCCGCTGCSGGCCGCACGCCCTCAGGGCCGCCCCGGTACCACCCACAGGCAGTGCCCCGCCGCCCCGGTACCTCGCCGCGGTGTCTGTGCCGCTTTGCGGGCGCTGTCCCGCCGTGCCGGTGCCGCTCAGAGCGCTCCGTCCCTGCGCGCTGCCGGCGGGCGGCGGCCATGAACGGCCCCGCACCACAGAGCGGCGGGGCAGAGCGGCGGCGCTGCCGGCGGGCGGGCGGCCACAGCCCACAGCGACACCTGGCGGCGCGGAGGGGCGGCGCGGGGCGGGCGGGCTCGGCGCTTCCCGGTGTTTACCGGTGTTTACCGGTGTTTACCGGTGTTTAGCGGCGCTTCTCGGTGTTTACTGGTGTTTACCGGTGTTTACTGGAGTTTCGCGCCGCTTCCCGGTACGGCAGACAGGGTCGGGGCCGGAGCTGAGTGAACGCCCCCGGCCGCGGCCCGCTGCGAGCTCCGCCGGCTGAGGGAGGCTGGCACTGACCGGGACCGGGACCGCACCGGGGCTCGGGAATGCCCTCTGCTATCCCGGGAATACCCTGTGCTGTCCCGGGAGTGCCCTGTGCTGTCCCGGGTGTGCCCTGTTCTCTCCCGGGAGTGCCCCGTGCTTCCCCAGGTCCCTCAGTCACTATTTCACACCTCACCCCGGCCCCGAAATCAGTGCCTACCAAAACTGTTCTTYATTTTAAATAAAACCGAGCCCTCTCAAATCTCTCACTTCGTTTAGGTGAAAAAAAACAACATGGCCTTTTGGTCTCTAGAATGTCTCTCAAAAGTTTTGTTTGGTTGGGTTTGGGTTTTTTGGTTGGTTGGCTTTTTTGAAGCAATTCTGCTGTGTGTTCAGGGGTGCCTGGGGAGTGTGGTGGTTTAGGGGCTGTGCTGGGGTGATCTTGAAGGTCTCTTCCAGCCTTGCTGCTTCCATGGACACCTTCAGGATGATGATGGATTTATCAGGGAGGAGGTGTGAAATTTGGACCAGCCTTCCTTTGGTCCACATCTAGGCAGTGACAGCACACCCTAATTATTCTTGGAGTTTTTAGAACAAAGATGGTAATAAACAGAACACAGTTGCCCTTACATAAGTACCTATAATACCAATCCTAGTTTCAATTAGGATGGTGTTAGTGGTATCTAAAAGAAAGCCTTAAATTACCTCCTTAATGCCCACACAAAGTTTTTGTCAGTTTAACTAAATAATTGCTGTCTGGTTTACCAACACATCTCCAGTGGATGTTCATAGTAAGAAAGCTGAACCTTAGGGCAAGTACAGAGAGGCATGGCAAGAACCTAAAACAAGAATCACAGTAAGCCACAGAAACTGGTGTAAGTAGCAGAACAGCGAGTTCCTTGGGGCTTCCCAATGTGCCAGCACCTAGTTCTGAGCAAATCATTTGGGACTGAGATGGGGCAGCAACTTGAGTRATAGAAACTCAGCTTGATTAATCATAAATATTTGGGTATAGAGCTTGATGCTCTCTTGAGATATAGCCATAGTTTTTTATGGCTTTGGTATGTTTTAATGTATTAAAAAATGAAGTACTGGAGCCAATTGGGCACACGGAGGAGAAATATCACAAAAGACCCAAAGCAGCAAAGTGGGTTTTGTTTGGTTTTTTTTTTTTCTTTTTTTTTTAAGTCTGTAGCCTTTTTCAGTACTAGGAAAGAGATTAGGGAGAGAATATTTTCATAGAGAAATATGACACTGAAATTGCCTTTAGAATGCAAGACTATAAATCAGGATATCTTTCCACCCAATTTTTTCAACAGTGTTGAAGAATTGGCGGGATTGTGGTCTGAAAATAATTAAAAGCCTGTGGAGAAATTATTTTATCCTTGCTTCAGGAGATACCCAGGGTTCTAAAGCATGGGAGTGTAAAGCTTTAATATGTGGGAGTAACAGCATGTAGGTTGTGCCATTTGCTGTTTCTCCATTAAAGAAAGCCATTATAAATTCCATATATACAGCTTAAAGTCATGCAGTGGCTCAAGGATGACAGAGAGATTGTGAAGTGCTATCATTCAAGAAAAAGCTTCAGCAAGGCTGCTTCTGCTGACTCGTGTGGCTCAGGATGAAATATGTGAAGTTAATGAAGGGGAATAATTCATGAGAGGAGATATTTGAGATACAGGTTGTGACATCAATTTGTGTTACATAAATACAGGAAGAGCAGTGAGGTGTATTCACTTTTTCAGTGTTAGTGTCAATATGTGACTGTATAGGGCTGGTTCCAGGTTATCTGGGAATTACCCTGTAACAAAACTGCCAGCCATGGATTTAGAGTGGTTTTGGTTAATCACATTAGCTCTCCCCTGTGTAAATGGAATGGTGCCTTAATGAGGGAGAGCTTTGGGGTTTAGAGTAAAGGAATTCTAGATATGAAGGATGAAGGGTAACAGGAACAGGAGCTGGATTGGGTGGTAGAAATATTCTCATGTATTCTGGTGATACTGGGCAGGAATTTAAATTTGTTTCCCTGCCAATGCAGGTTGACTCCATGTGCCATTTTCAGTCATAAGGGCATCTGAAAACTGTCAAAGCTCATGCTGTGAAGGAATATGTATGTCAGGGAAATTTTTAATGGATTTTGTGTTGAACAGTAGTGGAATTCCTACTCTCTCCAGTTTGTGTCTGCTCTCTAAGAGTCAGTGGCTCACGTGTCCCTCAGTTCCCTCATGTGTAAAAACTGAATAAAGCAGTATTGACACCCATCATCACTTTAAAATTGCTGGTTTTCCATTGCCCTGATTTCCAGAGCTTAAAGCTGTGACAGATTTGTTGCTGACCTGCAAAAAACTTTGCAATAGACTCAGAAGAAAGGTATTTGTAGCAGTATTCAATATAGAATAAATTCCAGGTAGCTCACTTCAAATCTCAAAGGTAATCGAGTGAAAAGTTTTCATACCTTTGCCTAKCATTTGAACAGCATTGTTCAGCATTGCTTTAAATCTTATACCTTATCCAAAAATCCTCCCAGAGAGTCAGTTCACCTATGTAATATCCAGTTAGTCTGGTATAGAAATCAGCAAAATACTGCTAAGTGTCAGAGATTTAATTTCTTCTTCAGTCTAAGCAAGTTTGARGATGCAGTTAAATTATTTTTTTATTGAAGTGAAACAGGCTAAGATATTTTACTAGTACAGAATCCTGAAGTGTTTCTTTTTTTTTTTAACTTTAGTGTCAAATAGAAATAAAATATCCATATTATTACATTTGACATATTTGATAAAAAATGAATCTAATTTGGCATATTCAGTAAAGAAAACTGAATCTAATTGTGGTTATATATTTTTGCTACCACCAGGGATCCTATTACTTTTCTTCAAGGCARACATCTCTCTGTCTAGCTCTTAAAATATGTGCTGGAACACCAAGTAGACATAAATATTGTCTGCTTTGAGTTTCTCTATGATTTTTTACAAAATATTGTCATCTACTCTTTCAAAAACATGAAATCAGAGMTAGAGAGAGTAATTGTTGCAGGGAAAAAGGCAGAAAAAAGCTGATAGTTTTGGTAGGGAGCATTTGGACATAAATGGAAAAAGGAAAATAAGTAGCCTACATGAGCTTTTCCTTGTAGAAAATGTGATGCCAARTGCTGCATTTTATCTAGAAGTCATGAAGTAATGTCACAAACAGAACTGTTTATTTAATATCAAATCTTTAAGTCATCAAGTGTTTGGGTAACWCCATAAAACTAATTTTAAAAAATYTTAAAAATTACCTTGGYATATTTTRTAGCAGGCTARTAAGTTTTGMTTTGTTAGATATRGATATAATAGCATGCATATACTGCATTAAATGGCTCTCTGGCCTGGTTCTGTTATTTAATTTTAATTTGGCAATGTTATAAAGACTTTTGATTATTTTAAAAAATCACATTTAAATTTTGGCACACAACTGTTGAATATTTGGATTAATATAATGCTTCAGTTTTTGAGGTATCTAGAAAAAATAGAAATTCTGTCAGGCTGAAAAGAAATTAAAATTCCCCTCAACAGTTAGATTGTTGCTGTGTCACGAAGAGAATCCTCTGCTTTACTGGCCTCTGACCTTGGGGTGCCTCTTTGGGAATCTTCTGCCCTTCCAGGCTGATTTCATTACAGTCCTTATAAATTTATTGCCTGGAACATTCTGTCTCTCTGTTCTGTGAGATCTTTGTGTTGAGGAGGATTTTGGCTGCTGCTTCCAGTCTGCTYCTCTTGTCTGAGCAACTTCACAGATGATGTGGCATCACCCTGGTGCTRTTCTGTGTTCTTTGCTTTGGGGCTGAAGAGAACGTGCTCAGAAACTGTCAGCTGTCCTTTGGAAATGTGCAGTGACTCTCTGCCAGYCTGGGTCTTATTGGGGGTACAAACCCAATGTCTGGGAGTTTCCTTTAGCCATCTCTGAAGGTTTTGAATTTATTTCTCATTCAAAAAGCAGAGACATTACTAAAGGCAATCTCATTCAGTCTCTTCCTAGTCACTTCCAGAGCAACTRATCCTTGCACAGACCTAACACAGTCAATGCTTACTCACTGGTAACAGGTTAGGGTGTTCAAGGAATTCAGGATTTGCCCTTTCCTAAGAAAAACATCGTCCCCATGCTTGGCTTGATGGAAACTGAAGGTTGTTAAATCTGACAGCTGGTGAAGAATCAGATAGGGAAAATGACTCTCTTTGAATTGGAGCATGCTGAATCATTTGTCTGGGTGTTACTTCTCCCCAGTGCACCCTGATGTCCCAGGAAGCAAAGAGCACAGACCATGGACAAATGCTGTGAGTGGGCTTTGTGCCAGAGTGGATCGTGCATCACTCCAGGAAGCCTTCCATGATTTTTGCCTATTAAATAGTAGGGCTTGATTCATGGTTACTCTGCATTTCTTTTGTGCTGTTTGCCACAGAGAACAAGCCCTAAGGCTGCCTTAACTCARCACCAAAGCTGAGGAGAAGAGATGAACAGATCAGCATTTAGGTCAAGAATTGTCAGTTCTGTAGCTGCCACCAGCCAGTGAAAAGCACTCCAGTTAAGTCCTAATTTTGGGAAACCTGTCCAGCAAAATAGCTAGCAGTGATYATTAGCCATTTTCTGGAAACTCTTGAGTATGCTATTGTCTGTAAAGGGAGAAATTTTCCTGTGATATTTTTATTCAAGGAAAACATTTACTCTGTTGGCATGGCTGTACTGGCATAACACTGCTACATTGGGTAGCTGATGCATACTATATTTAAAAAGGATATTTTCCAGGGCAAAGCACATCTATCTTAACAATCACCAGTTTGTTACCTCATTGAGAAGGTCCTAAGYAATATTACTTGGAGAAGTTGGATGGCTTGCTGAAATCCTGCAGCAGACCAGTAGCAAAGGAAGAACAGCACCTCACAAGCCTCAGTGTAGATTCTGGCTCGAGGTCTCCTGTGCAAGGTTTTGTTGTTGCAGTTATGCTGGTGTCATTCACATGGGGCACATGTTCTAGAATAGCTTGTGGTTTAGTGAGGCCCTGCTGCAAGAGGATCTTTGCTTGCTGAGGTTTCTGTTCCTAACACATTGGTCCTACCACCCTTCCTCAGTTCCACTCACGGAGCAGCGAGTCCTGAGATGTTTGTGACGGGGAATGTCAGGAACTGACTCTTCCATCTGACTGTGAAGTGAGTTGCACATATTCTTGTCACACATAAAGTCTTGGTATTAAAATGATCACTGCAGCTGGGTGTATGCACAAACCAAAAAAGAAATGATTCTGTGAACTTAGGTTTTTTTCAGTCCTCTYCTGCTGCAAGGGTTGGGCTCTGCATGAAATTCAGTGACTGTTCTTCAGTTCTSCAGTGCTCTGCTCCATGACTCTCTGCACATCAACATTTTCTGTCAACTGTAGCTATGGGAATTACCATGGTTCCTTGAAATCCTTTTAGAAATAAGGGAGTTGTCCCATGAAATCTTTACTGAAATCAAGTTTATTTATATCTTTTCTATATTTACATTTGAGAGTGATTTTTTTTCCTAAGACATGAGAGGCAGTTACATTGTCCATCAGTTCTGTGGYCTTCTGACAAATCATTGACCTAAAATCACACTGTTTGCCCCCTGATTTCATGCCTCATTATGTATTTGGAGAGAAAATGGTCCATTTGTCTGCAACTCATAGGTCTGTTAGCAGGTGCCAGCAACTCCTGTGGATAGTCCCAGTCTAAACAGAGCAGCTTTTGACTTGCAGAAACAAATGTAAACCCATTACATATTGCATTAGGCTGTGCTTTTAAAAGTGTTCAAACAATCAGATTTTGGATGCTTTATCCCATGTCTGTCATTGTTATTTTGAAAGAGAAACAGGGAAAGACTCTGACAAATGATGGAAGGAAAATCAAGTGTTTGCCATCCCCCCCATAAAAACCACAGTGAAATGTGTTCAACCCAAGCCCACTTTGTGGGTGTACTTTGGAGTATCAAAGCCAAACCAAGGCCAGTGCTTGTTCTGTTTGAACTAAGCAATGGATGAGTCAGTCTGCACTTTACYTAGTGTTGTACAGTGTATTAGAAGTTACAGCAACAGTTCTCTTTGTAGATTTTATTGAATCCAAGTAACTTAAGAGGACACCTCAGCTTCTAAAGGAAATGAATATAAGTTAATACTAGCAGGTGTGCAGGCAAAAAAAGTGTAACTAATCCTAAAGGCGACCTGGAAAAAGTTTCTTAGTTTTAATAGTAATTATAAGCTTTGGTTTTTTTAAATTAAGAATTTTCATCTTATGCCTTCATTGAAAGCTAAAGAACAGGAAAGGTGATAACATGCAATCAAAGTTTCTTTGTGGAGGCAATGACATGATACAATTCACTGAGACTTCTGGGTTTTGGTGTCATTCCAGTGCCACCCTGCTGGCTGAGGGGAAGGGGAATGTGCTGTGTGTCCTCTAAGTGTGTCCCCACAAAGTGTTGAGGGAAGGCTCCATGTGTGTATCCAGTCCAGGATATCCCAGGATCAGCTGCAGCCTGCTCCAGCCCCACAGTCTAGGCTCAGCAGTGACTTSCTTTGAGATTCCTGAGTCTTTTTTATACTCTATCTGAACACCTTCTAGAATATCTTCAAAYAGCTTGTGGAGGCAGCTCATACCATCAGCTGCATTTACTCATTCGTGTCATAACATTCTTCTCTTTCCACTGCCAACTTCAAATGTTCTTTTTAAGTTYTTCCCTGGGTAAGTTGAGTACCAGCCTCCCAATAATGATGTGCTATCATTTYATCTATAATGGTTTTCTCATGTCTGGCTCTGAGGCAGTTGCAGCATATTCGTCTGCCAGTTTGATTCTGACAAAATTCCACATTTCTCCAAGAATATTTCTGATAAAAGCATTCCTTGTCCTCTAAGAAATCTTTGTTGCTATCATATGTCAAAGGTTTTGTTTCTTGAGTCAGTAATGTGAATTTGCTATGATCTGTAACCACTCTTACTTTGGAAAAATAAATTATTCACCATTTATATAACTTTTTTTGTTTGGAAAGTTCATGGTTTTCCTGAACTTTATAGTTAGCAAATTGTTAGGACTTTTTGCTTCTATTTCTTTGTATCAGCTTGGTGTAATTCTCAGATAATTGAATTGCTTTGTACATCYTTGTCAGTACCAATTTTYCATTGTCAGGGCACTGTGTTGATTCTCTGTTTAATGTAGGACAATCAGTGTTGCTCTGTGACTGAGGATAGAATACACTTTTATTTCTTTCAGTTGATAGCAAGATGTATAACCTCTTTTTTTTTCACAGTTGAGACTTTTACAAAATTCACGGAGGTGTTTCTGTAGTTGCTGAGCCATCCAGCCTCCTCCAAATCTGGGTCTGTTGGGAGGAATTGCTTTTGCACAGCTGATAAAAATGTGCTCAGTGGTGACTGAAACCCTGGAGGAGTCACGGTTTCACGATGTCCTGGGGTTCATTTTGGTTCTGAAATTTTCTTCAAGCAATTCTGAAGTGCACAGAACAGTTCTGCTTTGGGAGTGGTACYATTTTATCAAGACTCCAATTCCTGTTATCTGCTTTTCCAGCTGATGTCTAGTCATCTGGACATCATTTCAGGTTTCCAGTTGTAAGGCAGTTGCTAATTGCTTTGAACACATCTCCTTGGAYCTTTTCAGTTTTTATTTTCAAAGGAGGAACTGCCTTTTTCTCTTGCAATTTTAGTATTTTAATTTTAGTTTTAAAGTATTCATAATTGTGTAGTGACACATCTTTCAGATATTTTAAATTCATATAATCCTTACAGAACATGTTTTGTTTTGTTTTTATGAYTTTATTGCCCTCCAGCTGTAGGAGACAAACATTTGGGCAAACATTTTTTATGTTGAATTCATGGTATTTAAAATATATCACATATTTTAAATATATAAACATACCACTTGAACAGTTCCTTAATTATTCACTGTAATAGACTGTGACCAAAATGTTGTTTTCCTTTGTGTAATTTCCTTTTCTTTTCTGTAATCTCAGTGTTTATGGTKGTTTTTATTGCTTTTTTTCCCCTTTATTTTGAAGCCCATGCATATTACGTTCATCCAGCCTCTTTCTATTACAACACTGTAATGAGTGGAAGAATTTTAAAAGTCTCTATGACTCTTACATTCATTCACTAACCATCTATGGATTTTGGAATAGTAGGAAGTCCTTGGAGAAGTCCTTAGTGTCTCAAAATTCACAAGCTTTGTAAAAGTGTCCAATTGTCCCATTTTGACACATTTTTGGTCTACAACTTGCATTTGTCAAGGGCTGCTTAAAAAAAAAAAAATTGGAGCAAACCAAAGATTTTAATTCTTCTGTTGTTGCAAGGAAATGGGTATTAGGACACYTGTCCAGAAAATGGTTCAGCAAATAGATTCTGAGTGATGTAGGMTGAGGAAATGTCTCCCTCAAAGGGTTACTTCATATTGTTAATATTTTATAGSCTCTTAGAAATTCTCAGCTGGAATCATTACAATTTTTTAATGCATTGATCTAACTGGAGAGATGTTTTAAAGCTGGATTTTTACCTGGATCTTCTCAAAAAACAGAGACACTTGAAAGATCCTGGTGTACAGGCTCATCCTAAGATTAGTGGCTTCTCAAGTAAGGGATGTGCTAAAAGAACTTCCACAATTTCCAGTCTCAGGAGAAATGTTCTCATAAATTAATGTTTTGTGCATTTATCAGGTCTCTCAGATGGTAAGTGCTTTTTCTTYCCCTCTCTGGAGTGGAACAGCACAGTGAAGTACACAGAAGCATCTGCTTTGTTCTGGGCTTCTTCCCATGAGGTAACTTGTTCTCTGCACAGTGGTACATTCTTGTGCTGAAGGAGGGGAAAGCTGACTTTGTGAAGTGAAATATGGTCACTGTGTGCTGTGCTTGGATCAGGGTGAGTGCTCTGGAGTCAGGTCAGACTCAGATTCAATGGTTTGTGTTCAGTGTGGTTTTGTGCCTTAGCACTGGGAGTTTTTTATTTGTTTGTCTGCTTGTTTTGTAACAGTGGRAGGCATCAGAAAATGATGGCAAACGTATAAAAAAGTAGAATAAAGATTTTRTGTTTGGGAATGGATTATTTATGATGCCAAGCAGGATGGGCATTAATTGTTTTGACTTGTCTTTACTTTCCAGATAGTACCATGACTAACAGGAAAGAGGCAATGTGCTCTGTTACAGCCATTTGCATGGAAAAACCTATAACTCTCCAATCCTTTTCAGGCTCTTGCCTCCCCAAGCACCAAATGATGCCTGAATTATCATTTTTCAAGCAATAGCACAAGCAGGCTGATGCCTGAACAGTGCAACCCTGTGGGAAAAGTTCTCAAGCTTTGCAAAATGTTTAGCTCTGAGAAGCTACAGCAGATGCTAGTGCAGAAAGAATTTATGCCAGAACTCAGTAGGGTGAACAGAAGGAGAAAAAGTGCCAGAGGAAAGCAAAATGAGAGACTGGGCTGGACTGGGAATAGAATAAATGGAGAACCACTGAGGACTGACTGAGAATCTGACTTWGAGATGAACTGAGAGTGCAAGTTTAGTAAGGCTCAAGGACTGGGAAAGGAAGGATTGAAGGAGGACTGAAAGAAGAAAAAAGGCAGAAGCAAAATAAATGGAAGTAAAGGAGGAGTCCAAGGCTCTGAAGTTACTGCAGATTTTCCTCCTGCAGTTAATTTCACTTGATAAAATTATAATGTATGAGAAATCTGGCTTTGATCCTTCTGGCAGTCTAGGTACACTTGTTTCTCAAAATAGGGAAAATAGCAGGAAGCTATATGTTTTAACTTAAGGAACCAAGCATGAGAAAATCCTGTACAATGGTTGCTTTCTTTTTAGTTTACAAAGTAGGAGTTATTTGTCAAGAATACAGAATACTCTCCTGGTCACCAGCTTAGTGACCAGGAGAGTATTCTGTATTCTTAGCTTTTTTCCTGTGTTTTTGCTCAATTTTATGAACACTGAGAGCTCAGAATATGGACACATAAGAGTTAAAATACTARATAAGTGGTAGCATCAAACTCTGTAAATACTTGTGTTATTTTGTTGAAGCAAATACTTTGAGAAAAAAAACAAACATGGCCAGTGGAAAACAGTTTGGAGATAACTTGCTTGTAGAGACTGTGTTAGGAATAAGCTGACCAACTTTTGTTTTCCTCTCATACTGAAGCAAACAAGTTTAAAATGATATGTAGTAGTAATGCATGCCCAGAGCTGGAGCAGAGGGAGTAAATGACACTGTCAGTGTATTAGCAAAAACAGAGACTGAGGCTGTGGCTTTTATTGAGCTTTTCACAGAACTTAATGGAATTTGCAAATAAAATTATGAAATACCTTCTTCATATGAAAATCTCCCACAATTATAAGCCAAGAAATTATATTTCAAGAGTCTGTCCACTCTTCTCCCAAAAGATAACATTTTGGTTATGARGAAATTAGGATGTGAAGACTCAAGAATAAGGTATGTGCTACTAAAACATGGTAACTCAAACAGAGGAGACATTTCTGACTGTTTATTGTTCTAACTGCCTCCATCTCAAATGGTTCCAAAATGTGCACACCAGATATGTTTTTTAATTGCACAGAAAGACTGAGTCTCCATTTTGATCCTAATTTTCACTCTATTTAAATGATACCCTTTTTTGGCCACCCAGTTTGTGTGGAAAACATTTCTTCTGCTAGAGAATTGTATTTAGTAGGAACTGAATAAGCAGCAGTGTTCAGGATGTAACTGAATGAATTCTGCAGTGACAGTGAGGCTAGAGTTTGGAGAATCCTATGCATTGCTCACTTGAAATCTGTTTCTCTCTAAAATATAGAAAATATTCTAAAATATCTATGAAGTGAGTACTCTGTATTTTCCAAAAGGAAAAACTGTAGTTTTTAATGTTCTTCATTCCTATTGCCTGTATTTGTTTGCTCATGTTGCTTCCAAGACCAGAGATAAGGATGCCAGTTTTCTGTGTGCTGGCTGCTTACAGAGGGTTTGGTGAGTGCTGAATCCTCCCAGACACAAACAGGCAAGAGAGGGAGTGTGCCAGTGCCTGCATTCCTCACCTGGGGATGTAATGTCTAATGCCATCTTGTGGAGCTGTGTTATATTCATCCAGAGCAAAATGACTAACACATTCTGTGGGTTTGGTGGGTGCTTTGCTTTTACCACAGAGGAAGACCTGCATATTTATCTTTACTAAACCACAGAGCTCTAAAGCTTTATCAAGGAGAGTAAATAA
Source organism: Alauda arvensis (assembly GCA_902810485.1). Lineage (NCBI taxonomy): Eukaryota > Metazoa > Chordata > Aves > Passeriformes > Alaudidae > Alauda > Alauda arvensis. Next base: position 626,742 of record CADDXX010000386.1, read on the forward strand.
TTAATGGCTTCAGAATAACACAAAGGTACTTACAGACAGGTTCTGAGGGAGGCAATTTAATATTCTTGATCAACATGTTAAGTATCTCTTYTCATACAACACAATATTCTCCTTACTGACATCATAGGAAAGGAGAATTTGAAGGGAAGATATGAAGAGAACCAGAAGCTGCCTTTCTGGGTGTGTCACCTCTTGACTTGACAGGAAGCATAGAGGTGCCTGTCTAAAAGATTAGCAAGAAGATGATGGGAGCTGTCACTATAGCTTGATTGGAGACCTCTAAATACTTGATGAGAGGTGATGGGTAGGAAGGATSAGCCATAATGAGCTTTAAATGTGATGGCAAATACCTTATGGTTCATGCAATAGAGAAGGGGTGGTCAGGAGAAGAGCAAAGATATATTTGGATTGGCAAGCAAGGCTAAATTTGTGCAGCAGCATTCTTCATAAATCTATTACCTATAAAAAGTGCAAAAGATTTTTACTTTTCTATGCTTTTTACTATTTGATGTCAATATAATCTCTGACAAACAAATATTCTTTATCTTCACTTTTTCCTTCTGTCAAATGTGTCACTGTAGCACAGCATCACAGGGGTATGGCATATTCTTTGTTTTGCAGCTAAGGCATACACAGTGAGACTCTTGCATGACATAGATGCTTGGAGAACTGGGAGCTGTAGCATATATCAAACAATGATTCTTCCCTGGCTTTCTGTTGCTTTCTTAGCAAACCACAGCTGTATCCCTCACTCAGGTGGAAGTAGGTGAACAGGTAACTTGTTTCTGAGTCTGCATTGCCTCTTGGCACAGGTGGTATAGTGTGCCTGRGGTGCTTGGCATGTGTGTTGGTTGGTGTCTGCTATTTAACCATTATTTGATGCTTAGAAAAGAAAATATAATGTCTGTTTACATTTGATTTGGTTTTTTGGGTTTTTTGTTGGTTGGGTTTTTTATTTTTTCCTCACACTACATGTGCTTCAGCTATGCTCTGCTAGTTTTAGCATCTTTTAAAATACAATTGAATAATTCAATATTGCTTCCAACAGCTCAAGGAAACTGAATTTCAGGTTTATATGTGGGAATTATCAAACTTGGGAACTTCATATTTATACCCATGCTTGGTGGTATCCCAAGTATTCTTTATAGCTGACATTCTTCAGCTGAAAAAGGATRATGCTGCTTGGTTTATGWGACTCATCACAACTGCTWAGAMTGGTAGGATTTCAAATACTGAGTTTTTACCACTTTTTGGGGAAATATTCTGAAACAGTCTGGGGGTAAAATCACCAGATAAATCTGTTGATCTTGCTTTCTACAATTTTGTGAGCTGAGAAAAAGGTTATATTAATTTATTAATATCCTAGGTTTTTTGTACTGTTCCAGACACTACTGTAAGGTTATTTTCTGAATGCTATATCTGTAAGTATTGATCCAGAGAGTAATAATACTTCTAGATAAGGTCTATGGAAATTAAAATGAGAACTCCCTCAGCTCCGAAATCACATGAAATTTCAGTCTTTCTGTGGTTTTGACAGAATAAAAARGATCAGTGGTAGATTCCTGAGGTAAGATCCCTATCTACTGAAATAAAAGGAAATGAACTCCTTACTGCCAGGGTCCATTTTACAGTCAAAGAATACTTCTGTATCACATGAAAGGAGAATCTTGCCATCCCCAATTAAAGAGCAKCTGGCTCCATTTCATCTCTTCTCAATTTCCTGAAGGGGACATAGCCCAGAGGTGAGCTTAAATTACCTTGGAGTTGAATACATCCTTAAAAAGATGATGGRAAGCCACTCATAAGTGAGTTTTGAACTTTGCTGTGAATAAGTGGTTTAGGTCACTTGAAAGAATCACTCTCAAAGATATTAGCAAAAGCAGATTTAATATAAATATGCAGAAGCAACACTTACAGTTCAGTGCAAGGCTCACTCTGTTACTAACAGAGACAAAGCACACAAAGGGAAATCTGCTTGGAATCAATTTAGAATGATTTGCATRCAGACTGGAGGCACAGAAGGGGTAAGGGGGCAAGAGGGTAAAGGGAGATCTTCTCCTTGAGTTACCAGGTTCACAGCAGAGCCCTTCCTTTCCTGATGGAGCCTTGGGGAAGCTGAGTCCAAACTCAGCCCCACACTTGATCAGCAATTCCTCTCTAAAGGATTTAGCAGCACTTAATCATTGACTAATTTAATATTTGCAAAACAATTCAGTAGGTTTTATATGAGCTCCTGAGTAACTTCAGCTGTGGATCTGAGAAGGCAACATTTACTCTGCACTCCTCATGTACACACAGACACAAAGGGCTGTGCACAAAGGTGAACATTCCCCTGGAGCTCAGTGAAATATCTTGGTTGTTTTGCCTCTCTGGCCAAAGGGTTCAGCCTGGAGGAGGGCAGTATCACCCAAAGCCCTGCTGTCACCTTGTCTTGGTGGTGCTCTGGGTACCCCAAATTGGAGGGCTGGCAAATTCTGGGAGGCTTCCCCTTCAGAGGGAGGTGGGTGCACAGCCCATGGAGTGCAGGGAAGCTCAGAGGGCATCACAGGACTGCTGCTTGTGGTTTGCAAGTTTTGGCTTTAGTCACCTGCCAGTCCCCATCCTGGCCATCATCCATTGTGGATTTTTATGWAATTTTTACTGGAATTTTCCTCACAAGTCCTCTCACATTGATGTTGTTTCACTCTGGGTATGATTCAGGCAAATAATGTTTCAAGGCTCCAAGGCCTTGTTCTGTTAGACAGCAGAAGTTCCTTAAGGCAATGGAACTTTCTGGGAACAGACTGATAAGCTCAAGGGAGCTTAATTGCCCAGAAACCAYGAATCAAGGCTGAGGCCTGATAAGAATTCCTGAGATTGAGTGGCCTGAAGAAAGGTGAAAGCAGAGGGATGCACCACCAAAAACCTCAGCATAAGACCTTTGGTTTGCATTAATTAATTGCCACTCTTAATGCTGCACAGGCAGATGAGAATGGGTTCTTRTGCTGAAAAGCCTTGTTTATGATTTAGAGTTTGTTTTATATAAGAATGATGCATTTAGGAAGGACTGTTCAGCTCTGAAATGGAATTTCAGCTGCTGTTATTGGACTGTGGCTTATTGTGCTTTGCTGCCGGGGACACATTCGTGTACTAAAGGCTAAATGAGATTTAGGAAACCTGACTTGTGGAGATTTTAATTTAGATAACTGAAGCTGAGTTCCTGAAAGTATTGCTCACCATGAATTACATGTGATTTGTTTTGGAAACTCAAGTGTTCCCCAGGAAAATCTGTCTGGCCTTGGTTTCCCAATGAATTCTACCTAAGTGCAGGTACCACATAGAGGACATTCTCATTCAGGCAAAGAAAAACATKATTGGAAATCAAAACATTGAGCTCAATAAATACTAAAAGCTGACTGAGCTGAAGAGGTGAAAGGGGAAATAATCTTTTGTTCTATACTGAAACAAACTTTGTGAGTGTCTTTATTCACATGTTCAATTATGAGTTCACAACATCAATTTAATTTTATTTTTTGTGATTTTTGATCAAACARTAGTAAAATAGACTCAGTTTTGTGCTTAGCAGAAGTGGAAAGCCAGCCAAAGCAACATTTTAAAATACCAGTGATGGCATTTTACAGACTTTACTGTACCTTTTTCTGAGCAGGAGGGACTTACTGCCATAACAGGTTTTTCCAGAGAGAACCAGAGTTGTGAGTTGCTCAGAAGATATTTCTGCCATCTCCTTCACTGCAGAATATGAGCATTTCATAATTATGTGGTGTAGTMCCAAGCTTTTGGTGTATATCCTTCAGCACAGGTCTTTTGAAAAGGGCACATGCTGTTGTGCAATTAGATGCAAGGTATTTTCAAAAACATCCACTTACAATCTTAAGCAGAAGATGATGATGATGATGCTTCCTGGTACTGGATGTCACTGCCATTTTTCAATTACTGAAAACTTGAATTTCAAGCTTATATCTGGCATTATGAGTTCCCAAAAGTGAGAATTTGGCCAATTAGCATTAGTGCAAACCTACTGGATAACTGGATATGTGCATATTGATACACTTCATCTGCAAACTGGAAAAATGCTATGCATGCAATTTGGAAAAGCAGGCWTGATTTAGGTAMTTACCATGTRAAAAGAATGRGRACAGAATTAAAAACTGACCAGWATTGCTCTTCAGAAGACTTGATGTGAAGCAGAWGGGAGTTGCTAGCAATGTCATGGTCAAAAAGTGCAAGAACACTTCTCTTTCTGCTTGTCAGTGGCCAGAAAATGTGATAAGGGAAGGAAAAGGAAAATGAAAGCATCTGTTTTATTAAAACTTAYAAATATAAATTTAGAATACCCCAAATTTAAGTTTGGTGTTTTTGTTGTTGTTTTTGAACAGAAGTCTTAAAGAGAGTTAAGCAGCCTGAAATTGCGAGCATTAGTCAAGGGAGTGAAAGGACAGTGAGATTTGCCTGACTGGTGTAATACAGTAATAGTTCCAATTTCATAATGCTTCAAATTGTGTTTTCATGTTGCTTTGCTGGAGTGAGAAGCTGGGAGGTCCTGAAGTCTCTTATCAATTGCCATTTGGTCACTTTTCCTGTTTTGAAGGCAGTGGGTTGTAAGTCAAAAGCAGAGTTGCTTGTTCCTTTCATGTGAATTACTGAGTTATAAAGAGAAGATCCATTTTTTGTGCTATCAGCATTACCTAGTTAGAGATCTGGCAAATAACCTGAAATAAGATGGCAGAAATTAAGGTGAGAGTGACATTAAAGGGAACTGTTCTAATTTGAGATCTGGCACTATTTGAGTCTTCAAAGTGTTTGTGAATATTTAATGGCTCAGATATCTACTGGAARGATGTAGACTGAATTATTTAAGGGCATCACAAGCCCTTGAATATTTAGCCCCTGCAGCACTGAAATTCATACTTAGGGGTTATTAATTATGACATAATGTTCATTTCCAGACTTCCTCTTGTGCTATTTTTTAAAAATTTATTTTATTATTAAAGCAACATTTGTCTAYACAGTGTGAGCAAAATTAAATTGCTATCCCAATCTTAAAATAAATATTGTGCTAAATAGATGAAAAGAAATATTCTTTAAGTGGCTCTCATGAGTCTATAATACCACTCCAGACAAACATCCTTTCCATTAATTCCAGTGCTTGTTCTTAGAGGTGGTGGCTGGGGCTTGTGTTGGGGTGAATCTTTGTCAAAGTACCACAGCTTCATTGTCTCTATGAATTTATTAGCTGGATATTGGAATTTAACAAGGTAATTTCTACACTCTGCTTAGGGAAATGCTTATTAAAATGGCAGCCCATGTGTTGTACTTGTTGARTAATAAACACTGACTAACCAGACTGTGTACAGACAGTGATTTGGTYAAGCTTTTACATTGTCCCTGAACTAAGCATCACAGTGTAAAGTGGTTTTGAGTTCCAGACATAATAATCCAATATATGATACATCTAGATACTTGTAGATCAGGATCTACTTGTCTTAAGGCTAGATTGTGTAAACAAAGCCAGTGAGGTGAAGTTTGTGTCTGTTCACACCCACAGTGCAAATCAGTCTCTCACCTAAAGCATTAGTTCACTTTAAATTCTCATCAAGACTAAGATATTTCTCCAAAAGGACAAATCATATAGGAAAGGAATTTAATTTATTGGGCCAGATCCATGCTGGGCAGAGCAGTCTTTTTGGAACTGGGAGCAGAATTAATTTCAAGCTGTCTATATTATTTCTCTATCACTGTGCTGGATGAATTGCATACTCTAAGTTGTGTTAACTAGTTGCTGGTGATTCTAAATGCTTTTTTGGGGCATAGGCCTGATACATAACCTATTGCCTCACTGTGACATAAATTTTGACAGTGTCTGAACCAAAAAYCTTCTTTCTAACTTCTGAAGATTTTTCTTCCTTATTGTATTATTTTGGCTGGGATTTTCCACAGCATTYRTGAAARCATCAAGTCTTGCCAATATTGTGTAATGAAAGAAGGGGGTAATGAAAGAGAAGATAATTTTTGAATGAAACTTTAAATGTAAACACATGAAGGAAGAGGAAAACTGGATTGGTTAAGTTGTTCAAAGGTTTGTCTACAGGCCATTGGATAATGCTAGATTATTTTATAGGTCTTGAATATTGTCATTTTAAGGAGGACATGTTTTAGGGCTTAGACTCATCCCAAATGAAAAATACATCTGTCTATAGCATTATTTATTTAATTAATGCAACTACAGCTGAGTGTAATCCAAACATATCAGATCCATCATTTGCTTTACTTTTTCCCACAGAATAATGTTTATATATAATGCCTGCTTCACACAGAATAACACAGTGCAAGAAATAGACCTGACCCACCTCCCATAATTTTCTCAGTGAATTAAGAGGTCTAATGGTGAATGGCTGTGAAGCATAGATAGTTAATTCTCTGCYTTCCCCACCCACAGAGAATGAAACACTGACATTTGATTTCTTTAAAGTATGTCCTTTCTCTAACCCTGCTCCTGTCTCATTTGCTCTATTTCCCAGACTGTAGCCTTGTGAGCTGCTGTAATGTCTATCAGCMTAAGTCACACTGACAGACCAAGGCTCTGACAGCTAATGCTAATAATGCTAATAAATTGAAGAGAAACATGAGAGACCTGGAAAAATTTTATAGATCCCATTGCCTGAGTGGAGGGGAGCCACTAATCTCAAGGCTGCCCYCTCCAAATGAATTTTTTAGATTAGCTGTTTAGCTGTTTTTTCAGGTTTTTTGGTAGTTTCAACTAAGATGCCAGTTGTATTTTTTTAATGAAAATAAACTTTGCAGCTAAATATCACACACTGACAAAACTAAATGCCCTTGCTGAGTTGGGAGGGTGAAAGAGGAGCCCAGCATGTGAACACCACGCTGAACTGCCTTTCCCCTTGCCATTTAAATAGTCCAAGTTAAGTGCAGCCCCAAGCTGACATGTGCAAGCCAGAGTGCTGACATTCCTGTTGTCCACCATTTGAAATCACCTCTGCCTCAGGCTGGATTTGTCTGAGGATTTGTGGATGACTCCTAAGTTCTTATTCATCAGTTGGGTTAATACAGGAAGAGGACGTTAATATTTCTTGCTTATGGTAAAAAATACGGTGAGCCCAGTTATCTGGCAGATTTTAAAAGCAAGTGCAAGCCTGTTTTAAGCTCGGAGGAAGGATTTATTTAGGCTGGGAATAATAGCTGAGCACTGACATGAGTGCGGTGATGCTAATTATGTTGATGCTCTATTAACGGCTTCAAGGTGAGGAATGCGTGTTTCCTTGTCTGTCTGTAAAATCAGGCTGTGCTTTCCCCATAAAAAGGCCCTGGGATTAGGTGGYCATTTCCCTGGGAGGGCTCTGCCTGCTGCTGCTGCACTCCGTGTTCCCATCCTGGCGTCTGGAGAGCCTCGAGTGCGGCTGGCGCAGACACCCCTGAGCAAGGTCAGACTGTCTGTGCARCCAAAGGCAGAGAGCACAAATGTGCCCACAGATGTGCTGGCACTGATGGATAACCTCCCTGCAGTCTGACCATGCATCTGGCCATTCGAAAGACTTAATTAATCCTGCATCAAGTGGCCCTCTCAGAGGCCTGCAAGGGACAGTCCCACACTATCTATTGCTGTATGCTTTCACCAGGGGCTRGTAAATTCAAATTTTCCAGGTTTTTCTTTCAGACTCCCACGAAAAAATAGTTTTGCTTAAATAGAAATAAATAGTTTGTCACCCTCATCTTTCTAAGCCTTCTGATGTTTTCATTTTTGTAGTGGAGTTCTCACAGATTTTCACATAAACAATGAGTGTTATTATTGGAACTGTCTCTGTTGTTTTGCATTCCTTCTCCTGGGAAGAGAAAGTTGATGGACTGTTGGTTTCACCAGTGTGATTGGAGAGGTGGACACTTCATCCTCCAATCTCTGGCTGTGGTTAGGATTCTGTATATCTCGAGGTCAAAAATTAAACTTTTTCCTTTTCTGCTCTGGACATCTCAGYGTGTCCATATCATTCTTTTTGTGGAGCAGTGTGACACACAGAGAATCCTGCATCAAGTGGCCCTCTCAGAGGCCTGCAAGCGACAGTCCTACACTATGTATTGCCTCTGTGCTGTATGCTTTCATCAGGGGCTAACTTCAAATTTTCCAGGTTTTTCTTTCAGACTCATGCAAGAAAAGAGATAGTTTTGCTTGAACAGAAGTAAATAGTTCAGTACATTTTAATTTTTACTACTTTAAACATTAGATGTTGCAGGCTGGTGGCTAAAGTCTGACATATTCTAAGGTCTTTTTGCAGAACATGACATTAAAAATAGAATCAATATGCTGGTTCTGTTAAAGCTGGAAAATATTTTATTGATTTCAGTGAAAAATGTTAGGCCCATGGTAGGAGTTCTTCAAAATCTACTTCTGACTGTCTCAGAAACATTTCTAACAGCTTATCCACCAATTTACTTTTTAGAGTAGCATGTCATACTGAGACTTCCACCTTTTGATGGAGTTCCCATTTCTTCATCTCGACACATCTAGACAACAAGCACAAAAATGACCTCTTAAATATTTTTCTTAAATAATAATAAGCAGATTTGGATGTTAGTTATACTGATATTCATGGCTTGTATGAACTTTTCCAGTAAAACTTTGCAGAAACAGTGATAAAAGAGTAAGTTTAATGAAATTATTGGGCATTTAATGGAAATTGAACTTTAAGAAGATAAAGTCTGTCTTACAAACTATCAAATGTAGACTAAGATGTCTTCAAGTTGAGCCAGCCTTTAAACATTTCTGTATTTGTGTCGCTGAAAGTCCTGCCAGTGAAATATTTGCCATCWGTCTGTAGAACAACAGGTAATTGTTGACATGATTTGGAATGAAATTGAGTTGAGAGTAAGGATACAGGAGCAATCTGGTATTGTCTATTATYACAAACAGGGATGTTTGTGTGAATAATCTCTTTTCTTATTTTTACAATATTAATCGGAACCTTTTCTGATTAATATTGTTCCTGTTCATTTTCCTATCTCATTGCTGTTTCCAGTAAATTGTTCTTATATCAGCCTGCAACCTCTTACTTTTGTGCCTCCATTTGGAGGGAGGAGGGAGTGGCTCATGGTTTGGAGAGCCTTGATGAGGGCACTGAGCTGGGGAGCACCATTCCTAAACCTCCTGTCGTGGTTTAACCCAAGCCACAGCCCAGCCCCACAGAGCTGCTCCTCACTCCCCCACCACAGGGGCTGGGGAGAGAATGGGAAGGGTAAAAGGCAGAAAACTCATGGGCTGAGACAAGGACAGTTTAGTAGGGAAAGCAAAAGCTCTGCACACAAAAAGCAAAGCAAAACAGGGAATTAATTCATTGCTACCCAAAGGCAGGCAGGAGTTCAGCCACCTGCAGGAGAGCAGGGCCCCATCACAGRTAAGGTTTGGGAAGACAAATGCCATTGCTCCAAATGTCCCCCTTTTCCTCCTTCTTCCCCTGCTTTCTATACTGGCCATGACATCACATGCTCTGCAATCTCCCTTTGGTCAGCTGGGGTCCCCTGTCCTGGCTGTGCCCCCTCCCACCCTCCCAGGCACCCCCAGCTCCCTCCCCAGCTTGGCTTTACAAAAAGCAGAGAAGGCCTTGGCTCTGTGTGAGCCCTGCTCAGCAATAACAAAAACATCTCTGTGTTATCAGCCCTGTGTTCAGCACAAACCCAAACACAGCCCCACARCAGCCCCTGCAGAGAAAATTAACYCYACCCCAAACCAGCACACCAYGACACCTCAATMCACTTTGGACTCTGTTAGTGACAGTTTGAGATTTGAGGTTCTGAGTAGTTTTGTTTGCAAAATGAAAATGTGTGGTTTGTTTGTCTGATGGACGAAATGAGACCTGTATGATTTTTGTTTTCACAAGCAATCTGTGACAGATGTGGACACAGCTCTGGACAGGTTCTAATGTCTGTAATTTGTACAAAACATTAATGATGATCGTTATTCTTATAACAATAATCTTATAAGAGTATTCTTACTCTTATATTGCAACTATGTAAYATTTCATTATGATGTTACTGGATCAGGCGAAAGTATTTTCTTATTTGATGTGATTTGGCCATATAATACATACATGGCTCTGGCGGATGTAGTAGTTATGTGGGAAAAAATKATGAGAGGAAGAGGAAAATGTTCAATTCAAAGCATCATAGCGTTGGCAGGTGGACTCTTGAGCTTTTAAATTGTCTTATTAAGACTCATAACAGAAGTGCAATAAGATTATTTTTATTATTTCAAAATACACAAGAGACAATACAGATCCATTTTGAAAACAGACTTTTTACATACTTTTTTTCTTGTAAGCTACTTTGTTTTGCAATTGTAATTCAAAATTCTCTCATTTAGAATGGAATAATTGCTGATATTAATAATATGCTTCCTTTAACTGGAATTGACTCATGTTTAAAACTGAAATGAGTGATACCCAGTGTGATTTATCTACTACTTTACCACTTTTAAAGCTTCACYAGACCAAAGAAAATGTCCATGCATAGAAATCTTATAAATAAAATCAAGAGAATTAATACCTTTTGGTAAAAAATCTAAAAACTACATAAGTTAAAATATCTCTTATCTATAACAAGACAGATTCAGAGTAATGGGCAAATTCTCCTCAAGCAAGCATGTCTGTAAGGATCTCAAAAGCAGACATGCCAGATAACAGCTACTGAATCAGCTTTGTCTGTCATTCCTAGCAGGTTCCACGGGTTCTGACACACCTGTAGTGGTCTTCTAGACCCCACACCCTTCCCTCATTCCCTCCCTCCTTCTCCAAAGCCCTGACAGTTCATTCCAGTGTCTAGTTGTCTGAACTTCCAGAAGATTTGCTTGTGACTACTCTGAATCTTGCATCAGTTGTTCTGTTCTCTTTGGACATGGAGAACTGACTGCTCTTTTCTGAGTAACAGTCTTCAAGCATGTAAAATGTTCTGCTAATTAGTTCCCCCTAATCGTTCCCTCCCCTAAGCAAAACAACCACATTTATGTCTTTTTCTCCTAAGATGATTTTAGGTCTCTCTCCATTATTTTTTCAGTTTTTCTCCAGTTTCTCAATGTGACAAAGTTCTGACAGAAATAACCACTCAGCCAAGGCCCYACCATGTAGAGCTGAGTGGTGGAGGTAGGTTGTGTCTTGTAGGCTCTGTTYCTTGCATTCCCACTTTTCTGCAGTGCTGGGATGCTCTTGACTCTTCCTTTGCTTGTACACCACCAACCCTGCAGTGCCATTTGCTGAGTCCATTGCTTCCATTCTGTGTCTGTGCAGGTGATTTTTCTCATGAAGAATGGCATATTTTCATTCCTCCCATAGGATTTCATCCTGTAGTCTTCATATAATTTTCTCAATAATGTGAGGTAATTTCCCATTCTGATCCAGGCAGTCCTCAGCTCACTTCCAGACCACCCCAGCCTCAKACTGGTATTTGCAGAGTTCTGTGAGCTTCAGTTCTCTGAAGGGACTCCTGTGAAAGGCTCTCAAGGCATCACTATCACACCTTGTTTGCACTGCTGGGGTCAGGTTCCTCTAGATTCATCCTTAAATAATTTTTGAGACTCCTATGTTAAAYAATGCTAAACATTTCTCTTGACTACATTCTGCACTCAGGTGGAAATAGAGAAATTTTTCCAGTTAGCCAGGTATGAACTAGAGTTCATGTTACTGCTGTGACAATGAGGCTGAGCTAACAAGCCTTACTGAGAAAGWACAAGAATTCAGGTGACATTCAACATTTGCACATAGATTTTGKCTCTTAAATATACATGCTGTTGTTATTTGCAGTGCATAATGACTACATGAAATATTTTGCAAAGAAAAATCAGTCAGCTGAGAGAGGTTTACAATCCAGCTAACAGAACCACAACCAGCAGCAAGGCTTTTTAAAATAAGTGTGTTCTTAGGAGAGATGGAAAGCAGGAGATATTAAAGAGTTGACTCTTGGAAACTTTTTGAAAGCACAGAATAGCATAAAATAATCTATGTGAACCAGGCAGTTCACAAATAGATAAATTCCTCTAAAATAGAGGAATTTAAATAACAAAGTTGTGCTAAAGAGGAAGAAAGGGGAAAGGCAGAAGATATTGGAAGCAGCATTTTTTCTAGATCTATGAAAATGATTTTAAGGCAATTGATAGGTTAAGTAAGGAAGGTCTGAAGAGGAGTTTAGTCAGTARCTCTTCATTTTGGCCTTCAAAATCTTTGTTTCAGTGTAGGCAGTTTCTAAACAGCACAGCCTGTTCTCTTCCATTTAAACCTGAACAGTACCTTCACTTAGCAGGGAGCCTTTAAAGCCAAACTGCTGTGCCCAGTTCCCTTCACTGGTTACTCCCATTCTGGCTGAAGGAGCAGTAGGATGGCCCCAGTCCCCTGACAGTGCAGTCAGTGGTGTCAGTGTCACAGCTGCCACAGTGACATTCTGTAGCCACTGGGTATGTATAGAAAGCTTCAGGATGGTCACCACAGCCAGGGATCTTCACTGTYTCATACACAACCTCCTTGAAGGTGCAGGTTTGCTGGGCAGTTGATACTGGTGGATATTTGTATACTGGATCCTGAAATGACAAGGAAATGACTGCTTTAAAATTTGTTGTGGGTTAGATTTCAAAATTTTTATAAGATGGAAAATCCCACTGAGATCAACAGCATTTGAGTCTGACTCTTCTAATTTCACTTAGATCTTTAAATTTCCCCTTACAGGGGGACTGATATGGCAAATTTGTGTCATCCCATCACCAGACAATCTTTCAGGTCAATTGCTTGATTCCTCAAATTATTTGAAAGAGCAGAGGAGTCTACATAGTAATGGCTGCTCTATCTGCTTGCAACCACAAACTCAGCACAGAGCAGAGATCCAGACTGCAATTCTTCTCACTCTACTTACACAATATGAACATAATATATGCAGCCAGTTAATTAACTGAATTTTACTGTGGTATTTCACCCTTCTGTCTGTGCTTCAGGTTGGCTGTGTATCTACCCCTGTGTCACACAGCACAGCAGTTATTCACCCTGTTTCACAAGGCTCATCCTGGCCATGTGTTTGCTACAGAATGCAGGAATGGGCTATCCATACATCACTTGAAATATTTCATTCTGCTGCCTGAAATGAAGAGTCTCACCCTTGTGAAGCAGTATCCTGAGCACCACGTGGCATTCACTGTGATACAGAATTCACATTCCTCTCTTTCCACAGCTATGGTGATGTTGGTGAGCTGACAGCTGTTGCAGCAAATTGCTTTCCAGCAAAGTAACAGCACGAAAGAATTAAATGTCTTCATCCTGTCTATAAAGCAAAAATATATCTCTACTGGAGAAACATGTCTAGTTGTTTTCAAGAGGAAATAGTCAGAGAAGCAGGGAGAAATTGAGTCTTTGCATTATCCTCAAGTGGTTCTATAACAGCAAGAGTTTGGAATCATCAGTGAGAACACAGACATTAGATAGATCTTCCTTATGTTTGCTTTTAAAGTGGATGATTTTCCTGAGCAACTGAAATGGCACGTCAGCAATCTCTGCAGAATGATAATAACAGCAGAATACCATATTCCAATGAAATATTATCTAAGTTTCTGTAGAGAGAATGTGTTCTGTAAGGACAAAGAAAAAGAAGCAAGAGAGAGAAAGAGCAAAATAGAATGTATTTTTCAAAAGCAATTAATTGTTTGCAGTATGAAAAGAAAGATTTCTACATAAGGATCTGATGCAAGCTTACCTGTGTTCTACTTGCCTTCCTAGAAGTAACAGCTGTAGTGAGAAGAAAGCCCTGTGCTTTCCTTTTATACTGAATTGTGTGTAATTTAWACCTTGAGGATTTGCAGTGTATTAATGCAGGCAGCATTAGTTTGGGACTTGGTGAAAGCGGATTAATGCTCAGCCAGACAGTGAGATTAAGSCTTGTCGAGAGGAAAAAAGAAAAGCTAAACACACTCTGGAAGAGATGGTGAAGGTTACTGTCACAGTGTCTCTCTACTCATGTCACTGGATTGGGTTCAGTGGCATTTAGAAACAGCTGAGCCATTTCACAGTTTGAAAAAAAGGTTGAGAAGCCTATTTTTGGAAATGAAAGGTTCAGGTGTTTTAACTTCTCTGTCAGCCCTCAAAGTGACAGGCTTGTGGTGCCAGCTGGTCCCCTGGCAGTGGAGGACCCTTCACARAGGGGACACTGCTGTGGTGTTTCTCAGCTAATGACCATTTTCTTGCTATTTTCAGGGTATCAGTTCTGATTGGTTTTCTCTGAGTTAGGTCTTACCCAGTGAGCTGCATTTATTCATTTATTCATCTATTCATTGATCCAATAATGTGAATTTTGTTAAACCATGACAAGCTCCTCTTTTCTTTACCATTCTTTTCCAGCCCAGAATGTGCAGTCCTGGTCCCTGTCTGCTGCATGGTCACGTTTTTTAACTCATGCAAGGGGTGTTTGTATTGTGGGAAGGGACTATAGGAGCTCATAATGAGGCTCCAGATTTGTGTTCTTGTGTCAGTGGTCTCAGATGAAATATTTTCATGTTCCAGGRAAAATGTTAATGCTTTTAACTGACAACAGTGCAAACTCAAATATATTCCCTAGTTTYCCATGGTAATAAAAGAGTCCATGGGCAGTGTTGCCCTGCTCACTGCCTTTTTCCTGCATTCACAAGTTAGGGATGTGTGCCTCTTCACCAGAATAATGACAGRGAGAGAGCTCTGCTGAGCTTCCCCCAGTTCTGGGGAAGATGACTCACAGCAGCACTGTATTTACTATTATCTGCCCAGAACAACCAGTCTGCCTTTGTTATGACTGTTCTATTATGGTCAGTCTGACTTTTACAGAAATCCATCCCTGAAAGCAAACTAGACAAGGACATACAGTTAAAAGCGTTTTGYCATGAAAAGAAACTCTCACTGGCCTATTAGTTTCCTGCAGATGGGATACTTTTCAAAGTGGCTTTTACAAATGAGCCCTTTAAGTGTGTCATACCTTCCTGTGGTCCTGCAGACTGGCCATCTGCTCCAGTTTCCCTGCAGTACCTTCATTTGGAAATGAATTTTGCTCGCACCAAAATTAGAAAGTGAGCTGAAAATTTTCCCTGGACATCTCCTGTATTAAAAAATTTGTTTGAATGAGAAGAAAGTTCACTTAAATCTATAAAGAAGTAAAAAAAATTAGACATATTCCTCTAAACTAAYATAAACCCTGTGATTCTTTTATAATGGTCTTTTGTGTCGTTYAGTGTCAACACAGTCTGTCTCCTCWGAGGAGGTTCTCAATTGCTGTAAATCTCTAATTCCAGAGATGCCAGACRAAAGCTGATTACTTTTGTTACATCCCTACTGAGGATCTGATCTTTTCTAAGTACTAATTTATGCAAATTAAATAAGACTAAATAAGTTTCATTTGCAGAGGAAAATACAGAAAATATCCGCTCTCCCAGCTGCAATGATCTGTTTCATGTCTTAATGAAGTCATACACATTCACTAAAACATAATTTTCACAAGGAGACAGTGCAAGGTCAGCCCCTGCCACGTTGTTTCCTCCCTGCCCTGTTCCTTGCTCTGGCCCCACTCATCCTCCTCACCTGTGGAAGCACAAGTTAGGGAAATCATGCTGTTAAAAGGAAAAGCTGTATTCTGCAGCACTGTTGTGAATCCACATCAATTGTTCCACAGTGAGACAGAGGTGGAGCAGTGTAAGTGATGGGATTGACTGGAGTGTGCATGAGGGGTGGGATCAACAGAAAATGGTTTGGACAGTGCTCTCCTGAAGAGTTCAGGAAGSCACATTGTGAACACAATCCAAACACTGGAATGGGAAGATCTGTCCTGTGCTGAGGGAGCACTTCATGGCCAAGACCTCTGTGCTGCAGCTGGAGGGAGTGCAGGAATGTGGGAAATGCTCTCAAGGGAGATCTTCAACATGGGCTGGTTCATCAAAGCACAGCTGGTGCTGTGGATGGGGACTCACCAACTTTTGTGCCCGTCACAGAGGACACCAGACATCAGACTGACACAGCTGTGTTCATGCCCTAGTGGCTTCTTGAGGAAATAAAAGGCTTCTTGTATTGCTGTTTTTTGGTGTTCTGTGGTTCTTTCCCTTGGACTGTTTACTGCTGTAACCTCACAAGCCATTGTCGCCACCACTGTCACAAGGGAGCTTTTGCTTTGCTTTTTCAATCACTTCAAATAGAAGTGCTGTGACACATTTTGCTCCCATTTCCCTTCTAGCAGCAAATGCTCTTTGTCTTCTGCTTGTACTCTGGTGGTTGGTTTATTTGTTTGTTTTGGGGGTTGTGTGTGTGTGTATGTGGGACATTGTTTTTCAGTTTTGTTTGGGTTTTTTTTCTTGCAAAAGCATCTAATAGAGAACTGAAAGCTTTTATGTTCCTTATATGCTCTGAACAAATGGAATTTCTTTCTTCAGGTGTGGTGGTGCTAAGACTAATGATTCTGGTACTACAAGTCTTAAGTCTGTCCTTTTAAAAAGAAAGCTGTTTGGCTATCTCAGAAAACTTCAGCATCTGTTAAAGTGCTGTTGAAAGACTTGTTTATATGTGTGCAAAACATCCACCAAGAGTAATAAATCTGACTCTGTGCAGATAGAAGATGTATTGAACCTTCTAGTGGGAAAAAACGTCTGGTACCTGTGACTATTCCAGCTGCAGCTCAGAGTTACCTTCTCATGCAGCTTCTAATTAAATACTTATGTATTCTTAAACTTAAAGGTGTCAAGGGACGTGGCTTTTAGTTTCTTATGCTCATAGYTGTGGTTMCATGTTTTAGATCTTGATMAATAGATATGTTACTGAGGATAATRGCTTCTGCAAATGGAAGCTGTTTTTCATTTAAAGTGTCTCAAGGYATGTCAAAGGTGCTTAAAGCTATGGCTTAATTTACTTTCTGTGTGGCTCCACCACGTGAAGATTTGGAGTTGTGCATTCAGTGCCAGGATGTGGGAGASCAGAGTGTCCCTCTGGGTCTCCTGGATGGGCAGCAGCCAGGACAGGGGGGATGGGCTCACACAGCCTGCTTGAAAGATAACATTGGCTTTGATCTGACACCGTGGAGAAGCTTCCAAATCTGTCTGAGGATTTGGATGACACGAGCGTTTGATTGGTGTGTTTTTTATTATATCACTGGGTGTATAGATATTAGTTTTAGATTTCTCTGTATTCTTATTATTGGGCAAATCTGGAGGCAGATCAATGTGATAAAGTCACATTTTCCCGTCCTTCTCTTCCTCTTCCTCTTTGCAAAGGGTGTTGGGTTTTTAGGATTGGGTAAAGGTGTGATTTCACTGTGTGACTTGGATTTTAGTTATTGGAGTTTAGAGGAAAACAATGTTAATGTAACTTAGATTATAAAAACCCAGGTGCTGTTCCTGGGCGGGGAGAATTCACTTTTCCAGCTGCCTGTGAACACCACGCTGGTCTGACTGAACTTAGAGATAAGGATTCTAAAATAAACATCTTCAAACTGCAACCCAAGGACTCTGATCCCTTCTTCCAAGCACGGGCAGTGAGAAAACACTTCAGCCTCTCACCACAGTCTGGGGTTATTTCAGAAGAGATATCCCAGCACCATCATGCTGACTGTGTGCCTTTGCCAAGGTTCTTTGGACACTGCCTTGACCAAGTCCTCTTCCTTTCCCCTTTTTGTGCCTGTCCCAATGCTTTTCTGCACAGTTCCCAATTTAACCTGAGGTGTATTGCTGCTCCCCAGTGATTGACTAAATTGATGTCCTTGAAGCACAAAGCTTGCAAATTGCTTCTGAGTCTGTGCTTGGGTCTGAGCTCCCTCTGTGGGGTTGGTATTTCACAGCACAGCAGCACAAGCCTGTGCTAAGTAAATTGACTGGATTTTGTGTTTCCCTTTTGTTGCTGTTGTTTTTTGTTGCTTGCTGCTGGTGGGAGATGATTTTTGTCCCTGCATTACCTCTCTCTGTGCCTTTGGGGTTTCCTGTGACTTATTGGAATCAGTGGGGAGGCTCTCACTGSCTTTAGTGGTGCCTGCACTGGGTGCTTGGTCACTGCTGGTCAATACAAATTTACTGATACTGTTTTAAGTTGCCAGCACTAATGAAGCAGAGCTGTGAAGTAGGTCGGGCCTGCTGAGCACATAGACAGTTGAAACTAATTAGTGTCAGCTAAAGACTTAATCATTAATGATGAATTTGTGCATGCATCCATACAAAAGTGGAGTATTTCATTCTCAGGAGACTGAAGGAAATGCCAGAATGGACTGACTGTTTTTAGTAGCACAGGATTTTAGAAATCTCTGGAGATACACGTCTCCATTCCTTGGAGCTAAGGTTCTATGTCCCATATTTTCAAATACCTACACAAGATGTTAGTCTTTCTAAGTCTTGTGGAAATCCTGCTTGCAGAAAGTCAACAGCAGCAGAAACTAAAGATTCTGAAAAGTGTTTCATAAACACAGAACAGTGCAAGCAACAATACAGATGTTTCTGCTGTCATTCAGTCATTTCTCTGGTAGCTTTTGTCTCACATGASAGAAATTCATTCATGGCTGATTCTTACGCCACTTTTCTAAACATATAAACCAGCTGYTTTWTAGTTTTGGCATTCTTTTAACCTTYATCTGTRTTTTCTCTTGCAGAACCACAGTGTGATCTTGGCTCCTTAKGTAAGATCCTTTGGTAACTCCATTGGTATCTGTTGGGAAATGTGTGTTAAGATTCTGCTAAACCAATGATAAAACTTACATGTTTGCATAAAATGTTCTCTTCCTATTTCTTTCTTTGCCATTCTTTCATTTTKACTTATCACATAATTTTGGAATATTYTAATTTTCCAATGAAAATTTTTTTTTCCTTTTTTGTGTGTAAGTAGTTTTGATTCTGTGACTGCCCTGGAGTTCTACTGTTTTATTTTAAGCTTTTCTGAGTGTTTTTCAACAAGAAAGCATGGTAATGGATTAAAAATAAATTAGTAATATTAGAAAAGTRATAAAGCAAGGAAAAGACCTATAACAATATATAAAGTTATACAATACATGATCAGCTAGGGTTTCCTTTTTGTTACCTGAGCAGTTCTTGGGTCTGTATGAATTGTCATTGTTCTGTTGAGGACATCAGAAAGATAACCAAAAAGAAAAACAAATAAACACATCTAAACATTCACTTGAAAAGTCAAGTGAATTTATTTAACTTTTATTTATTATTTAACTTTTAACTTTTATGTTTTTATTTTAACTTTTATGTTAATAATATTTCAAGGCCCAAATATTACAGAATGGCTGGAGTCCAAAGGACAAAAGCTGCCATTAGTAGTTTGTGTAATGTTTGTATTTATTTTCTAGGTGKGTTGTTTCACTGATCTCCCATGCTCATATTTTGTTAAACCTAGCAATAAAAAAAAAGACAACTTTAATATTTCATCACTGTGTCTGTTATATCCTATAACTGTGTTAAGAAGCTGGGCAAGCATATGTCTATGGTGCATTTTATGATGCCTTCTTCTTCTGAAACAGTAAATTTGGCACGACTGAACCTGATTCATACAGAAGAAAACAGCAGCTGCTAATTGTTTCCAAACTACAGCTAAGATAGGCAACATAAGGCTTGTCTGAATCATGCTGACAGTCTGCATTGATAACACAATAAAGCTGATGCAGAATGATTTGGCTCACTTGGAGAGCAGAAGAAAAGCCCATCTTATTTGGGTTGCTAAATAAAGTCCYAGGCTGGAGATGTCTGACCCATATTGATTTTGCAATGCAGTAATTTGAGGTCAAATTGCTTAAGAAAAATAGGTTGGAAAGAATTCATACAGCCATAACCACCTTTAGCTGCAATTTYAGCATTTTGTCTGACCAGCTTTAGCTAGAATATTAACTGCTTTTAGGGAGTCTGAACAATTTCTCTTAAATTTGTTTTTTCTAAGCAGTCATATGGAGCTTTTATTGTAGGGCATGGAGGCATTTTTGAGCAGCTTATAGGGTGATGGAGGTGCCCTGTGAGCTACAGGAATTGGATTGTAATCAGATTGCAAATTCACAAAGAAATTTTATGAAACAGCAGCAGGAATCAGTACTGCAGAGTTTAATGAGGAAACAGGTCTGAAAATTATAAAAAATACTTCTAAGGTATCAGCCCAAGTACATAGCTTAATATGAAAATCAAATCTGATTAATTAGCTTGTATCAGCAGAATGATGACATGAGAAAACAAATATTGTATTTGGCTGAATTCCCAACTAATGTGTATTTTTAAAAACAATTGCAATAATTAAACCTTTTATAAGAGGCCTTATTCTTAATCAGGAATACGATAGAAGTCAGGAGATCAGTTTTTAAATCACAGTATTGAGAACTTTTTGCTGTCTGAGGGCTCAGCATATTTTGGGGAGTGATGCACAGGTGCTGTATTTGTTCAGATAAATMTGGATTTAGAAAGCTCATTTGAAGTGTGGGTTTTGAGGTATTTTATTAAAGGGTTCTGGATTTGAAGTTTTTTCCTTGGTGATCACTGAAGGCTGAGTAGAGAAGTGCACAAAGCAGTTTGTGCCATGCCATGTCATCATTTCATGACTTTCCAATCCTCAGGGAAAACCYAGGAATGTTCTTCCTGATGGGAAGCAGGAGGGTGAAACACCATTACAGTCTAAGGGATGAGACAGTGGCCAGGGGCACTCCATCACTTATGGGCATAAAAAAACACCTGGGAAGGTGTGCAGGAATTCCATGCTAATCACAGAGACTGTGCTGTGCTGGGGGGTTTGGGCTGCTCAGGCTGCCAGACAGAAACCCCAGTGGGGTTTTTCTGTTTTGCCATGGTGGCAGCAGATGGGAAACCCCCTCATGCAGAGCAGGACAGAGATCTGATAGCTGGGATGCTCAGCCAGAGCCTTGGCCAGATGGACTTCAGAAAATCCTGGCCATCATTCTCTTTAGGATCCAGGAGTCCCCCTTATCTTGCCAAGGACCCTAGAAATTAATTTTTTCTCTCTCTTTGGGACCCTTTGATCCCAGGCAGTGAAGCTTTGGGAGGCAGCTCTGCAAGAGGATGGGGGACTGTGGGATGCCAGGCAGGGCACTGGGGTGGGCAGAGGAGTTGAACAGTGCTGTGGGAGGAAAAACCAAAAAAAAACCCAGGAAAAAAACAGGAAAAAAACCGGGGAAAAAAAAACCCAGGAAAAAACAGGGGAAAAAAAAACAGGAAAAAACAGGGGGAAAAAAACAGGAAAAAACAGGGAAAAAAAAACAGGAAAAAAAAACAGGGAAAAAAAAACCCAGGAAAAAACCAGGAAAAAACAGGGAAAAATCCAGGAAAATCCAGGAAAAAACCAGGGGAAAAAAACCAGGAAGAAACAGGGGAAAAAAATCAGGAAAAAATCAGGAAAAAACAGGGGAAAAAACCAGGAAGAAACAGGGGAAAAAAACCCAGGAAAAAACCAGGAAAAACAGGGGAAAAAAACAGGAAAAAAACCAGGAAAAAACAGGGAAAAAAAGCAGGGGAAAAAAACCCAGGAAAAAAACCAGGAAAAAACCAGGGGAAAAAAAACAGGAAAAAACCAGGCCTCATTGCAGGACAAGCTCAGCGAGCCAGCCTGTGAAATGTGTGTCCCTAAATGTGATTAAAATGACCTTGAAATCGGATACTTGTGGGCACTGATCACCTTTTAAAATATTGATTTATGTTGTGTCTGTTTGAGCACTGTTTGAAATGGATCAGTCTAAACATTCCCTGCTCAGCTTAGAGGAACAGAAAGGGCACTTACAGAGATCCATTTGTAATCTCTGCCTGAAAAAGGAACAGCCCTGCTCACCTGCTTTATTAATTACATAAACGAGCTGGGATAGAACAGCAGAGAACAGAACAGGTTTTACAGCTTCTTGTGGTGCCATCTCGTGGTTCTTGAAGCAAAGTTCCCACTTTGCTGGGAGTTCCTCCCCAGCCAGAGCAGATTTTACAGCATTGCGGCAGCCAAAGGAACATTTGGGAGTGAAGCAGCACTKCTGAACCTCCTGGCTGGCTGTGGGCCAGGTTCCTGCCCTGGRAGAGCCTTTGGGCAGAAATTGGGTTCAGATCTCTCCCTGTAAGGGTGGTGATAATGCAGCAGTCTTGATAATTAATTACACCAGGCCATTTTGCGTGTCCCTGTGAATGAGGGGCATGGAGAACTGTGCTTGAGAAAGCAGGTCTTTCTTTKCTCTGAGCCCTGGAACATTAGGCATAATTGTTCCTGCTGGGGTCTTAAACAYTGAATTCTCTGGAAGTGCACAGAGTGCAGTCCTTCTGCTTCTGATGTGCCTTGTTTGGAGCAAGGACAGAGAATTAACAGAAAATATTCATAGCAGCCCTCTCCATCTCATTTCCAGAGGGGCATTCCTCCTAAATCTGAGCAGCCTTTCTTTGTGCTCTCTCACCTTACTGTTCTCCCAACYTTGAGAAAGAATGTTTGCTCCAACTTGTCCTTTTTATATTCCAGTGTAATGTTTTCAGCTCTATGGAAGTCTAGTTTTCAGAAGTCTTTACTTTTGCTACAARTCCTCAAAGACTGGGAAACTTCAGCTGCATTGAAATGCTTATCATTTTGCAGCCTCCTCTTGGCTTGGTGTTGTTCATTGTTTGCCATTTTCTTTTGTTATAACATATTATCACTTTCTGTTGCATCCAGCAGATTAACAAGCRCTTTCTGACAAATGTTTGTAATATTTTTCTCTTCCTGCATTCCAATTTCTGTTTGGATGGCTTTTACACAATGCTATTTCAGAAGGAAACTGCCGATATATCCATGTCTGATAAGATTTCTGTGTGTCTGTAACACTGTGAATCACTGCAGCCATGGAATCCTGTGAGGTAATTTAATAAACTGTGGGTTTGGTGGTCTTGTAAAAAKCTTAAGGCACATCTCTCAGTGGCTGTGGGCAATAGGATCTTCCCAGAGCACTGAGTGCAGGAGAGGTGAAAGATTTCCATCTTGGGCCTTGGTTATCATCAATAGGTTTGAAATAGCAGAGCTCACTTTTGGGAAGAGCTGGAAAAATTGCTGTCACGTGCTCACAACCGTTTTCCCTCTATAGAAAACATTTCTGTGGCTTCAGAGGAGGCCACAGGGAGCTTTGCTACCATGCTCCTGTGAGTAGAACAAAGCTGCAATGAAATCAGCTGATTAGTTACCTTCTGCAGGCTGCAGGAGAAGGTTTTTAATGAATTCCTGGGYTGGCAAATTGGAGTGATCATCATTSATTAGCCAGTARTGGCTAATGCAAAGCGAGCTCAGAGAAGGGGCTGTTGCCACAGTGAGAGGACTAGTCATTACCTTCAGTACTATTTAAAGGATTCTAAGCAGTATTTAAGCCACTGTATTTGAGTGGCYTAAAATGCAGACAATTTTGAGACTGTGGAGCTGATCTTCACATTCTCATGGATATTTTTGCCTTCMTACAAGTGAGGATGCATTTCAGGGTTACCCCATAGAGCATCAGCTGTGCCAGGGACAATCCAGTGTTTGAGAGCTATAAGCTCTGTAAAAAATGTCAGTGTTCTGTATTCCTTATTTCTGTTCCTGACTACCAATGGCATCACCTGCTCCTGGATACTGCAGATTATTATAAGACTTGAATGACCTATTTAGCTGTTCTGAATTTTGAATGATGATTTCCCCCCCCCTCCCTTATCAGCTGAATTTCTTCCCTCCCACCCCCTTTTAGCATAAAATGGAAATTGTGAAATATTATTAGGTAGTTTTAGAAGACATTGATCCTTACATAATCTGTGAACCCTTCATAAGRAAACTGAAGTCAAATTTATCATGGCTACTGAAAGACTGGGGAAAGGAGGAGTCCTTGACTTTAAGCCTTATTATTATTATTAGTATTATTGTCTACCAGATATTCTCATCCCATGGGGATGGAAACAAGCTTTAGAAAGAAAYTGTAAATCCCCAGCAAGCAGCAGTKAAGGCTCAGAGAATTTCAAAAGCATCCATGAACTCTTCCATGCAAATGACACAATGCACACAGCTTCCAGYGGGCATGGGCAGGTCAGAATTTTAATAGCAAGGCATTAACTCCCAGCCCACACTGAGACCAGGTTAAATTTCTTCAGACCATGATCAAGCATCTCTGTGCAACACTTTATTTTAAAAAGTGCAACTCTTAGAAATGCAAATTGTAATATTTATGATGCGTAGAGACTAGAGTTTCAGACATTTGCAAGGTTGTAAAACTGCCCCTGATACTCTGTCCACCCAGATCTGTTAAGTGTTCTTCCAGGAATTAAATCTAGAGGAAATAAATGATGCTATTTCCTGAAAACATAAAGAACTCTT
>CADDXX010000386.1:651826-753057 GCA_902810485.1 Alauda arvensis
TGGAACAACTGTTCCCAGGAGTCTGAATTAATATGTGTGCAAGGATTGTGAATTCATCACCTGAAAAGGTAAATAAAACCATAAGAAATATAATAAAGGAAAAGCAAGGAGCTAATTAAGACCCTTTGTGGTAGATTACCCTGGTAACCTTGTTCATTTTAACTCCTATCAGCAATGAGATTACAGCATATCTGATTGATAAGGYCTCCAGGAATGTGTTTGGTGTTGTGTCATGGGAAGAAGGTGGCACACAGCAACACAGCAGATAAATTATTAAGTGATGAAAAATCCTATGCAGTGATAAAAATTTTAAAGAGATAAGACCTAGTGGTCTGAGAGACTCTAGAATAGTGCAAGCAYCAATCTTATACATCTATTTTCATTTTTACCCTGTTGGAAGTAGTAAATTCATTGATGTCCTAAAGCTGGAAGACAATTTGACTCAAACATGAGGTGAAATCAGCTAAGTGAATTTGAAGTGAAGTAACAGAAACAGGATGATATTGCCAGGCCATGTGGTTAGTGATTAACTGCAAGCATTTCTGCTGTCAGTGAGTAATGAGTAACATGTGAGTGGATTAATCAGCTGCAAGATAATTGTGTTTCAGCACTGACATGGCACTGAAAATGGCAAACAYGATGCTCAGGTGGCTGCTGTGCTGGTCAGAGCTCCTGAGCTGGGCTGTGTGCAGGGTCCTGCTCAGCTGGATGAGCTGAGATAGAGCTGGAGCGTGTGCAGTGCTCAGGTGAGATGGGGAATTCAYCCACTGGCCAAGGAAGCTGTTTTGTAGCCAGGTGTGGAAAGAGCTGTGTCTGTGCAGTAGGAAGCACATGCCAGGTTGGCTAACCTAAATAAGGTACAGTGTTGGCAGGGGAAAATGGCTCTAAACCTGCTAATGAATAAATTTAGCCTGGATTTACTATTGGGCCTGAGGAGGTGGCAGGATGCATTTGCTGCCAGGACTGTGTTGTGACAGTGCCTGCTTGTTTCCAGGCTTTGGGTCCTGCTCCTGCAGGAGCTTTCAGACAGCAAGAGGARTRATTGGTGTAGTGCAGGTGGTSCCTCTCTTCTAGGGCTGGCTCTGCCCAGAGGTGACCCTGCCACGATCTGTGGGYCGAGGACACACACAGACCCCGGTGGGTGCAGGAGTGGTGCAAACCTCCCTGCTGCCTTTGGAAAAAGAGGCTGAATCCTTTGGGGGTCTGAGTTCTCAGGGTTTATTGAGCTKGGCAAATTCCCCTGAGAGGGGACTGCCCAAAGGAGCCCCTCTCTGGGGTGTGCAACACCTTTAACAGGGGSAGGGACAGTGACAACAAACCAATCAGGAGGGATCGGGGTGTGGTTACAGCTTGGATTGACATCAACTGGGAGCAATGGGGACAACTCGAGGGAGGGACAAACATTAAACATCAAATCACCAAGGGGAACCAGCAGAACTTTCCAGAAACAGGGGAGAGGTTTAAGGGAGACAGACAGGTGCCAGGGGAGGGCACAGGGGAGATGGACAGGAGCTTAGGGAACTTTCTGGAACAAGGGGAGAGGCTCAGGGGAGACGGGCAGGTGCCAGGGGAGGGCACATCAGGGAGGCAGAGCAGGCAGAGCCAAGGGCAAACAGCAAAAGGGGGCAGCTTGGAACAAACCAATACWRATRGAAAATMACAAACCCCAACAGTGTAGCTGGGAAGCTTTCACTGCAGTACTCAGAGTCCCTTCAGCTTCATCTCTTTAATTGCACCTGTATGGTGGCAGAAGTGTGGCAATCTCCCAATCATAATAATTTTATTGGTTTTTAGTTTGTTTTTACTGTGATTCTGACAAATGAAGTCATTTTCTTTGCCTTAAGAACAAGGCTTTGGACAGATTTGTTTTTCCAATGAGATATTTATGCTGATTAASAAACAATCACTTTCCTTTCTCATGTGGGAAGACCAATATTTAAGGAATGTTTGCAGGGGTTTTATGCACTACAGTCTTTGGAGCAGAAATTTATTTGTTTCAGAAATTTCAGTGAATACACTTCCTCCACTGAGGCTGTGTGCATARGACTATAAAGAAAATAGATGTATAAATCTTTCAGTTGTTTCTGGGATATTWTGCTTCTTAATGTACTTCTGCTGGTTTTCCTGCATACATTTATTGYTTCTGATTTCCAACACTGAGATCTTGTGCTGTTCCCTTGAATTCCCCTGGGATGTTTGCAGACCTCTTGCCATTTTCATTTATTTTCCTTTGTCTCCATCCTCCTCATCTTGCCCTTTCATTATTAATGCTACCTAAACTCAGTTCTATTTTGAGATTTACTTTTTGTTAATTTGGTGTGGGATCTGCCTTCATTATCAGAGTTTTCCTCTGAAGAAATTCTGATAAGAAATTCTGATAATTTTGATGTTCATCTTTAGTGATGAACATATCTGGAAATCGTGTAATAGATAATTTTTCTTTCCTTCTAAAGCAAGGTGTTTGGCTCCTGTTGCCTCATTTTTATGAGTGAAAAATTGMRACAATGARAAAGAAGTCTTTGCTATCAGAAAGTCATCTTCCTTTTAGGAGACCTATTGGGTTCTCCTGTTAAAACTTGTTTTGAGCAAACAGAGAACATGGATTTGAAGTTAGCTCAGACCTTCCTTGCTTCTCTTTTAATTACAGAGCTAAGGCTGCACTTGTTGCTGTCCTGCTCTATGTGCAACTCTGGTACCCCATGAAACCTCCTCTAGCTAAGGAGGAAAAATTAGGAACTCATTTTCTCAAGAAGCTCTTCATGGCAAATGGAGCACATTTCAATCTCATTGCAGAAGTATTTTTCTGTAGCACAAGAATGTCCTGGGCTTGTGGGTAGTGCACAGCTTGTACTCTTGTGATAACTCACAGTCATCCACCAGGGTCTCTTCTCTATTGAAGAGGGCTTGAATTCAAAGCACTGCAAGGGCACAAAATCATTTAGCAAGCTTGAAGGCAGCAATGTTATTTTCTTGGGGCTTTTTAAGAGCTYGGGTTGAAGGTTTCTCAGCCTCCACATTTCCTAAGCTTTGGAGTGAGATCAGCAGCCAGGGTTGAGGTTGGGAATTGTTGACTTTCAGTAGCAAACATTCAGTCCTGGAAGCTTGACCTTGATTTTTCTGTGCTTGCTTAAGGGTARAAAGAAGAAAAGGCAGTTGCTTTATGTTCATGGTGGTTTAGTTTCCAGGGCTTGTGTGTTCCTACTTGAATTCTGCCTCAACTGAGGCTTTATTGATATTTGCCAAGGAATCTTTAAGCATCTTCTTAGGGRAAAGCAAACAAATAAAGCCCAGAATGCTTTGGTCTGTTGTGACTCTCTAAAAAATGATGGCATTTTTGAAGATTTGTAGAAAAATGATTTAGCTTCTCTATCTGGAAAGACTGAAAAAACAGTTATTTCATAGTTATAGCTGGTTTTCATTACAAACATATCTTATTTCAGAATATAACTGATGATCTGATTAAAATTTGGATGGATTGTGAGGCTGTTTTTCACATGTAATAAACTCATCCATGGCTTAAGAATGAAAACATTTGAACCTGTTTTTCCTCCAATTGCAGTTTAGTGTGAAATTGATGGAAAGCTGGACACTTCCAATTCAAACTTCCCAAAAGCTGAAGGAAGGTCCTGGTTTGTGAACAAATAAAGTGGRGCTTCTGACAAGCCTTTCCCATTTCTAATGGCTACCAATGTAAACTAGGTGACACATTTATGCTTTCTTTTGGCTTTTTAGGATTGCTGTTGGGAGCCTGGGAGCCCTGGTGGTTAATTCAATGTCCTCTCCAAAGGAAAAGCTGCTTGTGCTGACCTGAACTGGTGCACAAAGGCAGGGCAGCACTGGCTGCTGCCATTCCCCATGGCAGGGGTCCCCTGCTGCCACCTGAGGAGGTTTCCTGGCTTCCTGCAGGGCTGGCACCTCACACACAGCACAAAACATCACAAACACAGCACCCAGGCTGGGTGAGCATGCTGAGATCTGGACAATGTGCACCAATAAAGGCTTTGTAGCCAGGGAGAAGCTGTCCTCAGCCAGGGAACTGAGAGAACTCCAGCACACTAAGAGTTTCTTTAGGGGCCAGAACTGGGAAGGATTCATTCCCCCAAAGAGCCACATGTTCTTGTGTTTGGAAATGCTTGCTGCTCTGCTGGCTCATCCCTTACTGTCTCACAGAGACACATCAAAATCCATTGTCCTGCCCTCTCCAAGGAGAACACTCACCAGWTTAACAGGAGTTGGGCTGCTCTGGGCTGCAGCACCTGAGAAAAATGTTGGACAGATAGGGAATGATAAACCAAAACATGGTGTTCCTTCAGCCTCAGTCTAATCTCATTTGATGCAAAGCAGTTTGGTTTTCATTATAGTGGGCAAATGCAAAGGAAGATGCATGAAACTGAAATGARCTGAATCTGCAGAGTGTAATTTAAAACAAAAAATGTTTTCCTTTTTCTTCTTTATTAATGCAATGTATTTTCTTTCTTGTCCTCAAAGTGGCCTTAGAACTTTGCAATCTGTTCTAAAATGTCACTAGAAATGCATATTGCCCATGATTTATAGTTTTGATGTGGAARTAAGTTATCAAGCATTGACAAGGGCCATTTGAAACTGCTGCTGCAACCTCTTAATTATTTAATGGCTGCTAAAGAGCCAGTTCTTTATTAGAGCTTTGATATTTGAAAAATTTCATTCAGATTTACCTGCAGGCCYAAACATGCTTCACTCTCATAAAATAGCAGAAAAATACTAATGGAGAAATAATTAATGAACTCAAAGAAATTTGCCAAGGCAATGTGAGTGCACTGAATTTTGAAGCATGTAAGTAGTAAAAGAGCAGCACKGTGTCCAGTGATGGCAAAGCTTCCACTGCCTCCAAAGGAGGCTCCAGAGGCAAAAATGCTCCTGAGATGTTYTTTACAATGCAATGGGAAGAGGAATGCTCCCAGAATGCTGTGAGATGAACCCTCTCCAATATCTGAAAAAGTTTGTGAAAGCTCCTTTCAGAAACCCATCTCCCTGCTCTGTGTCATTCAGTTTCTGTCTTTTTGTCTTGTTAATCACAGGGATATTATTTCAGACCAGGTTCTGCCAGAGTCCTGATTTCTGTCCAGATTTAAAAATCTCTTCTCTTTTTTCACAGCTACTGGTGCCATAGTATGAGTAGGAATGCTGATACTGGGTAGGGGAATGTGTGATGGGCAAACTGGAAGTAGTTTAACTCTTGGTCTTTAGTTGTGATCTGTCACTCAAATGAAATAATATTTTGCTGTCCCTCACCTTTTTTTTTTTTTGGATCTTGAAGAATTACTTCTAAATTATAAACTTCATTGTACAAAATAGTCAGAAATATCACTGTGTAAGAAAGTAAAACTAAATGCAGTGTAATTCCCCCTGTTTGTAGTTATTGACAGTTAGTCTGTTGCAGTCTGAGCAAATACAAATTTTACATCCATTAACAGACAAAAAAAAAAGCCAATATCTCAGAAGTCACCAGGACAATGAAACCAAGGTCTGAGCTGAGGTGCACAGTGCTGGGAGAAGGAGAGAGTGCTCCTGCATGGAAATGGGAGTGGCTGGATTAGGTCTATATGGAAAAAACCCTGATGATGAGATAATTAATCATTGGAACAGGTTTGCCAGGGAGGTTGTGGAGATTTGGAGATTTTCAAGCCCCCAGGGGATTTGGCTTGGTCTCACTTAGCTTAGAGCAGGAGGCTCCATCAACTCTTGAGCTTCTCATTACCAAAACCTCCTGTGTTKCCCAGTAACTGCCATGTCAGTGTATTCTGCAAGAACTACCTTAAACATTGAGGAATCAAAAGGATTGATCAAATTAACTGTCAGGTAKTTATTAKCCYTGTAAYAGTTTGACCTGATTCTCCTCCCAGCTGCAGAACACAARATCAGACCAAAGGTTGCAAGTAAAGATCATGGCTCTAAATGGGCATAAAATAATTTGGCTCAGAAAAAAAATAAAATTTTAATTTTTCTAGGGTTTTCAGCTTGCCTAGCTGATCTAGTAGTTTTGAAGAATGAAACATTTTTTTTTCCCATTAGAAAGACAAAGAATAAAATCAATTATCTTTCTGTGAGTCCACCATTTCTAGTGAATTTTCCATGGAAAGCGAGTACCTGTCTGGATTTCTTTGTGGGTATCAAAACATTAGAGTTGCATGAAATTACTTTCAATTTGTAAACGTGGTCTCTTTAGTCATAGTCCCCAGAATGAGGCTTTCTGATTGACTTTCTGAGCCAATTTATTCAGGTGAATTGCATCCCTTGTTTCAGTTTGTTCTGTTGTGAATTAAAGAGGGCACTCCCAGGCAGCTCAGGGCAGTCTCTGACACTGATCTAGAAAAGGCAATCCATGGCTGCCTTTGAGGGTGGTATTTTCTTCAAAATAGGGTCATATTTGGCTGCTGCTGTACAGGCATGGGTATTTATGGGTAATTCTCTGTAATTCATTGTAGTGACTGTTTTCTTTTTCTTTGCTCCTTCCTTGCTACAAGGTATGAAATTCTATTTGTGGAGTTATTTTAATTAATTATTGAGCCAAGAATCATCCAGCCCTTCAATGCGTAGCTTGTCCAAGAGTCTTGGTTAGCTGTTCAGTTTTTCCTCAGACAATGCAATCATAGTTGACTTTGRGACCTGCCATTTCCAAATTTTGCCATGAAAAAATCAGGTGCATTGTCTGTCACRTAATAGAATCATATCCATGGAGAATTTTGTGATTCTGAGGTGTTAATCCAGAATTACAYACAGAGAACTGTTCATCAACATCCAGCAGCAGCAATAAATGACAAGAACATCAAGATGCATTTTTGTTCCTAGTGTTCTGTTGGGGTTTATTATTTCCTGATTGTATTGGTTTGTTCCAAGCTGCCCCCTTTTGCTGTTTGCCCTTGGCTCTGCCTGCTCTGCCTCCCTGATGTGCCCTCCCCTGGCACCTGCCCGTCTCCCCTGAGCCTCTCCCCTTGTTCCAGAAAGTTCCCTGAGCTCCTGTCCATCTCCCCTGTGCCCTCCCCKGGCACCTGTCTGTCTCCCTAAACCTCTCCCCTGTTTCTGGAAAGTTCTGCTGGTTCCCCTKGGTGATTTGATGTTTAATGTTTGTCCCTCCCTCGAGTTGTCCCCATTGCTCCCAGTTGATGTCAATCCAAGCTGTAACCACACCCCGATCCCTCCTGATTGGTTTGTTGTCACTGTCCCTCCCCCTGTTAAAGGTGCTGCACACCCCAGAGAGGGGCTCCTTTGGGCAGTGCCCTCTCAGGGGAATTTGCCAAGCTCAATAAACCCTGAGAACTCAGASCCCCAAAGGATTCAGCCTCTTTTTCCAAAGGCAGCAGGGAGGTTTGCACCACTCCTGCACCCACCGGGGTCTGTGTGTGTCCTCGRCCCACAGATCGTGGCAGGGTCACCTCGGGCAGAGCCAGCCCTACAAGAGAGGCACCACCTGCAGCTGTCAGAAAGAGCTGGATTTTTCTACCTCTGTGAAYAAAGTGAGAAGCTTTGTATCTGAAAAGCAGTCTCATGGTTACACAGCCTCCCACAGTTTTAGAAGCTGTGTCTAACATGATTGCTGTGTCTGGGATCCATTGCAGCATAACCTGATTTCTTATTTTGCATTGTTTAAYAGTCCACTGATTGTATATCATCTGTACCACTTGGGAAGCTTTAGACCACGATTTCACACAGTGTGACACACCTTTTTTAATTTTTTTTATAGTAATAGCAAGAAGAAATGATTAGACATGACCCACATAACTCTCCAGCACTGAGTGCAGATTATTTTTGGGGAGCTCTCAGCATCAAAGGCTATTTTTCTGGTACTTGCTCTCTAGAAGAAAAGATTAAATGTGTTCTCTTTGCTATTGCTTTCTGCATTGCATTCCCTCGCTCSAGTTTTTTTTGGCCATGAGTTCCAATGTTGCCAGGCATTGGGAATTTGATGGAAGCATCTGCTGTCAGCAGATTGAGAGTTTGGCTCCAGAGGCACACAGTTTTGGAGCACTCTGACTCAATGCTGTTGGTCTGCAGCTAAAATAGCTGCATCCATGTGCACAGAGGCAGAAATACCTGKGATGGAGCCTGGTGGGACACCAAGRAACAGATTCACTTTTCCTCRGTTGCAGGTCATTCCATAGGCARTGGRATGGAGAATGGAAGGGAGAATTACAGCTAGATGACAAAAACTCATCTGTTTCCGATTACTTTTCAAGATTTCCATTGCTTAAAATATGTGATGATAGAGGAATGTGATAAAATAGTCTCTTCTAACAGATTTCCCAATTATCAGYAWAAACAAGCTTAGCTTTTATGCAAAYATTGAAGACTGGTGTGTGCCCTTGTTCAAACCAGGAGTATGAAATACAAGCTTTACTCTGTTCAAGTAAATATTTAATTAAGTGTTTAAAAGAACTAAAACTTAGATAATTAAATGTGAATGTACACAAATGTATTTGAGGTCAGGCTATGTGTGTAGGAYCCTAGACTCTAATCTGATTCACACTCTTTCATGATTAATGTCCATTAAAACTCAAAAATTCTACCAGAAGAGGTGTGAGGTCTTGAATGGTATCAC
Source organism: Alauda arvensis (assembly GCA_902810485.1). Taxonomy (NCBI): domain Eukaryota; kingdom Metazoa; phylum Chordata; class Aves; order Passeriformes; family Alaudidae; genus Alauda; species Alauda arvensis. The sequence goes on from CADDXX010000386.1 coordinate 660,402, forward strand.
AGAGTAAGTAAAAATATTTTCTCATGAACTTTTCCACTATTTCTATTAAACCCTCCCACATTTAGTCCAGGGATCTAAAAAAGAAAAYGTTATGGTGAGGAACTGCAAGGACATGAGCAAACATAAAAATGCCTGTGGTCTGTGCAACCTCCAGTCACATTCCAAGCTGTGGGTCAGGGGATCTTCCACTTAGGAAGAGTTTTGATTGGAGTGCCTGCTTACAGATAAGATTTTAGCATATTTTAACTGGGGTTTAGTCCATTCAAACACAAGGACACATAAAGGGGTCACAGCTTGGCAGCTCAAGAAGAGTTTGGACAATGCTCCTGGGCACAGGGTGTGACTCTGGGGGTGACCTGTGCAGGACTCGGTGATCCTGATGGGTCCCTTCCATCTCAGCATGTTCTCTGATTCTGTGAGTGTTTCCCAGATGGTTTTCTTTTAATGGATATACTCATAATCTTTATAAATCATCAAACCTCTGTTAGATGTTGATTCTGAAMCAGGCAAGAATTCCAAAGAAGAAACCCAATTATGTGAACATACAGGATTCAGTCACTTACTGAAAATGTTACCATCATCTTTTCCTCTGGAGGAAACCTTTCCATCACTTCTGATTGTSATTTTTTAATTCATAAATTAATAATTGATGTTGGAAGATTTAAAACCAAAGCTTACTCTTCAGAGGCACGTGCCCAATGCCAAAATGGAAGTGTTRGACACATTTACTGTCACTTTTTGGTTTACCACAATCATTATAAGGCAGGGAGGGCAGAGGAAGCTTTCATTAATGGTGTGAGCCCATGAGCTGAATGGAATGTGCTGCTACTGAGCTTTTCAGCTGCTGTGTGTTCCACATAAAAATGTAAGGTATAAGAAAAGAGTACTGAAAAACTTCAGTGGGAAAAGAGGCACATGTCAAAAAAAAAAAAATCTACAGTGTAAAGTAATTTCAAAGGTTCCAGTAAGTCAGCAGGAGAGTAAATCCCAAATTTTGCCAATTCAGTAGCTGCTGAGCCAAATTGTAGTAGTTATGGGGGAAGAAGCAGGATTTTCCTTTCCAAGAGCTGCAAGATTTCCTAGTTTTGTAAATTTAAATTTTTTGTCTGTCACTGCATATGTATCAGGAAATTGTAAATCAAGTGAATAATTAAAGTTGAAAGTACTTGGGAATTCTGAATTCACACCACTGCTGTCCAGCACAAAATTGAATTTGAAAATGCTTGGAGGTCAACATTTACAATGTCTGGTGTAGAGTCCATGAAATAATCAGGATTATAATAAGGAATGAGTTCAGCACTTGTTACTTCTTTCTTATGYTTAGTAAAGCAACAATCTGAGAATAAATCAGATGAATACAGAATGTTTTGTTATGTGGTTGGAGTTCAAAAGGAAGAAGACTGATTATAAATGACTGAATAAAATATAAACAGACCCCTCAAAACCTATGTGAAATATTTATTTTTATTACAGGATTTCTAATTCCAAGGTGTTATTACTGAAATCCAGGGAGGTTTTACCAGTGAAGTGGAAAAAGGCTTGACTGACACAACATAGCTTGAAAATTCATCACTGCAGACACAACCTGAASATTCAGTGGATTTTGAGGACAGATTAGGAAGGGTATAATTTTTGCATTTTACCAGTTGTTTATAGATCCTGTACATTCAAGCTATGGAGTCCTTAATCTCTTGGGTTGTCTTTCATGTAAAATGAAAATACAGGACAAAAATAACATTACCTTACATAAGGAATTGTCATTATATGGGCAGAGGTGGAGTTTAAGAGCAATGCAGGCCTTGTGCTGGCATTTATTCTTGGGGTAAATTTCATAATATACAGGTGATCTTTTTCCTCTGATTAGTTTACAGGTACCTAATTATGGGAGAAATCACTTCTCTTGTAACTTATTTGTGTGAATAAATGAAAATACCTGCAATTACACACCCCATGAATTTCAATCATCTCGAAGATTTCTGTCAGTAAAACTGAAATGCCTGAATCTTTGTAGAGAGAAAAGGCCAAAATAATTTGTKCATCCCCAGAAAACTTCAGTGGATATCAGAGTGAATACACTTGATTCTTAGCATTTTCTTATAACCTGGTTGTTTTTTGGGGTTTTTTTAAACACTTAGCAACTGTGATGGAAAAAAAAAAGAATACTATTGCTCAAAAACTGTGATATCTATATTTACATATTTACATTCTGAGCATCTATCAACACAACTCTGCCAAAAATTAGTTTTGTGAGCTTAAAGAATATGTGACACCTGACTGAATTGAAAGGATTAAGGTGTGGAGAAACAAAGGCAGCATGAGAGAGACATCTTTGGTRTTTTCTTTACTTTGTAATGCCACAGTACAAGCAAAGTAAGCAAGCAATTTTTAAGTAATAAATRAACAATTTCTMTTTTAAAAAGAAGATTAAATGCTGRATTTTATTAAGGATTTGCCCCTGCTAYCTACACCTCCAGTGAAATTTTAAATCTTTTTTTACACTGGCTTTGCTGGGGAAACTACTCAGTGTTCAGTAAATCTCAGGAGGCAAACCCCTGAACCCTGTGCCCATTCCTGATGTGTTGTAATCCAATTAAATTCCTGCTTCTACTCACTGAATTTAAGCCTTATGAGTGCTCAGAAGAAATCTTGACATATTTGCCAATTTGTGTGGCCATTTTTACTGGCTGTTTCTCAAACAGCTCTGTTTTAAGTGAGAGTTCAAATGGAAAWGTTTCAGCTGATCCTTTGGAAAGAGCCCTCCCTGCATTGCAGCTCTCTGTTCTTGGCTTTCAGGCTGATTGCAAAGGTCCCACATTTCCCTGGGTGTTCTCTGCTGTTGTCTGTGCCTTTACAGGGTCAGCTCTTCATTTACTGCCAATGGACACATCATTACTCTCCTTTTCTCAAAGACCATGGGGGATGTTATAAAAAGCTTCTCGAGTTTGTGTTGCAAAGCTCCTGAGAAAGACACAGAGCTCAACAGCAAGCTGTGGTTGTAAATAGAAATAAGTGTTTTCTGCAGTATTTGACTTTGTTTGACTAACCTAATGTGATGTATAAATCAGATTTTTTCTTCACTGAATTGCTGAAGATATGTAATGATCCTTGAAAATACTCTAAATTGATATTCCACTCATAGAAAAAAAAAGAGTGTATTTTGAATATAATCTATCTCTTGAACACTTACTTTTGTAAGTACTTTTGTATCTTGTGATGATGTGTACTCTACTGCCAAAACATATTTTCAAACACTGATGAAGGAGTAATTAATTTATAGGTAGAAAACACAATAAAATTCACTTGTGAACCAGGTAATTGCATTTCTTTCATGATACATTTATGAAAGTGGATTCAGCATTATTATAATAATGATATGTAATGAATTCAACCCTTTAAAAAAATAACTTTACTTAGAATTACAATTTTCTTAGAGATACAGGTTGGTACAACTCAGTTCAATAGCTTTAGCAAAGTTATACACCTCTGCAACCACTATGCATTTTCCCAAATTAATTTGTAATATATTAATTTTTTCTGTGGCTACAAATTGAGTGGCTACAAACTGAATTCTTTTGTAAAAAAAAAAAAAAATAGGGCTTGTTGTTGCCTTTTTTACCATCCTAAAAGGGTGTTACATAATCTTAAACAGATGAAAGGAAATAGCATTTAATATGCTTTATTAAAATTTACATTTTCCAGCTAATGGGGAAGATCTGCTAATGACTGGGAAGCTTGTATACCCTCATGTTTCCTAATGAATTGTTTTCTTATTGTTTTTTGGTCCCTTCTCCCTTCCAGATCTGTTCCATCACCTGGCACTGTTGTTGCAATTACATTGCTCTTGTGAGCCCTTTGTGGTGTGATCCATCATTTTTCATTCCACTTCAGTGCCTGATGGACAAAGCAGGTTGTGAGATGGCTGTGTAATATAAAATGTTTTATTTTGTTATTGCTGTAATTGCACAAAAAAAGTTCTGAAAGCTCCTAATTTGTTTAAAGCTCATATGTGCTTCATCATCTCAATTCATGTGTATTGCTGTGGGCCTGGAGGGGGATCTAGACACTGGTATTGGTGTAGAAACAAATATATCATAAAAACCAGTCCCACAGGAGACTTAGAGTGTCTAGTGGGCTGTATGAGAACTGTCTGCACTTTCACAAGATGGCAGGAAAAGCAGAGATGCGTGTGATGAGGGAGAAAAGGTTATATGGCAGAAGGGAACATTTTCACATAGCAGGAATGTTCACAAAGTGTTTATGTAGGAATGGAAACACTTCTTTCTCAAAGCACAATTTGGCATATTTTTGCTCTCTTAGCACACATATCTTGAGTGTTTTGGAACATTCTGAATGTATTTCCCCCTTTGATATGAGGAGAAAGTTCCCTCTGAACCTGAAGGTTTCTCTGTTTGTCTGAATGCAGTGAAGACCAAWGCTGCTGCTAAGGCACCATGTGAATTTTGGTTCAAGAACCATGTGAATTGTGGTTTCAGGCTGTTTTACAGCTATTCCTGGACAAACAGGTGTCTTGTCCTTCCACTCAAGGTCTGATTCTGTGCTGCCATGGCAGAARTTAGGGCTGGTGATGCTTTATGTATAGGAAATTAGGGCTGGTGATGCTTTATGTATRGGAAATTAGGGCTGGTGATGCTTTATGGCTGCATGCACACTTCCCTCTGTGACACACACATTTGTACACTCGTTTGTTCCTCTGACATTTTGAACAACAATGCAAACCTTCTTCCTCTGATGCTACACAAGACATTGCATGGCTCACCATGATGAGGTCATGTCAGCAAAATCCCTGACAGAATTGATTAAATTCTTGGATTGTGCAGTGTWAGTCACTGAGGGTAAGCACAGCGGTAGCTTTGTGGTAGATGAAGTTCAAGACCCAATCAAATGTAAATATAAATCTAATATAAAAAAATGTTGTTCAGCCATTCATCTGTAGCAAAACATTCAGATCATGATAAGCTGCTTCTCTTTCATGTGTTTTGCTGGGGCTGCCACATGAGCCTGTGATTTTACACTGCAGATTCAGAAAGAAGAGGAAGTGAAGCTCATTCCCAGCCCATCAGAGACTTCCAGAAACCCCCACCCTGCASTGCATCAAATGCAGCTGTTAGGGAGGTGGAATTGCATGTGGCACTGCAGGCTGCTTCTTGCCCTGTGCTGAAAAAGCTGTTACTGCTATTACAGAAAAATACATGGATAGTAAGCACTTTTATTTTTCCAATGCAATTTTTGAGCTGTATCATAAAACAAAAGTAAGAGTCTCTTTTATGTTCTAAAAATGAAAGTACATATGCATAGACAACTTGGTTGACAGGCAGGGTGTTCTGAAAACTCAGGAAACTTGTTCTCCACAGGAATGCTGTCTGTTGGTTTTGGTTTTTGAACAAAAAGCTTTGTAACTGCTGAATACAGTGCAAAGAAGAAGGTACAATTTGGCTAAAAGTTAGGTTTGAACCTGACAAATTATTTACTGCTTGAATCATAAATGATGGTATTGCTGCAATCTGCAATTAGTGCCAATTTAATTACTGAACAAGGTCAGGAGAGCATTGGGGTGGTTAATCACACACCATCTGCTTGCCTGCCATATCTGATTCATGACATGGAGGGATGGGATTCACACCCCAGCCTCCAGGTCTCTCTTCACACAAGGAGGGAGAAGGCTTGGCTCTCTGCATGTTTTTAATACAGATTCTCTTCTTCCTTTCTTGTCTGTAAGGGACTGATTACAAGACCAGAGTGAGYAATTTTGAAAGTCAGACAGCTTTTTCTTCAGAGCTGAATAAATGTTTGAGTGGTGCAGGGGTCTGAGCAAATGCCTGCAGCGTGCTCATTCTACCCCAGGTGGTTTCTTCATGTTTTTTGATTTGAAGGGGAAAAAAAAGAGGCTATTGTCCTTTAAATAATTTGTACTACACTGCATTATCCCATATGGGGCACAGACACAAAAATGGCTTGATCTGCAGTCTTTGAAAGCCAGCACCCAGAGGCTGAATTTGTAACTTTAATTAAGCTGTAAATGCTCTCACAGCTCAGTTGGGTCTTTATTTCACAAAAACATTCCAGTGCTTGCAGACTTTAGTAGCTTACTTCCGCAGGATTAGGAGCTGAGGAGGACTGCTAATCCTGTTCTGCTCCTCACAGCCATAAATTRTGACTGGACTGAAATCCAAGTGCTGTTCATATTCCTGTTGCACTTCCCATTTTGGGCTCCCTGGCATCAGGAACTGAAGCAGGTGAATGGCTCATGGCTGGGGCAGTGCCACACTAACGAGAGACAAGGTCTGTGGTGTTACCACTTCCTTCAGGACTGCAGAAATCCACTTTGCTTCTCTGTGAGGGAGCTTCCTCACCATTAGGTGAGGTTTGACAGGATCTTTTTCCCTCAGAGGAATGTTGTAAGGACGAGTATTTGCAGGTTTTTGGGGTTACAATGTCTTCTAGCAGCTGATGCCACGTGAGTGTAGAAGAGTCACCCTGTCACTGCTGCACCATCAATGTCTTTTGATGCCAACAGTTCTTGTGTTCAAGGGAATGATCTCTCAATTCTCAGTGGAAAGKGATTCCACATCATTATCTCCAGTCTCCTATTGTGTGTGCTTGCCTTGTGAGCAGCCTGTGAGGGGCAATGAGCAGCTCTGTGCTCTGGGAGCAAACTGCACACCCACTCACACACCAAGTGTTCATGGGTGCCCCAATGTCTGTTCCACTGCAAGGAGTGTCTTATCAAAAAACTGTGCAAACTGAGCAGGAACAGGGCAGSTGAGAGGAGATTGAGGGGCTGTACAGATATAACAAAGACACAACTGAGAGCCTACAATGCATAGTTTCAGAATCTGATGCAAACTTTCAGCCAAATCAACTCAAATGAACAAGTATCAGTACAAGACACAGCTGCATTTTGAAAGCTGAGCTCTTAAGAAATATTGATAGGAAGTTGTTACTGTGAAAAGCTAATTTCATCATGAAAAGTACCCCTAGTARAGTGCATATAATTTTTAGAAATAATGTACTTCTAAATTTTGTGGATTTATATGATTTTTTTCATTATAGCACAATATTCTAGGTAATCAGAAAAACAGTGGAGGGGGATTTCTGTAATAATCATTTTACAGAATATATCTCTTTCTGAAACTGCTCAGCCTCAATTTGAGTTTTGCATTTGTGATTCACTAAAAATCCTTCAGTCAACAGTGGGTAACTTCCAGTGATGCAAACACTTCAGAACTAGCATTTCCCAATCTTTGTAAAATCAGAATGAGGGTCTGGATAGAAATAATATCCCTGATCCTTATGCCACTACATAAGGGAGCTACAATCTGTCTTTTGAATCCATTTTTATCTTATAATAGGCTTCCTTAGTTCTTATCTTTCAAAAACTAAACAAGAATTCTGTAGATTCCACTATAAATATTGTAAAACTTCTCCTTGAATGTGTTCATTTGAACTAAGATGAGCTTCTTGTAGCCTCAGCTAAGTCATACTGGTGCCTCATGATTGTGCTTGTGTTGACTATAATTGTATTKCCAGTTGCTGCCAGGTTGCACTAAGTGCATCACTTGATTCCARATTTCTGCTCATTTACTGTTGTACTTGGCTCAGACTCACAATTTCTGATGATTTCACTTTTTTYCTCCAGTCATACTTGGCCCAGACATTTCTCATTTAATGCACACAGAGTTGTCCATAGCTAATTCTCTCCTCCCAGCTGAATTTCTCAATACATCTTCTTTGGAATAATTGCTCTCTCTCCTTTCTGCAGTGGTTCATTCCCAACAGCCAATCTGTMTTTTCATCCCTTGTGTTCATGACCACAGTCAGAATTTATTTCTGTGACATCTTGATCAATGTTTTTTTTTAAAAAAGATTCACCCACATTGGATTTATTGTATTTTCACTGTGGCACTTCAGTCATTTTGCTTCAGTCCCCACAGCTGTATTTTACTTCCTCATGTTTTTGCTGCTTTGTGCAGCAAAAATATTTTGCAAATAAAAGATCTCTCAGGGGTATCTTCAGGGTGAGTATGAGCTTCATCAGATCAAGATTTCCTGTGTTCATCTCTTTTGTTACAATGAGATGGATCTTTATAGTTCCTGTTCATTGAGGGTCAAAGATAAATGAAACAGCTCCTCATGACTTATTCCAGATAAGCTAATCATAAAGACTTTATAAAAAAATGAGAATTAATTTGTGTTACCCTTTGCTTGAGTGCCATACTTGATTGTTGTACTGCTAAGAGGGTAATGGGATTTTAGATTTTCATAAAAAAGTCAAGTGTTCCCTGTGCTGGTCRTGACTTGTCACCACATTGACAAAATGCCATCAAAGAGGCCAGGAGGGTCACACTTGAGATTTCCAGTGTTCCCCAACATTTCAAACACAACAAGAACTCTAGTTRTGTGTCATATGGAAWGAAGATTTACCATTAAAAACAGTTTTACTGGGAGGCCGACATAAAGAGAGGAAAGCTTTCTTGTGACTGAGGAAGAATTTGAGGATGCCAGGTAAGAGTGGAGAGAGTCCAACCATTACACCACTCATATCCCTGGGGAATTGCATTTTCCCAGAGAGATGAAAAGAGAGTTCAATTATGAAAATTAGGCAGTGGGCAGAATAGTTAAGTGCTGGTCATTTTAGAAAAGAAAAAAAAAAAGTTCTTACTAAAATAACTGTACAATTATGCAAAACAGGAGCCTCTTTCCCTACTTGCAGGGTGAAAATCTCAGCAGCTGTATTAAGGAAGAATTTCTTCCCAGSACTTTCTGATTCRTGTCATTGGAAGAACAGGGCCCTTGTGGTTGYATTCAGTACCTCATTTGGAAGATGTTTCTAAATCCTGCCCTTTGGGCTGTGTTTGGCATTGTTTTACCATAAAACTCACWGAATTTATTTCTATGGGCTTTTTAATGAGTACACTGCAGCTTGGGAAACACTTCTCACTTCTGCCAGAATAGTCAGTACAGGGAATTACACCTGAGAGCTGTGCAGAGCTCTTGGTAACGTAAATACTGAGAATTATTTTGTGTTTTTTACTGATTTTTTTCTTTGTGTGATATATTTGGTATGATCTGTTACATTTTCCRTATTTTTGTTTCTTTATGCTGTCCCAGAAAAGCACAGGAGGGAAGGTACTAAAGGTGCAAAGAGAAATTCCTTGAAAATGAGGAAAACGGCTGAAAATCAGATAATGGCCCTTTCAAAAGAAGTGACAAAGTTCATAGCTTAATTACAATGGTAAGATGTAATAAATGTTAGTTTCTTAGCAAAAGCTGCAGAAGACAGAAGATTGCAGCTGACTGATGACATATTTTGATGCTAAATATAAAACAKAAAGTAGGTATCATTGCCATGTCACCTTTATGAATTTTCAAAGCAATGATTTTTTTTTTTTAATCAACATTTTTCTCATCATCATCAAAAAATAGTGAGGTGAAACCAGGGGCAGAACTCTGGGTTGAATACAAGACTGGAGGAAACAATCCTGATGGAACAAAACCTCACCAAAAGCCATTTTRTGGAATTTGCTCTTTGGGCTGCACTTGTGCAAATACCACAGCTATGGAAAAGCAATGGTGGGAATGATGTGGGCTACATCCAATTGCATAAGAACAGCTACAGAATAATGGCCAATATGTGACAGAGARCAAAAGGAAGGTATTAAGATATGTTAAGAGTTAGTTCTAGCACAGCTCAGCTCAGCAAGAGCATCAGGATGTGCTGGAGTACATCCACAAAAGGCAATGTAACYCATCACTTCCTTTCAGCAAAAGACATTTTGGTTACTTTGGTGAACCTGTGTAGAAAGGGCTGAAATGCCACAAACAAAATGTGTAAATCTCARTAGAATGAGTAGAATTGAGGGGTGGCATAAATATATTTTAAAGGTTGGCTTTCTTGTCACCTGTAAACAAAAATTCAGCCTTTTTGTGTGGGTAATAGGTCTGCAGTCTGTTGGCATCTTGATTGTTACAGTCAGAATGCAATCACTGCTCTGTGAACTTTGCAATTATCTGCCTTGTTCATTTGGCTATTTTAAGAAGGAAAGCTGATATGAAAGCCAATTATGAGTTCCCTTGATAATGGACATTCTTGTACCAGAATTTTTTACACTGCTTTGACAGGGTGCATGGTTAATATAAAGAAAGTTGTAGAACTGCATAAAACCCTCTCATCTGTCAGACATTTTCTCAGATGTAAAATAACATACGTTTAGAACTCCTACTCTGCAGAACCAAGACTTTATAAATAACCCCAGAAAGCTGGTAGTTGCTCATTTATCTCTCTTCCTAAAGAAGATCCTAAAGATAAGGAATGGACTGTGACATAAATGAGCAATGCAAGAAGTTCTTTTCTTTATTTGTGGATAAAACAGGAAATTTGTTTTGGCTATATTCAGAGAAAGCTTTTGTCAGGATTCATTCACCTTCCCATTATTAAAATGCTAATTCCTAYCTTTATTATTCTAGGTATATACTGGGCTACTTCAGCCCCCTTTAGGTTGATATTTCAGTTAAATCTTGTCTTTGCCACACTGCCAACAAAGAAATGTGCAGATTAGGAATTTATGTTTCATAGGAAGAATTTGTATTGTTTTGGTTTTAAATCACAGTGAAATCCTTTTTCTCTTCTTTACATATGTGTAAAAGAAAGGATTATTTAAGAATGGATTTATTTTTCTGACTAACGTTTTTTTTTCTTCCATAGATGATTCAGATCCCATCTTCTGTCATTTAATAAWGGATGCACAAAGGAAACCCTCAGATAACTGAGAACTGTGTGGAGCATGCTCCTGCAGATGTAGTTCTGCACATGCATGGGCAGTAGAAATGTATCAATGYTCCACTTTGCAGAAAAGACATTGGTAGACATTTCTTGAAATAGTTTTTTTTTATGTGAATCACTTTGTACCAACAAGGTGTGAGTCTAGAATTCAGCTGCAGGTGYAAAGCACACACACCTTGTTCAGATGCCTTGGCTGAGCCAGCATTGCCTGATGTAAACCATCATTTTGTCACAACAAATATTGTAGGCCACCCCCGACATCTTCCTTTGGAAGATTCTGGGTGCTGTTAAATTAGTAAACCTTGTGGTTTTGATAATTGTTTGTATTGATAAATCATGAATATCTGCATGTTCAAACTGTGATTGTGAAGAGACCCTGAAGACTGAGCTGAGCTTTGTGTTAGAGAGATTCACTTGGGTCCCTCTTAACTTGGTAAAGAAATTTTGCTTCAGATGGAGCTTGAACTTATTGAAGTGGATGAATCTGGGCAGATTTTGAGCYCCTGATGTTAATGACYCACAAGAAAATCAGCTTATAAATAYAAAGTAGTTTCATTTTCTTTACTYAGTTTCAGTGCTACCAGCAATGGCAGCATTTGTGAACGCTGTTCTCTCACTGGAGTGCTGAGGGAGTTGTACCAGCACTTTGTTGTTCACCTGAGGACACAGGAAATAGCTGCAGAACCTTCTCACCTAGCAGGTCACTACAGAGAAATAAAACTGCCCAGAAATATAACTTATTGCTTTTTACACTGTTTGGCTATGGCTAGAGAGAGAACCCTTTTCTCTAGGGCACCCTCATCAGCACTACCCTCACTCTCAAAGTTTCCTTCTCTGGGTTAGGGTAAGTGTCTGGAAAAACTTAACATTCCTTGTTTTTCTTCAGGAAAGGAAAAAAAAAGGAGAACAGGGACTTATGTAAGTTTTGTCCAGAGGAGGGGACAGCYGGACATCAGCCAATAGGGTTGGGGAAGAAGTGAAGGGTCAAGATATATGTTCACAAATTCCAGGGGTCTCTGAGAGGGGGAGAAGCCATTTCCCATAGAAATGCAACAATTAGCTACACAGGCCTAGTCTTGAACAAYTCATTGAAGCTTCTGACTTCAATAGAGGAAAGGAATTAATCCATGTTAGCCTGAACACCTGGACCATTAGGTCCACTTAACTCTCTGAGTTTAACAACACACTTCAGTGAGACTCCCAACCTTGGGCTTCCCTGCCAAGATTAACTCTYGGGCTGTAATTTCCACATTCTAATTCCTGACAGAGGGTTTTGACACAGGTATAATGCCTGGTTTTTAAAGTAGCTAAGTTTAATTCAGTTCTCAGGATCTCATAAAAATGATAATTGCATTCATAAAGTACAAATGGTTTGGCTTTTGATCTCTTTATGAAAACTCCTGCCCCTGCTTGTGTTCAACAATAGTGAAGCAATGCCCAGAGGCACATGGTAACAGAGTTCCCACACTGAGAAATGTGGGGAAATTTGCTRTAGCACACTGCAGCTGAGAACCACAAGGTTTCTCTAAATTTAGAGGTTGATATGGAGATTTCACTGACCTGGGACAGGAACAGGGGAGAACTGAGCTAATATTAACCAGGGGTTTTTCAGGAGTTACTCTGCCACCAGTGTACAAAAGAACAGCATCTCTGTACAGACTATTTCTGATCTGCATATGCAGATTATTAATTTGGATGACTTTTGGGCCCTCTCTGTTAGGATGTGTGATTTATGAGGCTATGACAACAAACACCTCACAGCTTTACCTGCCTTGTGCACAGACAGACAGACAGACAGAGGATGCTTCTGGCTGCAARTCCTCCCCTCCCCTGCTTGTGGCAGCTCTGTGTGAAGGTGAGAGAAGGCAGCTTGTGATTTCCAGAGCACTGTTTCCTGTTCCCTCTGGAGAWAAGGCTGGAAGCTTCATTCAACATACAGAATTTAATATTTTCTTGTGTTAACTGCACCTTAGCCCTCCCAAGCATTACTGTAAATGATCCTCAGGGTTCTGAAGTGCAGGTCTTCTTCAAAAGGGTAATTTTAAAAGTATTTTTAGTAACTCCATTTATGCATCAGTATTAAAGCAATTTTTATATTTCCTTTGTGCTACCTRTTTTAACTTCTTGTTCCCTGGCTATTCCCTGGACCCCAGACCAATGACAATACTGTGGAAAGGACACTTCCATTATGGAAAGGTTTTCCTCAGTGTGACATTTACTGAGAAAAGAACCATAACTATTTGTTTACCTCACACCAAAATAAAGGCTGTTATAGGATTCTTTCTACACTGTTTGCTGGTTCAAAAATGGCCACAAGAATATTTCTTTCATTTAATAATCTTAATAATTAATTTTCCCCAACTTTGCATAGTAATAAGGTTTGCACCCTGCTAAAGCTGSTTAATTCTATGAGTTTATTCAAGCTGGGAACATTTTTTTCTGTGTTAACTCTGTGCTTMATCATACAACAATATCTCCAAAATAAAGAGGTTTAATAAACTAGATGAAAACATAATTTATTTGAGTTTGGTTGGAYCAATACACATGGCACTTAAAACTTCCAGACATCCAGCTCCCATGTGAATCTCATTTTGAAGCCATTAGGAATGGGATTGAATAGATTCTCAGTCCTACTTAGCAAAAATTTCTTATATTTTCTCGGATATGCAAGGCTATCAAGACTGGCTAAAAATCCACACACATTCCTCCAGRATTTGTGTTTGCATGTTTTGAAAAAAAAAGTGGAATCAAATTTTTGCCTCGTTATCTGAATACTCTGACATAGTTCTGCTACATTTCATCAACACAGATCCAGCAGAATGAGTCTCCTCTTAAAACATGGAGCAATTTTCTGCATCCTGATGATGACAGCAGGAGAAGCATGATCCTTTAGTGCAATGGTGGCATGGAAGCATCACCTGACACACACCTTTAAACAYCAAATGCCTGTGGTCTGTCAGAACCCAGGACRTTCCTCTGGCTGCCCTGGGYAGTCTGAGACCTTGGCACAGAGTCAGAAGTACCAGTGCCTTTGATTTCAGTCCAGGGAAAGGCTGCCAACCTTGTGTGAGGATTTGCAAGCCACAAAGTTTAATTAGAATAATAGTTAACTATTATTCTAATTATACAATAGTTTAATTATATATTAAATAATGATAGACAGTAAATCACAGGGTGAAAAGTAGAATTTTGGGGTTTTAGAATAGAGGTTCAAGAAGGGAAAATGGGGGAATCTGAGTGTGTCCCTGTCCTTCTTCTTCTTCTTGTCCTCCATCTTCTGCTGTGATGGTGGCACTTTTGGATTGGGTTAGAGTAGAAATGCACTAACACAGGTAATAGATATTGGTAATTAATTGTTAACATGGAACACGTAGTACTGAGTGTAAAGAGTTAACACTGCCCTTGGAGGAGGTCAGTTCTGACACTGAGCTGCAGCACAGACCTCAGCAGGGCAGGAAAGAATGGAAYAGATGAGAAAAGAATAAACAACCTGAAGAACAGAGACAACGAGTCYRGAGTTCTCCTTCTGSTGTGGGGCTTGGGAAAAAAGRCTTTTCCTGACATCYTGGGAGTCAATTCGACCCAGAAACCCAAGAGTGATCCTTTGTTGATCGACTTAACAGGAACATTACGAGGTCTGGTGGCTGCTTCTCTCTTCCCCAGTCTCATCTGGTGCCTCTCCTGTTCTGTGTTTGTCAGCAGGGTGACAAAATGATGGCAGAGCAGAATATGCTGGTTTTGACCCAGAGGTTCATCTGGAAGCTGCATATGATCACCATCAAATTATGAGCCAAGGCACCTGTGAAATGTGTACCTGCTGCACTTACAGCCCAAATCTTTAGTAGGAAATGTATAGTCCAGTAAATGTTATGTTTATCACCTAATTTAAGTGTAACAATCAGTGTAAACAGAGCCTTCCAATGTGATTTGGAGTGCCACAACTACAGTGGTGTATTCCTAATTTCAATCTGATCCTATGGTTCCCTTATCCATGCCTTCCATTCATACCCACTTCTTAAATAGCAATCACAAAAATTTACTAGAAATTTACCATTATCTATCTTCTAGAAGTTCATAGAAATATCCTTTTTTTTAMTTATAAATATATGTGAGCTATGTTTGATGCCATACTTAACATCTAAATTTCAATTTTTCACATGCTTCTTCACATGACAGCTTGCTACTGCCTGTTTCTGGAGCATGACATACCTGAACTTCCAGCTAACAACTATTATGTATTTTAACAGGACTAGTTTTGAGTTCTTGTCTTACAGATGTTTCTTTCCAGYTGTTTCTCAAGTCATGGTTAACTTAAAAATACAGATTTACATTAATTTCTAGACTACTACTTGATTTCTCTCCAGAATATTCCTTATAAAATCCCAGGGAGAAACAGGTCTACTACACCCTCATACTGTTTTCTGATCTGGACAAAAATATAAGCAAACAGGGATTTGGCTTCTGATATTTTCAGGTTTTATAATCATTACATTTTCTGTCAGCATAGTCAGAAAATTGTGTATTCAGAATAATCGATTTATTCTTAAATGCAGAAATAGAGCAAATCCAATGACACGGTAATTTAAGTAATTCTGTGAAACTAATTCATCTCCTTCATGATTTAATTAAAATAACAGTTTCCAGACTGCAGATCCACCCTTCTCACTACTACTTGCCATATCTGTAAGAAGGTGCAGTGCGTGATCCAGGTTCTTCCATTTCAACTGAAACCAAATTATTAGGAGGGAAAAGAAAAAAGGTGATAAATAACCCTTGTTATATGGAATAGAAAAAGGATGTAGCATTATGATTGATGTGGCTGTGTGTATCTTGGAAATCTGGTTCCTCATTTAGAAGCTTTCTCTCCAGACTACCCTCGTTATTTTTATTTTTTTCCTGCTATTGTCGTTTTTCAGAAGAGACTTGACATGAATCCCTGTCTGCTCAGARTGAATGGAGAAATATTCAAGTCCAAAAATAGAACATATGTGGTATTTTTATCCTGTTTTCTGAGTAAATCCATACTCTGGCACAAGAAATCATCCTGCAAGTAAAAATATCATCAGTTTTTACTGCTATTCATGTTAAACTCAATGGTAAATGGCCATGAGCTTTGCAAAGTTTCCCAAGAAAATATGAGAGAGCTGCTGTTCTCTGGAGCATCAGCTTCCTTGGCTTATCCTGTTGAAGCACAAGTAATGAACAGATGTGCTATTCATGCAGGTTGTGTAGAACTGACTGAGGATGGCTGTATTTCAGTCTGCTAAGTGTCTCATTAAATACTGCCAATCATATTCAAAAGAAGGGTACTTGAGCCAGATTCTTTGACAGGGGACTCTTACAGAGCCTAGTTAGTCAAATATGAATAAAATATGAACTTCCTGAAGTGATACAACCGCTGGGAGAGAAAAACTTATTTGTGGAGGCAAGAATTCATTGCTTCTTTGGTACCTAAGGGTCTGTAGCACTGTAAACAACTGAGAAGAGGGGGAAATGCAAGTTSTGAATCAGGTTTTCCAGCACATCTGAAATGTCACAGTGACCACAGTCTGCTCACTTGATTATCCCAGTGCTGCAACAYTTTGCTTGTTTTGAAAGGAGCCCCTGATCTTACAGGACCCTGGATGTGTTGCCTGGAGAGGTTAATAGAAATAATAGTGAAGCAAGGATTGGGAAAGAGCAGGAGATCAAAAAGAGAAGGTAAAAAGGGAAGTGGAATAATTCATGGTGTAGAAGTGCAGTAAGTACTGAGCACAGATTGCAGCAGGAAGGTGAGTGCTGGACTGAGGCCAGACCCTGCCTGTGTGAACTGCAGCTGCTGGGGAAAGCATRAATTAATATTGGGCAGAGAAACATRAACRAAGCTCTGTAAATCTCATGTTSCCTTTGCACAAAAGTGCATKAAATGGTKGTGCATTTTTTCTGGCACTGCATASRTGGCTGAGCAGTAATGCAWATTTCTCACCTRCAGCMCTGTAAAWCAGGACAAATCTGTGTGACACCACACCTTTGCTAMAATACAACATTGCTATCAAACATAGTGAGGTATAGCTATTCTCTTTGTTCTACCAATTATATTATTCCCTTATCAGTGTGAAAGAACAGAGGGAATGTAATAGCTCCTAAATAAAAATTGTTCTTTGAATACTATGAARACACAGAGCTGAATGAAATGAGTCAAAGTATTCAGCTGCAAATACCTAAAGCTTGTTTTTTGCTCTTAAATCAGCTAAAATTTGGATCAAGATTGAAAAAAAAATATTGGWGCTAGATTGATTTGCATGTAGTTATGTGATCCCTATTACATTAGAATGGATTTAAAAAGGCACAAAAAAGCTGTTCTGCTTCTCCTATTGCCAGTTATGTGTGTTTTATGTGCATAGAATCATACACCACAGTTTATTTATCTTTGCTCAAGAACATGCTTTAGCTATTAAAAATAAAAAAGAATAATAGGGCTCAAAAGGGAGTACCAAAGTGATTGATCTGTTTCTACTTGTCTGATTTACTCAGATGTCCACTGAATTTTTCATTTTAACAGCCACGAGATGATGACAAGACAATGCATCTGGAATTCTGAAAGAGAAGTAAAAGTTAAAYAAGCCATTATCTTTTGCCCCAAGTCCTTGAAACATCTCAAAAAAGAAATAAAAGGGTGTTCAAATCCTACTGATAAAAAGCAACATAAGACTTTTCTAGAGAATGGAGTGACTGAACTCTGGAAAATGCCCCTAGAATTAAACTTAAGTGATGCAGGAGTAAGTCTAGGTGCTCCTAATGATTCAGTAAGCTTACCTATGGTATTTTTAAGGCTTCATACGTGTCCTTGTGCTTAAGTGATGGTAGGGGTTTGGTCAGTGACTTTGCTGTGCTCCTGTGCCAGGTTACAGAAGAATCTGGGTGTTGGTATGGGAAATGAATTTATAGAACGTTTTAACTGCATCCAAGAGCACCCAAATTTTGGACTGCTTTTGTGCTGTCAGAAGACATGATAYTTCAGTGATGTTTGGGATGACATTAGTGATGTTTTTCACTTTATATTGAGTATGGAACTTGAAGTACTGTGATTGTTGAAAAAAACAGCTCCAAGTGCCATCTATATGTTTCACAGTCCTGTTGGCCAGACTTGATGCTGGCATTCAGTATGTTYACTTGGCTGATCCTCCATGCTCCCCTACATCAGGTGATCTCCTGACACGAGTGGGRCCAAGGGAATGGGCAGTGACTGGTGCAGGCAGCAGAGACAGAGAAGTCCATGGATAATGTGGGTTGTGCTGCTGGAGATCTAAAGAGGAATAGTCACAGGCTCTCTTGGTTTCTCTGTGGAGGAGGACCTGGGCAATGAAACCAATGCCCAACCCCCTCGCTGCAGATGTTGAATGTGTCTCCAGCTGCAAACACCTTGAGGCAAAGTGTCAGGCGTGAGCGCTGCCTTTGATTTCTTCTCCATTCAGTCTTTCCTGTCTCCGTGAGGGGAAGCAGGAGAGCCTGCAGTTTGTACTGAGATGGTAGAGTTGGAGATGTAGTGTCACATATGGCCAAGCTGCATTCTCATGGCAATCCCTTACCGACASTGGAATGTGCCACGGCTTCAATTCTCTAGGTGCAAAAGGAATAGGCAGCTCATCCCCTGCTCGTGTTGCAGCAGGAAAAGGGAATTAGTTTTGAGGGGTTAACTCTGCCAAATACACAACGGCACCCTCTAGCCATGAACTAGGACCTACTTTCTGTGTAGGGACAGAATTAGGAGTGAAAGTTAACTTGGTTTCATGGGCGAGACGGCTGCAGGAGCCTGGGCGTGCCGGGCAGGAGCGGAGGGAATGTTTGTGCTGCCGGGGGGCTCGGGGCCGAGCGAGGCAGCGGCGTGGAGGAGCGGGCGGCTCTTCTCTTTTCCTGGGAAATCTGATCCGGGCTTGCCTTTGGAATTCTCCGAGCGACCTCAACAAAGCGTCTCGCTTCCTTAAGGGCACCCCCTCGGGAGCCAAGGGCAGCGTCGGCAGCATCGCTGCGGGCGGACAGTTCTGTGCGCCAGCCCGGGCGTCACTCGGCGCGGGAATACCGATCCCAGTCATTACGGCGTTAATAGGACGCGGGCAGCGAGGCGGGGGCAGCAGCCGGAGCCGCGCACAGCCGAGCCGCGCCAAGCCAAACCGAGCCGCTCCGCGCCAAGCCGAGCCGAGCCAAGCCAAGCCGAGCCTAGCTGAGCCGAGCCGCGCCTTGCTGAGCCCGAGCCGAGCTGAGCCGAGCCCAGCCGCGCCTTGCTGAGCCCGAGCCGAGCTGAGCCGAGCCCAGCCGCGCCTTGCTGAGCCCGAGCCGAGCCGAGCCCGGCGCAGTGCGGGCGGTGGCCGCCAGGGGCCGGCGGTGGCCCGGCAGCGGCGGCAGCGGCGGGCGGCGGCTCCGGAGCAACAGGGCCGGCTCGGAGCGCCGGGGGCGCGGTGCCGCGGGCTGGCCCGGCTGCCAGCTCCCCGCTCCCGGCTACCAGCTCCCGGCTCCCAGCTCCCAGTTCCCGGCTCCCAGCACCCTCGGCCGCCAGCAGCGCCCGCCCGCGCTCCGCTCTCCGCGCTCCGGCCGGCGGCTCCGCGGCCGCGTCCCCCCGAGGCGCACAACAAGTGGATGGAGCGGGCGGGAGCCGCCTGAGCCCTGGAGGTGTCGGGGGCAGGCGCCGCACGGAGCCGCCTCCGTCCTGCCGCCGCCGGAGCCCGGCTCCGCGCACGGATTTACCCAGCGCTGATTTACAGATCTGCTGCCAGAGCCGCGCTCGGAGACACCGGCGGGGATCGCGCCTGCCCCTCCGTTCCGCCTCGCACACCACAAGCACACGCACACCGCCTTCGATTTTCCCTCCGGGGACGAGCCCCTCGCCTGTTGCCTTGCCGCCGATGCCGAGGCGAGCGGGAGCGGCTGTGGCGGTGCCCCGTGCCCCCAGCCCCGGCCGCCTCTCCCGGARCCCGGCAGGAAGGGGCAGAAATCGCTCGTCAACCTGTGGTGCGCACTGACCACGGCTACCTGCGCCTGTGGATCAGCCGGCACAGCCCCCTCAGGACTGCTGTCACCCCCGGTCCTTACAGCAGCGGCAACGGCGCTGCTATTTCTCTGCCTAGGATCAGTAAGTATAACAGCGTTTTTAGGATCTTCTTCTGCATGACACGTAGGTACGATTTTAAAAATAGCGTCGTTTAATAGTTYGTGTTCACCTTCTCTCGTGTATTAATAGATGTGGCTCTAAAGGAGGCTTCTGTTTCAAAGAGGGGTGTGAGGGGCTGTGTATTTTTGTGTGTGTGCTTGCATGTAGATGTTGCTTCAGTGCACCTGCAGTTGTTTTCTTGACATATCACGCTGTTTTCACTTGGCTGGGCATTGTACGTGCCTGTTTCCAAATTAAATCCAGTGAAATGTTCATTGTGATTGGAATACAATCCTGCTGYAGATTAAAATGTAACATTCCCGCATCTGATGTGTTTCTGCAAATRCAACGAAAGCTCTTTGTGAAGATACATTTATTCTTTAATGTTTCATATGGGTATATGTAGGTGTATCTCTTACATATGTGCTCAGAGACCTGAATGCATTGTGTGTTGCAGTATTTTTATTAGTGTTTATGTGTGTTGGTGTTTTCAGGAGCATGCATATGTTTGTGTATGGATGCAAGTGCTYATATGGGTGGGGATTTTGTATCTGTCTCTATATATATGTGACATACCCACCCACATCCTTACCCACAGAGTCGTTCAAAATCTCTGTGCATGTGATGTGGGTGTGTGTGTAATGTAGAAGTGTGAATAGTGTGGGCAGGAGAAGATTTGAATGCCATGGTAATAGATGACACAGTTTCATTTGATCGCTGTGACCTTTTAGGAAAACAATCCAATCTTTTCCCTTTTTGTTTTGTTTATTTTTGTGTGTTTGTGCATGTGCTTCAGGTTAAGTGCTTCTTCTGCATGACCATAACCAAAGGGTGACCCATCCACTCCCTTATGTCCTATGGGGACCTCAGAGCCAGTTTCTCAGTCTTCATCTCCTCCTCCTCCTCCACCTCCTCCTCCTCCTCTTACCACTGCTGCTGATGCCCTGGGTGCTGCTCCCAGGTTTGAGACATTGTTGACAGGCTGAAGAAAGGATTTGCAAAGACCTCCTCACTGTGTAAATGAAGTGATGGCTGGAATTAACTTCAACTCTCCAAGTAATGATATTAAGCAGTAAGTTTGCTAGGCCAAAGCACTACCAGGAACAAATGATGAGGAAAGAGACTATTKGCATTTGGTTTCAATGATGAGCTAAAACCATCCGTGGAGAACAGGTACCCTTTGGTTTGCATATTTTTTTTTCCTGAGGAATGCAGCCTTTATAGCCTGCGAGGCAGTCATGATTCTGATCAGAGACAGCTGTGATTGCTGCAGGAGATAAATGAAAATAAAGGGGCTTGGTGGATGGAAGAACAAGGTCTCAGCTGGTCTCCGGTTCAATTTGAGAATTTCATCTTTTCTCATTAGCAAAAGAGTAGCKTGTGTCAAACCTCCCGGAGAACGAGAAAATGCGGATCCGTGGCTTTCCAACCCGCAGATTCAGTGTTACAACCACGTTGCTACACTCAGCGCCCAGGGGACCGTCCTCCAAATGCAAATGGCTTTGAACTTCCCGCTGGAGGTTAGGGTGCCAGCGTAAATAAAACACAACCCCGTTACAGCGAGCGCTCCGGAGGAGAACAGCGCGATGGAGGTGGCGATGGTGAGCGCGGACAGCTCCGGCTGTAACACCCACATGCCCTACGGCTACGCGGCCCAGGCGCGGGCGCGGGAGCGGGAGCGCCTGGCGCAGTCCCGGGCGGCCGCGGCCGCGGCGGTGGCGGCGGCCACGGCGGCGGTGGAAGGTGGGGCGGCGGGCGGAGGGGGGCCCTACCACCACTACCACCAGGAGCAGAGCCGCGGGGCCTCGTCCTCGCACGGCGGGAGCGCCTCCCGCAGCGGCCTGCCCCACCGCCAGAGCGCTAAGAGGAGGAAGAAAGGGAAAAAGAGGAGCCACCAGTTGGGAGGTAGGGAGTGCGGGGCCTCGTTCCCCTGCTCCGAGCTGCTGCCGCTCAGTGGTTCCGAGGAGAGGATACTGAAGGACTTGAGCGAGGAGGAAGAGGAGGATGAAGAGGAGGATGAAGACGATGAGGAAGAAGGGAAGCTGTACTACAGTGATGACTATGGGGAGGATGAGTTCTCCTACTCGGACCAGCCTCCCGATGATGGTGGAGGCGCCGGGGGTTACGGCTCCGTGCGCTACAGCGAGTACGAGTGCTGCGAGCGCGTGGTCATCAACGTGTCGGGGCTGCGCTTCGAGACCCAGCTGAAGACACTGGCTCAGTTCCCYGAGACGCTGCTGGGGGACCCAGCCAAGCGGGGCAGGTACTTTGATCCTCTCAGGAACGAGTACTTCTTYGATAGGAACCGACCCAGCTTYGATGCCATCCTGTACTACTACCAGAGCGGCGGTCGGCTGAAGAGGCCGGTCAATGTRCCCTTCGACATCTTCTCCGAGGAGGTGAAGTTCTACCAGCTCGGGGAGGAGGCCATGCTCAAGTTCAGGGAGGATGAAGGTTTTGTCAAAGAGGAAGAGGAAAAGGTTTTGCCGGAGAATGAGTTTAAGAGGCAGGTYTGGCTGCTCTTTGAGTACCCGGAAAGCTCCAGTCCCGCCAGAGGCATCGCCATTGTCTCTGTCTTGGTCATCTTGATCTCCATCGTCATCTTTTGTCTGGAGACTTTACCAGAGTTCAGAGATGACAAAGAATTCGTCATGTCCCTGAGCTTAGGGAAGGGGCTTTCCAACGAGTCTCTTCGCCTGGACGCTGGGGAGCACACCATCTTCAAYGACCCTTTTTTCATCGTAGAGACCGTGTGCATCATCTGGTTCTCCTTTGAGTTTACAGTGCGCTGCTTTGCGTGTCCCAGCAAAGCACACTTCTTCAAGAACGTCATGAACATCATAGACATTGTGTCCATCTTGCCTTACTTCATCACCCTGGGCACGGACCTGGCGCAGGAGCAGGGCAGCCAGCAGGCCATGTCCTTTGCCATCCTGAGGATCATCCGCCTGGTCAGGGTGTTTCGCATCTTCAAGCTCTCCAGGCACTCCAAGGGTTTGCAGATCCTGGGCCACACGCTCAGGGCCAGCATGAGGGAACTTGGCCTCCTCATCTTTTTCCTTTTTATCGGGGTCATTTTGTTTTCCAGTGCTGTTTACTTCGCCGAAGCTGACGAGCCTGCCACCCATTTTCAAAGCATCCCAGATGCCTTCTGGTGGGCTGTGGTGACCATGACTACCGTGGGTTATGGGGACATGAAACCCATAACTGTGGGTGGGAAAATAGTCGGGTCCCTGTGTGCCATTGCAGGAGTGTTAACCATTGCTTTACCAGTGCCAGTGATTGTCTCCAATTTTAACTATTTCTACCATAGAGAAACTGAGAATGAAGAACACACGCAGATGATGCAAAATGCAGTCAGTTGCCCTTACCTCCCCACAAATTTGCTGAAGAAGTTTAGGAGCTCGTCATCTTCATCCACAGAGGATAAATCAGAGTATTTGGAGATGGAAGAAGGAGTTAAAGAATCCCTTTGTGTAAAGGAGACCAAAAGTCAGGACACGGGGAATAGCAGTGAGTCAGAGAAGAAAAACTGTGTAAATTCAAATTCTGTGGAAACTGATGTGTAATTYTGAGCGTTTCCAAATATATTTATGCATTAAAGAGTGCAGTGAAAATAATGAAATATGCAAACAAGAGTCTGCAGCATACAGTAGTATGCCATTTAATGGTTAAATACAAATAAAAAGCATTGCTAAACATGTATTACATATCAACTAAGTGGTACAACTTGAGGAAAGGATTGCTAGATCTGATACATTTTCAGACTTTATATTTTTATTAGAATGCAAGTGTTTTGCACATGAGGCTGAAAAATTTATTAAAACCAAGTCAGTTTTAAAGTGGGTGCATGAACTGTCGACATCACTAATAACAGCTCTGTGGTAAAAGTTGGCATTCAGAGGTATTTACTATGTAAGAAACAATGAAGTTTGGTAGTCATTTATCTATTTATCAGTGCTTTAATAGCAGCTACCATRAATCATTGGATACCATAGTCATTGTTTTTCAAATGGTAAATTTATTGTAAAAAGATATTCTACAGAAGATAGATCTAAATTTTTTTTTTCTTGAAATCTATAATGCTTGTTTTTAACTGGAAATTTACTTTCAAAAGGCTGTTGACCCTCCAGAAATTGTTTATTTTTATAACTCTCTTTGGAGGCATTGCAGCATTTGTTGTCTAATAATGAAAGAGATGGAGTAAGAGAATTGTTAAACCTGGTCTGACTGCAAAGGCAAAATGACTGGAATGCTTTTTTGCACTACTTTATATGCTGGAGATATATTGAAAGAGACTTCATACTGTGAATGTTTACTAATGTAATAGTTCAATGACAATCATTGGAAGAGTGAATTCTGCATCATATTTTATTGTTTCTTCTTTCTCTGTGATGCTGATGGCAAAACAGCTGACATTACATGAATTCCATGCTCTTTTTAATTATGAATATCTGTGATCTGGAAAAGGATTGTGAAGTAAAATTTTCTAATCAAAGTTATTTGAAACCGGTGTTTTCTACTGATGCCCTCAAGAAGTACCAACTGATTTATATCTTTTTTTTTTTTTCTCCTTAATTTAGCATTCAGAGTCTATGATTAGTACATGCACTTTGTCAGAACTGAGGAAATTCAGTGTCTGGGAGGAGAAGGTAGAAGTAATAARATACTCAGTTGTTACAGTACTGACAGTTGAGGATTGCTGACTTTTAATAATGTGCTATTATTGGTGCTGCATTYCCCCTTGATTACAGCTTTCACCCTTACACATTTGAAGCAACATTTAAGATCTAAAACAGGCATTTTGGGCTTCAAAATGAACATACTRGGTCTCATGGAGTCCTTGTGAAAACATTCCATGGTTTCTTTTCAGTGGTTCTTAGGCCAGCTATGTTTTACCAAGTGTCAAAAGCTCCCATTACCCTCCCTAGGAGGTTCAGGTAGGTAAAGGTTACCTRGCCTGCAGAATATTCCAGAGTCCAGGATGAGATARGTAGGATATTGCTGCATACAACAGAAATATTTTTTTTTTTCAGGCTTACCATTACTAAGGGAAGGCACAATTAAACTGTAACTGGTTTTGAAGAGGCACTGTGGAACATTCCAGATTATAAAACTTGAACCAAATTGGCATATGCACTTTAAGGTCTGGGACAGGCTGTTATGGGAGAAGAAAGGACTTACCAACACCAGGGAATTTCAGTGGTTTGCAATATTCATTTCAAGCTGAGTGCTGGGTGTTTGCAGTGGGGAGAACTTGTTAAGTGACTGACTTACAACAGCAAAAGCATTCTGAATTGGGCATCCATGATGTTACACATGATCCATCAGACAAGCCTTGTTTGCTGAATCCAGTGGCACCAAACAGAGCTGCAGACATGGGCTTCTCTTTAATGGCTGGGTTTTGCCTTCATAGTTTCTCTGTGAGTCTCTTGGAAAAGTTTCTCTGCTTGTCTTCTTTTGCATTGCAGAAAAATAAAAAAAAAAAAGCCACACACAAAAGACTGCGTTGTGCTGAGCCCTGCTTCAAAATGTGTGTTCAAGTGTCTGATTCCTAATGTAAAAACACTGAGCAGGCTTCACTGTATTTTTGATGTGAAGCATTAAAAAGAGCTCCTTTTTATTGTGGTGGTGTTAATTCCAACTGCTATTTGAATGAGGTGACTCAGGAATTTTATACATGGGCATTACCAGAATTCAATATTACATTTCACTCTAGCTCACCTGAGTTAAATGTGCTAAATACTTTTTCCCACAGGGGCAATGTCAGCAGTGAGGATGAGCGTTCTATAAAGTAAAAGTCTGTAACTGGAAGTATTTCTTTCACAGATAGCAGTTAATGGCCTGAAGGGCATGAGGGTTCTCTTTCTGAATGGTTGGGTGCTGGTTCTGTCTGACACCAGAGACCATTTAGTGCCTGTGACCATGGTAATGAGGTAGGAGTGAAAGAAATGCTCCATAGGTGAATAAAGAACTTCGAGAAAATAAGTGGAATGTGTTTGCAGTATCGACTGGCTGGAAGGGGAGGTGGGATTTCAGACCTCTGATGGAAGTAAGAAAACTCTTTGAATCACTTTTAAAGCACATTCATATTGTAGACACAGCATGAGGGGAGTGCTCCAGCCTGTTGTTCTCTGCTCCCAGTACACACCCTTTTAATTTAAAGCCAGTGTTCAGGGGCTGTGCTGTGTTCAGAGCAGGGCTGTGCTCTCAGGAGGAAAAGGTCTGACTGCAGGGGCTGGCAGCAGCTGGCAGAGCAGCATCCTGGGTGTGTCAGCCCTGCTGTGGATGTGCATCCCCACAGTGGTGGTGGAGCCTCCTGCAGTGAATAAACCTCTGCACTTTGTCGTGGTAAACAAGAGCTGTAAACCTCAGTGCTATCAGTTTGGCAGAGCATTCTGAATCACAGAAAGAATTGTGCATTCCAGAATGGAAGCAGATAGCTYTGCTTGGGTTTAAAATTTGATTATTCAGCTGTCTATTGGTCCAGTCACAACACAGTTCTAACATGCCAGAGTGGTACCACTAACATGCTGAACCCCAAAGATCCCAAGTGCTTTGCMAGAAATAGAAATTTGTGTTAAGTATTACTTTGGTTGAAATTGTGTGCCAGAAAAACCCTCTGAGCTGTGATGGCTCCAAGTTACTACAAGTTCCTGTGGCTCCTGCTTCTGTCAGGCCTTTCCCAGTGACACTGACAACTCTCAGAAAAATAATTTTATTGAGGCTTGGGCATTTTACATTTTAAATGATAGTGGTGAAATGCATTCCTGATGTAGCTGATGTGAATGGATTTACAYTGGGGATCATTTTAGTTCTACTGATGTAGCTCAAATGATTTCACATTGACATACATTTCAGCTAAAAATAATGCAAAGTYAGATATTTCAGGTTTGCTTGCAGTGGTGAAAAACTTTGGAGGAGTTCCATTAGAATTCATGGAAACACAGCAGCACCAAATCCGATTTCAAATGTGGTCTGATACTTAACAGTGAGCTGGCATTTACTTAAAGAATTTCCAAAGTATTTTTATAGTAAACTGAAGTGCCAAGGCCAGACTCGTAAGGAGAGAGAGTTTTGCCAGCTGAAGCATTGGATTTAATGGCTGACTTCAGAGAATAATAAATTTTTTCTTTATTACATTTCTGATGTTACATTGATTCCTTGAAAGCATCAGCCTGGCTGCTGAACTTTGTACCAAAAGAATTGTTGTGTAACCCAGCTAGGGTGAAGGTTTTTAGTGTTCAGTTAAGCTTYCTGGAATGATTCCACAGGAGGCTAATTAGATCTGATGGAAAATAAAATTTGTTTRCATTTGAAGGAAAATTCTTCTGCTTACATGGGTTTTCCTGTGTAGAATCCACCTYTGTCATGTTCATGTAATGCAGAATAAATCTGGGAGATCCAGGGGACAACAAGCCCCACTGTGATCATGATTACATCTAATTCATGGCAGTAGTGTCCTTGGGGAYACTGATGGGCATTCTTGTGGTCATACAAATTGGGATTTGGGTGTGTTTTCAGTCTGTAAAGCTTTTCAAATAGCTTTGGAATGTGAAAATGATTTTGCATAATGCTGGTGTGGGAAGAGTTTGGGATCAGGCCATAACCTTGAACAGAGGATCTCAGAGTGTAGCTCCTGACATGGAAGATTCCTGTCAAGTTTGCTTTCAGGTGTTGGCTTTCATTTGACTTGGGATTTGARAATTTGGTGCTGAGCTGCCCAGGAATGTGAGGTACTCCCTCTTATTTGCACTAATGTAGGGTAAATGCACTTTGGAAAGTCAGCAGAATTCCAGAATGTCTRTTCCATTTGTAGCTGGTTCCTCTTTCTCACACAGCATTGAGAAATGAAATGTGTCTTTCTGGTCATCCTGGACTCAAAAAACTAACTCTGAATATCAATTRATTTTTAGCATAATCTTTAAGCTTTATGGATAATCCTCAAATGAAATATAATCTATCCATTGTGTTCAGGCAGTGTCACTGGCTTCCTCTATTTTTTACTGGTTCCTTATTAATTTTTATTGTCATTGCACCCAGTWACAAATRCATAARTATTTTTWAAAAAATTTACATGAGAGAGTMAGAAATAAAAACAAATGTTTAAAAACCCCAACTATAATATCCAGCATAGAAGTTATGTATTATTCTTATCATTAAATACATGAAAATAACAAAATAACTTCTGTAGACTGGGGCAGGGTATACACTTTCCTCTTGCTGTAACTGAATGATCAAATGCTTCAGATTTTGCAGTGAATAAGATCTAGTTGACAGATTTATCATATTTTTGCACCTCCATTTGAAAAAAAAACTACAGGAAAGTCGTCACTTTTGTAAAAATGAACGTATTTAATTTCCACAGAGACCATCTAATGTGGCCAAAGGGATTGACAGATTAATTCTGGGTTAAAGTACATAMAAGTTTTTTACCTGACACCCAGGTACTCCACATATTGCTGCCATGCTTCCTGTGTGTTCAGAATTCTGGTGACATTTATTCTGAAGGAAAACTCATTAAGCATTATGTACTGAGACASTTGAATTAATTCTTCTTTTTAATCCTCTTCTGTACAATTCTAATGTGCCYTGAGACCTTTTTCTGCAACAGGCCCTTTGGAAAATAAATACACAAGTATRTAAGAAGGAAAGAAGAGAAAGTTTGTATTGTAAAAAGCTCATAAAATATACTAATTGAAGAAAAGCAGGTGAGTAAAAACTTATTTTATTTCCTTCATTTGTGCATTTATGGTGCTGCCAGTAAAACCAAGCTGGGGGCAAACTGAGTTGGTCTGCAGCTACAGAGGGATGATTCAGGCAGTTTCTCTTCCAGGTACCCTGTGGCATTGAGCAGCTGGGGGATGCTCCTTGTGCTGGGCAGCACCAAGTGGGGTGGGACAGGGTCCTGCAGGTTTTTAGCCTGTCTGGTAAATCCGTGCTCCTACCACAGGTATCCTGAGTGCAAAAGTGAATTATTTGCTTGGTAGTGCCATGAGACCTTCCCAGGCAGGCAGGCAGCAAAGGCTCCWCTCTGCCAGTTCCTAAGCTGAAAAGGGTCTCAGGTCTGCATTCAYAAAATGCACTTTTCAGCACCTGAATTCCATTCATTCCATAAGGAACTGGGCTGTAAAATGCTTCCTGAGTTGAGGAACAAGAGATTTGCTTAAGGTCCAAAGGGACACTGTGGTGGAGCAGGTCTGCCAGGTGTTGCAGGTGTTACATGAAGCACTGTAGGGAGTGACAGCTCATGTGGGAGAGAGATTTTGGTCTCTGTTTTTAATCTCTTGCTCAAATGTTCCTGAGGCATTTGTGTTCAGAGTAAGGGAGGAGGATGGATGGAGTCAGTGAGGTATCTTTGATTTTAGATACATGCTTTTTTTCTTTCCTTAGCAGTCAGAAGAAATTAAGTTTGGGTGGTTTTGGGTTTGATGGGTTTGTTTGGTTTTGTTTGTTTGTTTGTTTGTTTGTTTGTTTTGAAAGAATTGCTGTTCTTAGTTACTTTGTCCTACCACTTTATAATAAAGGCCATTTCAGTGGTACAATGTACAGGACAGGAATGGTAACTTCCCATTCAGAAAACCAAAGTTGACACTTTCAGGATCAGTCCTGTCCTTCTCATTTGTGCTGTTTCTGGCTTTGGGTCCAATGCTCTTGCCCTGAAATCTTGCAGAGTTTCTTGTGTCAATGCTAGGCAGTGCCTGGCCCTGCTGTGAGAACCAAGGAGGAAAATCAGCTTTCCTTGTTTGCACTCGTGTTGGGATGAGTTTGATGCTGTGGAGCAGGGATGCTCTGGGCTGCTTCACTGGGTGTTTATCCTCATTGCAAGGGAGCAGCACCCCATGATATGCTTTGGAATGACACCCAATCMCATGCACAGGGAGGCTGCATTCCCTTTTTGGCCCATTTTTACCCACCAGGGCCCTGCTGGGTTCCCTGGCTGTTGCCCTGCCCTGGGGGTTTGCACTCTGCAGCTCCCCTGGCATCAGTGGAGGTTTGGTTTTCAGTCAGAGCCCATGGTATCTGTCCTTGTTGTGGATCATCCACTGTATGAATGAACTCTAATTTCTGCCTATTGTTGTCTCCCTGCTGGCACAGCTCTGCAGTGAAYTCAGGGTGTCATTCAGTGACAGTTYCTCCTTGCACAGTGGAGCCTGAATAGCACAGGGAGYCTGAGTGCAGAGAACTGCAGAGGACTGTTGATATTGATGAAAGGTATCTCTTGTCTTTCCATCCAAAACTGTATTTGTAAGACAAGTTACACATTCCATAGACTGTGCATTGCAGGATAAATGCCTTCTGTTTCATTAGTGGGTTTGTGCTTGAGAGATGCCCTCAATTTGCCCTGAATTCCTCAGGAATTTAAGGCATTGAGTATTTTTCAGGTCTCAAGCATGAAGGAAGATGATCCCTCTTTGCATTCAAAATAGCAAGGCATTATTTTACAGCAGAAATCTTGCATATTTTCTGGWTAAGAAGCTAAGGAATAGCATCTTTTCTGTTAAAGTCYTTCTTAAATATTAGCTGCAGATACMCATACAGAAGAAAAATATGGTTTCATCACAGGGAAGAAATAAAAAATATTTTTAATTCAATGTTTAAAGGACATAATTGTATTTTTTTTCTGTGCCAGATGACAAGCTTAGATAAATGCTATTTTAGCAAGAATCTATCCTACTGYAGAGAGTGCAGTAGAGGAATTGTACAGCAATTTATACTCCACCATTTATTTCTGACATGTTTATTTCTGTTAGCTACTCATAAGCAATGTTAGTTATTCAGGACTCCTAGATCTCAAAATTAATGACAAAAATGCCATAAGGATCTGAGTAAATGGGAGGAACAAGGTTTAATGCTTCTGAGAATCTGCTAGAAGAAATGGTTATTTTGGTGCCATTTTACTTGTGAACATCTCCTCTAATAACTGATAGGATGATTCCATAGGTTAGAAGATAATTTTTTTTTCTCTGGCTAGTAAAATATTTTCTGTTATTCATAATTTAATGGAGGATTAGCATTTTTATGTCTTTGAAATATGTGGAAAATATGAGAAGAAAAGCAAGTAGAAATTGTACTAAATTTTGCTGCTTTTTCATCTGTTTTACAAGCAAATATTTCCAGAATTGAGTAGTGATGCTGGATAACTCAATTCCTAAGCAAAATGGAGAGATTTACTTTTGAATTCATGCAGGAAAAGTGCTTTTTAAAGTGTCTCATTTTTGGGCACCCAGAAATAAAGACATGGTTACTGCTTCGTATTTCTGMAAATTTCTGATGGCTTCACTGATTTGCTTCTTTTGAGAGGAGAGAACAAACCACATTTCAGCTATTTTTGTTTCCTGTGATTTTCTGTAGTTTTGAATTATACCTAACAGAGACAACCAGAGCACCCCCAGGATTTTCAAGCACAGTCTCAGTTGCACTGCCACGTGAAACAGGAGATGTGACTGAACAGGTTCAGCTCATTAGTCAGGCATCCTACACGATGGCATTGCCCAAAGAGATGCTCCTGATACTTCTGACCTCTGTTCCGTGCTTCAAAAGGTTCTCCTGGTGCCAGGCTAACACATAACAGCAGTGGCAATTTGAGGTGGTGAAAGAAATGTGTTTGTGAGCAGCCAGGGCTGGCTCCTCTCCCAGGGGCTGGGCAACATCACCCAGCCACGGGGGCTGGCACCTCACCACTGCCCTCCAGCACCAGGAGGGTTAAATGGGGCCCCATCTCATTGATGGAATGAATGCAGGGCTGTGGCTGGGGGCAGCAGGTGAGGCTGGGGGGGACCATTCCAGCCAAAGCCTTGCATTTGCTGGTAGCCAGCAGGTCTGGGTCTGCCCCTCTGAGATGGCAGCTGTACCTCCAGGTTTGTGTTGCTCCATCCAAAACTGAAAAKGTGCAGTTTTCAGAGCCTTAAGCACTGACCAGTTGTTAAGCTTTCTGCTACTCTTGCTTTTTTGCTCCTGAATCATCCCTAAGTCTTATTTCTCCAGTTTTTTACTGCTGCCAGTACCTCTATGATTATTTCTCTGTGTTACCACTTGCTTTTTTTCAGACAGCTTCTTTGTGCTGGCAGGCCAGAACGTTTTCATGGATTTTCAAAAGCAAGGCTTTTTCAGCTCTTGGATGTATGGGTTAAAAGAAGGTGCTGGGAAGCTGGGAAGCTACTAATGGTCTTCTGATTTGGACTGGATTCCAAAAATGTGCTAGAGCATGATGTCTAATATTTCTTCATCTTTTCATTGAGAAAGAGTGGTTTTGTTTTGCTGTTCTTGCAGCAGTGTCATTGTTGGAACTGGAGCAGATGTTGGTATTAAGTAAACACAGTCATAGCAAATGACTGCAGATCTAAATTTGGATCTTGTATGTATTACAGGGTATCTGAGCTCTGTGCCATCATTTTATAAAGGTTGAAATATTTGAGAAGGTGTCTAAAAAGTAGCCTGATTGGAACTAAATTAATGAAAAAAATGCCTGAGTGATGCCCTCYGTTTGGTCTGTGTGCCAAAGGTGGGAGGTGAGCTATGTGCCTTGTACTGAATTCTAAAAGTAGAATGTGTTGTTAAAATGCTGATTGGACCTGGAATGTTGTTGTTTCAAAGAAAGCCAGAGTGGTTTTCCCWGTATTTATGCACACAGATGGGAAACTGCACATATTTGAGAAGCAGAATGTCCAAGCTGTTTTCATGGGACCATCCATGCCTGCAGACTGAAACATGATGGAAAATTCCAGAGCCCAAGCACCAAGGTTTAGGTTCTGAGGATCACAAAGCAAGACTCCCTCTCTTTCCTAGGGCTTGCTTTTTCACACTGTGGCTCCTTCACACTTCATCACTTCTGTAGCCCACTGACAATCCCAGAAAGGAGCAACCATAAACAATGAAAATATGAAGTTGAAGGAGAGAATCCATCCCAAATTGTGTAGAAAAAAAGCCTTAAATCAAAAATACAAGCAATATATTGCAATGCCTTCCTTCAGCTTCATTTTTTTTTTCTTGAGCACCCAGTGTTTGGTGCAGTGCTGTGAGCATCCTCTGGACCCCTTTTCTGTGATGAACACTTAGTTTTTGTGGCTCTCAGGTGTTAATGAGACCAAGCAGATTCAGGAACTGAACCCAAATGACAGAGAAGTTCTTAAATTCAGTGAGCAAAGTTAAGAGGTTTTTTTGTTATTTTCAGTAACTGCTGGTAGGAATGTTATGTTAATTAGAGAGGTTGACTGCTGCCTCCAAAGGCAGGTGCATTA
Organism: Alauda arvensis; assembly: GCA_902810485.1. NCBI lineage: Eukaryota > Metazoa > Chordata > Aves > Passeriformes > Alaudidae > Alauda > Alauda arvensis. Next base: position 693,568 of record CADDXX010000386.1, read on the forward strand.
TTACATCCTCTCCAGCCTTTGAACTGTTTTATCTTGAACCTTCCTCTTTCTAARGACTGGTGTTTCCATTGTAAAGGATTAAAAGCCTTTTTCCCATTTGGAGCTGGTTTTTTTTAAGGAGGCAGCTCATGTGCTCTGAGTGCAGGCAGGGCTGTGCTGGTTTGTGTGTCAGTGGTGCACAGTGCTCAGGAGAAGCAAAGGCTGCAGCACAAGTCCCACTGCCAGGGAATGGGCAAAGCTGCTCTGTAGTAAGATAGGTAAAGAGTGTGGGGAAACAGAGTTGGTACTAAAGGTAATCTTGCCTCTGATGAATTGCAGCTGTGTTAATTATCCCAGAGTGGGAACAGCCTTGCTCTCCCAGCTCTGGGTGTGATAAAGAGTGAGCAGCTGGGAGGGCTTTGGTTGGGGCTGCAGCTCAGTTGGASTCTGCTGCTGTGAGGACCCAGGGACAGGAGGCTGTGCAGGGGACAGATAAGGTAAGACTTTGCACCAGGGACTGACAGGGACAGGGGCTGGACCAGGCTGGAGTGAGCTGGTGCTGTGAGAAACAAGAGAGAAGGAGAACTGACTGAGTGGCTGCTGGCATGAATGGACTGAGAGCTGCTTGGAGCTGCCTTTGGGAAATAGGACAGAGACTGTTAAATAGCAAGGTGTTGGTGCCTGAAGCCTTCAGGTTGATATGAAAGATTTACAGATAATAAAGTCCTGATACTTGGAGCCCCTAGAAGTTTTTAAGGAAGGAGTTTGTGTGTTTTGACCATCTCGACTCCCACAGTGCCCCACTGGGATGCAGTGGGGGAGGTGGCGTTGGATGAGCTGAGAGTGGCTGGTGAAAGCCACAGGAAGGTCCAGACCTGATTTTTCTCCTATCAAAGACACCTGGAATTAGGTGAGCCACCAACCAGCAATAATGGGAGACTGCTTGTGGTCTCTGCTTTGTGTTGTGGCCGTCTTGACAATGCCACTGCTTGGGGCTGCTATTTGGAGCTCAGCAGAGGCCTCTGTTCAGCTCAGAAGAGCAGAGTGCTGCTGCCTTGCTCCAGGTCTGTGAGCTGTGTGCTCACACACTGGGCAAGGAGAAATGCTGAGGGGAGGTTGCTTAAGCTGTGAGTAGCAGCAACTCTGGCTTTGCACATTGATAATGAGTTTCACACACCTGGGAAAAATGCTTTTAAATCCCAGGATTAAGGAGAACTCRACAGGAATTACTTTGCTTCTGCAATTACCCACAGTGTTTCAGATTGTGGAGMAGTGTACTTCATTCTTTCTGAACGTTCAGACTTTCAGACATGGCTCTTTTTCTGCTGGGTTTATAGGTAGTGGTCTTGCCTGGAAACACTTGAGGTGGAGCATGATCTTTGTTTTCACTAGGTGTTCTTGCCTAAAAAAATACTTAGGACAGAAATGTTCAAAATGATGTTGTCATCCCCACTCAGTACAGGCTTTCCATGCTAAGAAAAGAGAATTCTAAAAAATTATTCCACTGCATAAATTACATTGTACATGCAAAGGCACCAAGCAGGGCATCACACTCTGCAGGATGAAGATCCCTGTTTGTGAAGACAGGAAAATCTGCAGAATTYTGCAGAACCTGACCCTGAAAAATCAGAACCAGAGATGTGTGGGATTCTTGTTTTTGACTTTGGCCTCGTTTCTGTTCCTGCCACTGACTTGAATTCTGGGCTATATCGAAGTAACCCTTGTATTTGGGAGAAAGAGGGGGTCAGCAATGCAGGAGTTATAATGGGTATGTTAATGTGACACAGCCTGAGCAGGACATGGCACAGTGCTCTGGTGTTTGAGCCAGTTCTGAACAAATTTGCTCAGGACTTGGAACAGCCCTGCCCAGAATACAGGGAGGGGTATTTGTGTGWTCACTAAACATTCCTCTTGATTTAAAATAAGCAAAGAATAGAGATTTGCTTTTAGARTCTAGTGCAAGTCTCTTCAAACTCTCCCATTTTAGATTAATTWTCATTTGGATTCACATTTTTACTGTTGAGAATGTTGCAGACAGCAAGGTTTCATACCCCAGATCCGATGCAATGRCATTCAGAAGGGAATAGACTTTGCTCTACAGAAATTATTCTGCAGAATAATGTGTACAGCTCAGCTCATGGGCAGATTTATTAGGMCCATGCATACATGAAATGCCTGTAAGCCATGAAAGCTCTGGGCTGCTKGGCCAGATCTTTGAGTGATAAATGGATTTACTCAGCAGCGGCCATGGGCGTGCATTTGGCATCACCTGAGTTCCATCCTTCCTGTGGACACAAGGAGCTGAAGGAAATTGAATTTTGCCARTCTTGGGAAACTGCACCTAATTGCACACAGACCTATTTTCTGTTCTGGAGAGCTGATACAGTTGATATTGTGGGATGATTGGGTTTTATTGATGTGAGGCTGCTCGTTATGAAAAGGAACATCGCGCTCCTGTTCCACTGCGACTCCTTGTTTTATGAAAATATTTCTGTATCTCYCCTATCAGATGTGATATTATTTCCCCAGCAGATGTCACGCAAACAAGCCCTAATTATGCACGTATTCAGTGTACTGGAGTGCAGGGAACCTGCTCRATGGCTGACTAATACAGCTTGCAGAATGCTGTACTTGGATAAATACAGCATTTACTTGTTCCAAGCCACCTACAGTTACTTCTGTTTCAGATTTATATAATCAGTAATATTTTATGCTTTCAGCCCATACAAAGAAGGCATTGTATTAAATGAAGAAAGTGCTTCTTTTTAATGCTGTAGTTAAGGTTCCACAGTTCCTTCTCTTGCTTTCTAACTCCTTGTGCTCTTGTTAAATCCACGGTGAATTTTCCCATTTATTTTATACATGCAGAGTTTGGTTTCAGAGCTTTATTTCCTGCAAGTAAGTGATCCGGTGATCTTCATTTTGAGACTTAAGTATTTCACTGCAATATTTCAGTATGTTGCAATTCACTGAGAAGCCCCTGGTGGAGTGGCCACCATCAACATAAAATATTAAATGGTATTGTGCATCAAATTATGAAAAAATGGTGTTTTAAATAATATCCAGGAGGCTCCATTCATAATCTCTCTCTCTTGTTATTATGTAAAAAATCATGTATATCATGTACACTCATTGAAGAGGGGATGGAGCTGCTTTTATATGTAATGGGCTCAGAATGGCCAGCAGGGGAGCTGGAATGAGATGAGCTTTAGGGGTCCCTTTCCAGCCCAAAGCATTTTGTGATTCTCTGAGTGTGTGGGACATTTTTGCAGGGTTCTGTGGGTACAGGGGGGTCCTGCAGGCAGGAGCTCCTGAGGAGCTGCAGAACATGCTCTGCCTGTTGCTCCCAAATCCGCTCATCTTCTTGCTGCTTCCTTCTGCAGAGACTCTGGAGTTGTAGAACAGTGATAGGCAATGCTGTGAGAGCAGGCAACCTCCTCTTACTTGTGGCTTTAAAGAATAAAAGGTTTTGTTTGTCATACAGCAGCCAGCTCTTCCAGGAGCGTGGGGCAACAACGTGATTTGTCCTAAAAGGACTTGAGTACAAAACTGCCAGGCATTTTCCTTGGAAGGGCAGCAAGAAGGAAAGTCCAGACTCCATGAGTGACAATGCAGAGGTGCCACCCTCCCTTTTCCTTTGGATAGAACTTGCTCTTCCTAATCCAGAGTGATTATTGGTTACAATCACCCCTGTTTCTTGAGGGGTGCTGCTATTCCCATCTGTACCACTGTGCAWTTTTAGGTTTTTGAATTGCCCTTGGCAGTTCAGAGGTGATCATGGGACAGACACTCCTGTGTGTTAGGGTTTGTTCTGGTAGCTTTGGACAGGGAGAAGCAAGGTTCCATTGCCAGCAACGTGAGTTAGAGGGATATCACTGTTCTTAAGTATGTGTGACCTAATAAGAAAACTCAGTAACTAACCATGGARGAGTAATTTTAGCAGAGAGCAAATTACATTGGGTATATTTAGTTTCTTTTACTTTAAACCAGTGAGAATAGCATCACAAATCTTTTTTTTCAGGTGTCTTTTACTTAACGGCACAGCAAAGTCTGYAGTCAAAGAATATAAATAGATTCAGGAGCAATTCTGAAATTCTGTCTAAAATGAATAGCTTGGACTATTTTGGTGGACTATTTCCACTGAAATTGGACTTGGAAAATGATTGCAATATAARAATGAATTCAATATCTTGCTAAATTTTTTTTCTAGCTAGAAAGCTGCTTTCTACTTTTTTTTCTTCCCTTTCCTGGTTCTCATGTCATGGTGCTGTTCCTGAGGGGACTCCAGAGAAATCCAAATACACCAGAAAAATTATGTTCATGAGAAGCAAGGAAAAAAATCCCATGAGGTCTTGGGGATTTTTAGCTGTTGAAATATTTGTAATTTTGTGTTTTAACTACTTGGCCTAAAATGGCTGACAAAATAATTCTAATTATGAAAAGCATTATCAAGCTGTAGTACATTGTGATTAGTGTGATCACTCACTAATGTGTTCTGCTTGGGAACTGATGATGCAAGGTGGCTTMAATGTGTAGTTCATTATTATTATGGATGGTTTCTAAATGTACTGAATTGCTTCACCCAGATCTGCAAAATAGAAAATTATATTCCCAGTAGAAGTGTTTTGTACTGAAGTTTATCCAGTTATAAGAATTTACATGGTGAAATAACTTGCAAAAGAAACTAATTGCTGTTTTTAAAGAGAAAGCCAATGAGAATAATAGCTGTTAACAGTTTTCTATTCAATAGCTTAAAACATCCTAAAATGAAGAGACAAACAGTCGGTAATGAATAAATAAAGTCAGTATAAATACAGCACTGAGTGTGGCCCTCTGGTTGAGGTAATTCTTACTGCTTTTTTTTGCTTCTGCTGATGCCACTTTGCTGAACTCACTGTTGCTGAGTGCCATGGACACAGATGGTGGTGTCTGATCCTCCCAGGCAGGGAGGGTGATCCCAGAGTTCTGGGTGAAAGAACCACTGGCACATCTGTCWTCAGTGGGAATGTGCTGCAAGTGAGGTTTCCTTGTGCTTGGTGTCCCTGTGGACACCCTGAGTGAGCATTTGCCATCACATTAGTTAAAATTCAAGACTGCATTTTATGGCTTAGATATTGAGTTTCCTATTAACACAGGCTCACAGGCAAAGTGTATCTTTTAGACTAAAACTGAGCTACAGAAAACATGAATAGTGTTAATGGAACCCGTGATTAAAGACTGTTAGATAAGAATAGGCACTGAAAAAATTTCTGGGTGGATTAAAGAATATTTCTATTCTTCATTTTTCATACTGGAAAATAGTGTATTCTAATAATCAAGCACAAGTTTGTTAATACAGTTCTGACTTAGTAGCTGATGTATTTAGGTATTTTATAATTGTTAGAGTAATGACCAGTTGATAATAACAGATTATAGTTGGTCAGTAGCTCCTCAGTCACAACTGTGGCTTCTTCTTTGCCTCTCTGGAAAATTTAATTTCATTTAATGGAAGTAGTGCTGCAGTACTTGATGCTGGATTTTGAATTTGTGTGTGTATAAAATATATAATACTTTAAAAATAGTTTTCTGTTGTATTTGTGTATCTCCTTGGATCATAGAGATTACTTCAGTCACTTTCTATCATAAMATGCACTTTAGAAGACTTCTTATTAAAAAAGAAATCTATGTACTAACATTAATTCATGGATATTTGGAAATGTGGACTGCAGCTTGTCTTCCAACACTTTTTTTACGTGGCATCTTTTTATCCAAACACCAGTATTAACTGCAATAGGGATCAATAGGCTTTATCTTTACACACTTTAGAGTAGGACATTCCAGTGTTTATCTCTGGGGTGAAGCTGGCAGCATAAGGAACAGTGACTCCAGAAGCAAGAAATTCAGAAACTGGTGAGAACTTGCTGCTTCAGAAGCATTGTGAGAGAAACTGCCTGAGTGGTAAAAGAGCAATTCACTGTGGTCAGCCCCCGAGTGACCTCTGCTCTGAGATGTGTGCGAGTTAGAGAGGGTAACTCTTCAAAGAGCTGCTAGAGCACAATGGCTCTTGATTGCTCTTGGTGGCTTAAGAGCTGCTTTAATGTTTGTTTTGTGGAGGTACCTGCCTTCAATTATTGGTGAGTCTGGGTTAGGCAGTGCAGGCAAAACAGAAAGAAATATGTTTCCTTAAATTGTCATCTTTTGACAATTGGTTTAGCTATTGCTCTCTGCATTTACAGTGAGAAATGTTATTATTCTATAAGGTATAAGAGCTGGACTTCATTAATTGTGCATATTTAATATTATTATATTATGTTATTATGACAAACACTGTTGAGCTCTGTCAGTCATTTCCTTGAGAGAGAACGTAATGCTGAGGACTGGTTCATGTGGGGCTGGATGTTGAAACTGGGAAATTTCATTGTCTTCCTCTTTTCTGCACCCTTTCATTCCATTTGTTTTTCCCAAATGAAGCCAGAGCCTGCTGGCATTCCAGTGCTGGCCCGTTCCAGGCAGTGGGTGAAGCTGTGGTTCTCCTTTAGCTCTTTGTGTTTGAATGGCCACTGACTGGCAGSCTTCCCTCTGCCATCCTTTCCTGCAGCAATCACACTAATTACGGCTTTTCAGGACCCTGGGCAGCTTCCAGTGCTCTCAATAGCACTGTGGGCTATTCAAAATGGAAATTTGCCTTGTCTGGTATTTGAAAATGCCATTTGGAGGGCTGGCATCCATGTGAGGAGGCACATTCATTTCATGGCTTCTCTCAGTCCACTCCAGCACTGCACCCAGGTGCTTTACAGGGATTTAAGGTGGCTGTGACACTGCTGCGTCACCAAGTGAAGGCAGTCGAGGAAAAATTAAACTTTAAAAGTTTCCTCCAGGTTTGAAGATCAAAGGTGTTTTGAAAGGAGCTCTGGTGATTCAGCAATTTAATTTTAAATTCAGAGGAATGTTTTGAGGCTCACAGTTGTACATTGTAGCATTGTAGAGAGTTAGTGTTGAATTCTTATTCCTAAATTACTCCAAAAATGAATGAGACWTTTTCTTGCCAACTCAGTAGAAGTTAAGGTGAGATCAGTTTTATGTGCTTCTGCTCATGCTCATATCTAAGGAGGTAAAATCAGGATGTTGAAGAGTGTCAGAGGTCARCTTCYWAATTTAGACCAAAAGTAGAAAATATTCAGGAAATTCTTGGGTAGAAGATTAGTGACRTAGYAGAATGAGTGAAAGAATGAATGAATGCTTGTAATTCTAATTTACAACAGAAAGATGGATTTTAGAATTATTTATAGGAGCTCCCTGAGCTCATTTAAAATTGATGAACAAAGATTTCAGTAATTGAAAGGAGCTAAGAGTAGTGCTGGAGAATGACTTGAGAATAAAGAAAAAAGGTGTGCAGGATTGAAGAATGAATAAAAGTACAGAATAAACCTGTGGAGAGCTGGTGAATGTGGGCAAAAGTATGGGCCAGCTGTGGCAGTGAAGGAGCCACAACACACAGATGGAGCTGGGAGGTGTGAAGTGTTTGACTTTCCAGTTTGGTGGTGAATGGTGCTGCATCCAGCTGGCAGCCAGTCACCAGTGGTGTCCCTCAGGGGCTGTGCTGGGACCAGTTCTGTTTAATATTGTTATTGATGACATTGATGAGGGTTTAGAGTCTTTCATTAGCAAATTTGCAGATGACACTAAGCTGGGAGTGTGTGTCGATCTGTTAGAGGGACGGAGGGCTTTGCAGAGGGACTTGGAAGGGTTGGATGGATGGGCAGAGTCCAATGGGATGAAGTTCAATAAGTCCAAGTGCCAAGTCCTGCACTTTGGCCACAATAACCCCTGCAGCGTTGCAGGCTGGGGAGGGAGTGGCTGGACAGTGCTCAGGTGGAAAGGGACCTGGGGGTGCTGGTGACAGCAGCTGGACATGAGCCAGCTGTGCCCTGGTGGCCAAGAAAGCCAATGGCCCCTGGCCTGGATCAGGAATGGTGTGGCCAGGAGGAGCAGGGAGGTCATTCTTCCCTTGCACTGGGCACTGGTGAGGCCACACCTTGAGTACTGTGTCCAGTTCTGGCCCCTCAGTTTAGAAAGGACATTGAGAGGCTTGAGTGTGTCCAGAGGAGGCAACGAGGCTGGTGAGGGGCTTGGAGCACAAGCCGTATGAAGAACGACTGAGGGAGCTGGGGTTGTTTAGCCTGGAGAAAAGGAGACTCAGAGGTGACCTTATCACTCTCTACAACTCCCTGAAGGGTGGCTGTGCTCAGCTGGGGGTTGGGCTCTTTCTCCGGGCAACAACAGACAGAACAAGAGGACAGTCTCAAGCTGCGCCAAGGGAGATTCAGGCTGGATTTAAGGAGGAAGTTTTTCACAGAAAGAGTGGTGAAATACTGGAACCATCTGCCCAGGGAGGTGCTGGAGTCACCAACCCTGGATGTGTTTAAAAAAAGACTGGATGTGGCACTGGGTGCCATGATCTAGTTGAGATGTTGGAACATGGGTTGGACTCGATGATCTTGAAGGTCTCTTCCAACCAAAAAATTCTGTGATTCCACAGGATATGCCTGTGAATTTTGTTACTTCAACTTGAACTCTTCTCTTGCCTCTCCTGCTTCTTCTTTTCCATCTTTCTGTGTGTGCTCCAGTGGCTTTCAGGAGATGGATGCTGTCTGCTGCACAGTCTGGCAGAAATCTGATTGTAATTTATGAGATGAAATTTTTCATTTATTCCTCACAAGCACCTTGCAGTTTTTTCCTTGGGTGAAAAACTTCCCTTGAGTGTGACTGCAGCTGGGGCAATATGCCACCAAAAAATGCCAATATTTACTTACCTGAGTCTTTAGGGGGTCTTTAATTGTTTGTCCCCTTGATTTTCCTGACAAAGTTGATACTCAGTTTAAAAACATCCTTTCCCATTGATTGTTTTTAAGGAGTGCCATGTTTTTTTCTGCTGCAGAAGCACATTTAGGTGGGTATAGCTTATAGAACTGGGCCCAGTTAGCTCATGTCTGCCTCTAAGGCCCTTTCCTTCTTAGGCACAGTTTGTTCCCCTGGGGACAAATTCTGCTCTTCACAGGGGCTCTGCTGGTGGAACTGAAAGCAGAGTTTTTCCATTTGTGTCAACTGTGTTTAGATTTTATAAACATCAGCTCCAGTAGTTATTCTAGCTGCTTTGAAGTAAATCACTATACATTTGCCTTTGAAAAAGGCCATCCTGTCCAGAAAATGCTGACATTTGTTTGYTCTGTGGCTGTTTGTTGTCAGTGTTTTCAGCCAGCTATCTATAAATACTTTGGGTTTTGAAAGCACCTTCAGCCCAGTATTAAATCATGTCATGACTGATGGTACCCACTGATTGTTACTCATTGTTGTCTCCCAGGTGCAATAACTCTTTTTCCCTGGGCTGTCTGCAGGACTGACTGAGTTTGCATGGGAGCTGTAAAATGGCTAAAAAACAATTGGCTGGCCTTTTGTAGTGGTGGTTGGTGATGTCCAGCCACAGTGGGTCTGTGCTGGGCTGCTGGGATGAGTGAGAACATGCTGTTCTCATATTTCTGTGTGTTATCCCCAGATCTCTGAAGGATCCAAGCTTGGCCCTGTGCCTGTGTTTGCCACGCTGAGATTTTTGCAGTGTTTTGCTGTCAGTGCTGTGGAACTGAGCTCTCACACCTGCTGTGAATCTTGCTGTTCTCAGCCTGTCTTTATATGGAGAACTGCATCCCCTGAGTACTGGAAAGCATTATTCTGACAGGCAGAAATGTGCTGCATGGCACAGCATTCCATTTTATTAAGCAAAATAAATTGATATTTAGCAGAGCCCTTTTAATAAAGGATCACAGCCCCGAAGTGTCAGCTGGCATAATTTGGCAATTCTCTGTTTAATTGGATGGAGTTAAATGAGTTCACACTGGCCTACCTGGGGTAAGGATCAAGCAGAGACTGAGTGTGTCATAATGAGCCAAAGACAAATTAATCTGAGCCATGGTTTCTACCATTTGTGTCCTTGGAAAGGACCAGCACAGTGTTACACAGAGATTCAGCTTCTGGTTCTTCTGGGTTAAACTTCAGCAGTTTCAGCACTGCTGAATTCTGATTTTTTAAGGCTACTCCAGCATTGAGCTTCTGCATCATCCTGCCCCMCTACAAATGCTGTGGTTGTGTGGTTAAAACATTCAGGTGCCTATGTTTTATTCAGGTGATGGGATTATKTGGACTTAAATCCATGTAAAGGCTGCAGCTGTCCAAGAATAAATTGTGATTCTACAGGAGTGCTGACATAACAGCATTATTGCACAATATGTGCTCCAGCATTATGTGCAGTGAAAACAAATAAAAATCCCTTAAGCAGCCACAGGTGTTTTAGTCTAGCACAGAAACATAATCATGAATGGTTATTTCCTTTCTTCTCATTGGAGATGCAATAATTGTTCCCTGAGCATTTGGTGGTGAGGGGGATTTCTTGCTGTTTATTTTATCAATATCCTCTGTAGCACCAGTAGATAATGATTAGTAAACCCCATGTTAATAATTTGAGCTATTTTCTGTCTTCTCATTCTTCAATCTGGGCTTAGGTTAGCCTGTTTTATGTTGTAATTGGGATAGGAATGTACAYTTAATAAGTTATAACAGCTCATCTGTCATAAACAAACCATCCTGATTTTCCTGCATTAATGCATTTCAGGAGCAATTCTGTTAAAGACAGTGAAGGAGTAAATCTGGTTCAATGTGATAGATGTGAAACATGAGGTGTGAGGGGGGGGTATTGTCCATTTGAGTGGTGAATCAGTGACTTTGTTCAATGGAGAAATACTTCCCTTGCTGAAATGGGTCACCTTTGAAGGAGCTATAAACTTAAATGTAATGTGCTGCAGACTCTTTCACAGCTATCTAAAACTTAAACTGCAGAGCTTGCAGCTACCTGGGAATCTCAGGAATTAGGGCAGGGCTCTGTGTGTGAATTGTCTGTATCTGGGTGTCTTTAGCCCAGCATTTTTAATGCCTGGCAGCAGAARGTTCCTGCCTGTCCTGAGCCTGTGCCTGCTGCTCCAGTCCAGCACCACTGGCAGCTCCCACATTTCCCTGCAGAACACTGCACACCTTTCCTCTGTGGGCTGCTTCTTGCAGTTCCTATCTGAATTAGAGTGTGGATAGCAACACTGCTGCTGTTTGGGAATTTTCATGGAAATATTCCAGGTTGGTCTCAGCAGAGCAGCCCCTTCCCCCTTGGTGCCAGCCTGCCAGGGAGCTCAGAGCTCAGCAGTGCAGGGAGCTGTGCCTGCTCTGTGCTCTGCCAAACCTTCAGCAGGGTCTGCCTCARCTTTCTAGTGGGAAATGTCCTTCCTTGGAAGCACCTACCTGGCTGGGAAACCTGTGGGAGCATTGTATGAGGTGTGTGAGGGAGTAAAGGTRCCCTTCAGCTGATGCTGAGGAAGACTCCAGGGAAATGTTGCTGCAGAGTTGRCCTGGCACCTGTGAAAATGGCCAGGGGTGTGACTGAGGAGCTCACTGTTTGGTGCAGGTGGTTGGAATCGTGGTGTGGCTCACTAAAATGACACTTTTTGGATTTCAAGCTGTCAGTGGATGGGCTCTGAGAGGCTCTGGTGTGGCCTGAAGGGAGCTGTGCAGCGAGTTCAGGCATGGCTGGTCATACAGGGCTCAGCARAATCTGCAAGGCAGGAAGCCACTTSCAGGGTGTGAAGCTAAAYTAACATTCAAAAATAAATGTGRCTGTGTTTTCAAGGTCAGCTTTTTTAAACATCACAGTCTGGGATGTCAAGCTCTCAATACAAACTAAAAGGAAAAAAAACCTGGTGTTTATGAACAAACAAAGAGRGCCCCTTGCATTAAAAGAAATATATTTTAATAGCCAGCTATAATTCTTCTTCCCACTAATTTATAAGTGTGGAATGCAAGCTTAATTCTAGGCTGTGCTAGCATCCAGCCCCTGTCCCAGCAATTTCATGTGCAGTTTATTTTGGGGCACTGGATTTCTCACCATATTAGCTGGCTGTCTGCAATAGCCGTGGCAAAGTAAGCAAGCTGTGCTCTGTGATGTATAACGTGGCATGACTGGAGTAAAGCTGCACCCAGCAAGGCACTCATAAACAAAGATAGCAGCTAGGGAGGAACAGAAAGCTGTGCTTCAAACTTTCACTCACACTTAGAAAGAAATAAACCAGTGGTGGCTAAGAAATACTGGATCTATGTGCAACAAGAGGGAGAGCAAACCCTCATATCTATTTTTCTTTAAAAATAGGAGGTTTAACTTTTTACCAATATTTCTCTGGCAACTTGCACATTTTTGCTGAGGCTGAGAAGCAGGTATTGCACTCTTTGCACTCTTCCTCTGCCAGCTGTGGCTGTGAGGGTGGGGCATGGCCCTGGTCACCTGCTGGGCTTGCTCCTGGACAGCTTGGAACAGCAGCACTGCAAAGGGAGAGTTGTCCTCAGTTGTCTCAAAGTGATGTAACCATCAAAGACAAATGAGGTCAGCACATTTAACTGCTTTAACAAGGAATGCTGCACCAATAACATTCTCCGGTCCAGCTGTCATGGAGGAGTGTCTGTGTTTATAGCAGCAGAGACAATAATGCCCAGCTCAGAGCAGGTTTGGCTTTTATTTACCCCAGAGAACAGCTTGGTGGAATTGATTAACTCAAAACACACCCACATCTAAAATTGTGCTAGATTGTCTTTAGCTTTATGCAAAGAGGTGCTGGAGGTGGGGAACTGAAAGCTTTTGCCTCTCTGTCCCTGAGGCAGGTTCCTGGACAGCCTCTGTCCTTGTCCCCAGGAGCAGCATCACCCTTCAGTGCCCAGCAGCAGGAATAATTTGCTGTGGAGGTTTTCATGCAGAACTGACCACCACAGCTTTCAAACAGCCATGTGTAAACTGGCCATTGCTTTTTTATCTCTGAAGGCAGGTCAATACCACATTTCAGTGCATCTTTCTTTGCAACTTAGATTAAAAAAACCTTTAGACTTTTTTTTTTTTTAGATTTTCATATTTGTTCCTGCATGAAAAATCCTGGTACTGCACATATACATATACTGCATCCATACACAAGACACAATTAATTTAAGCTGCCCTGGCTAATTAAAAGAAAATTGAAAAAAAAACTTTAATCAAATCAGTTCAGCTGGAGGCATAAATTAAGGGCATCCATGAATTTCATTGAGTGAAAAATGTTCTTTTCTGTCTATAACTGCCACTTCCTGAAGCTTTCTATATCTCAGCAGCTCAGTGGTCTGGAATGAGTTGGTGAAAGAAGCCAGTTCTAGAGATCAGGATTAAGTTAATGAAATAGTGGACTGAACATAATCCTCTACTTAAACTCAATTGTGCCTCTGGATTCTGTTTGCTTGAGGGATCTTAACTCTGGATCTGCTGGCAGGAATGATACAAATTGTGTAACTGCTATTGCAGGGGACCAACACTAATTCACTTCCCTGGACAGTGTTGTGTTGTTTTCATTAATAAATTTTCTAAATGAAATAATTAAGACAATTATCCTGKAAAATCCCAGTAGTTATTAGTGTTAATAATATCTTAACAGTGAAAATTACCTTTWCTGTTGTGCCTGGATTTTTCATGAATATCATTCTTATGCATTTCACTCACTCCATGCTGGAAGAACAGAGGCAAACTTTTGATGTTTCAATGAGTTGGTCTCCTTTTTTGAATTCAGAATGACTTTCTAAATTGAATCYTGCTTTTGTGAATAAAAGGGATTTTTGTAGCTCTGGTATTCAGCTTTCCAGTGAAATTAAAGCTCCCTCACGAGACTGGAATGTTGGAGCAGCTTGCCAGCAGATTGTTATTTGCTGCTTTTGCCACCTTGGGAGGAAATATCCTCCTGATGTGCCCTGAACATTTRAGACATCCAGTTCTCCATTGAAATAAACAGCAGGCTGATTTTAGGAGGCACATCTCTCTCAGTAAAAGCTGAAGAGACTGAGGAGATCTAGGCTGAAGGAATCTATCCATCTGTCTGACCAAAAGCCTCAAAGATGGCTTTAAAGGGAGCAATGTTTTTGTTGTTATACTTGATACAATGACAAGGATGTCAGCATGTCAGAAAGTAACCACTAATGCTGAGAAGCTTCAGAGAAAAACCTCACTCTGATCTGAAAGGATACTTTTCTCAATCTGGTCTAAACATTTAATTTTTTCTTTTTTTTTCTGTTTTAATTTTTTTAAATTAATGGTTATAATTTGTCAGGTTGGCTATTAAAATCAAAGGTTTAAAAGAGTTTTGGGAATAAAATCAATGCAAGGGAAAAGCAGCAATAGCTGAGGCTGTTCCTTTAGGCTGTTAATTTTTTTTTTTTTTTATGAGGTGTGCACACACACTTGTGCATGAGGAGAAGGAGGTGGGGCAGAGAGGGAGGTAATGGGGGTGATTCTGGCCAGCAGAGTCACACAGACACTGAACACATGTGCACATAACCACTCTGCATTAGCTGCATGTGGCTCCTTCCACATCCCTGCTCGTGTCCAGCTCACACAGCTCCCAAGGCTGCTGAATCTCTGCTGTCTGATGAGGTATCTCTTCTGAGATAACCCCAGACTGTGGTGAGTGGTGTTTTCTCACTGCCCATGCTTGGAAGAAGGGATCAGAGTCCTTGGGCTGCAGTTTGAAGATGTTTATTTTAGAATCCTTATCTCTAAGTTCAGTCAGACCAGCGTGGTGTTCACAAGCAGCTGGAAAAGTGAATTCTCYCYRCCCAGGAACAGCACCTGGGKTTTTATAATCTAAATTACATTAACATTGTTTTCCTCTAAAATCCAATAACTAAAATCCAAGTCACACAGTGAAATCACACCTTTACYYAATCYTAAAAAMCYRWCACCCTTTGCAAAGAGGAAGAGAAAAACAGGAAAATGTGACTTTATCACATTGATCTGCCTCCATATTTGCCCAATAATGAGAATACAGAGAAATCTAAAACTAATATCTCCACACCCAGTGATATAATAAAAACCACACCAATCAAACCCTCGTGTCATCCAAATCCTCAGTCAGCTTTGGAAGCCTTCTCCACGGTGTCAGATCAAAGCCAATGTTATCTTTCACACAGGCTGTGTGAGCCCATCCTCCCTGTCCTGGCTGCTGCCCATCCAGGAGACCCAGAGGGATGCTCTGGGCTCCCACAGCTGGCCTCGTGTTGATTTAAGTGTTGCAGCCTGCATCTCCCTGGCATCCTGGATTTGCTGTCGCTGCCCTGTACAGAGGAATGCTGAGCATCCCTCAGCTTCTCTGACCATTGCTGAGGGCCTTCATCAGAAAGAAGCTCAGCTCCAGCTGGGCTGGTGGACAGAAGCAACCTCCAGTTCAGACAGTTCTTTCAGACTTGTGCATTTCTGATTGTGATGTCAGTCCTTTGATCCTTATTTTATTTATTATATATAATATATTATGTTACATATTTTATATTATATATTTATATTTAATATTATTGTAGGTTAGTGGATGACCTTGGGTGTTGCCGAGAGCAGTGAGAACTGTGAGGACACCCCAGCCCAGGTTTCCCATTCTCAGGCTTGAAAGGAGCCTTTTCTCCAGCCCAGCACTCTGCAATTGGCCTCTGCAGCCAGTGTTTGTTTTAACTGTTCCTTAAGCCCTATGAAGTAAAGACTTGTTCCCCCCAAATTTTAGTTCTACATGACAAGAAGTGCATCCAGAATGCCTCCCTTAGCATGTACAGCACTACAGTTTCTTCACTATGTAATGTTAAAAGGTTTTGATTTTATTTTTCTCCTGTTTCACATTTCCTGTATATGTTTTGCCTTAGTAGGACAGTAAATACATTTTTTTTTTAAATTGTCTGCCACTGATTACTGGAGCTGCAGTGATAAGCTGTTTTCTGAATTGAAAGAACTAATGATTTGCAAAGGGCATACACTCCATAAGGTGAGGACTGGAATATTCTTAATTGAATAACTGCTTCTAATTATTTCTAACTCTGTGGAAGCAACATTTTTCATTGAGTAATTTATCCTGTACTTGAGGAAATATTAATTAATGTGCTGCCATTGCTGTGAACATGCTGCTTCTGCTGTTATCCCATAAAACCACAATGTTCTTCGTGCCAGTCTGAGAATATGAACATTGTGTTTCATTTTAAAGTTTTCTCCTCAAGTAAACAATAACTCTTTGTATTGTAGTGCTGTTCTATTTTTTTCCTGCCTGTGGATTCTCCATGTTTTCTGTGGCCTCTCATCCCTCAGCCATGGTTAGGCATTTTAGGGATTTTTCTAATGCTTCCAATATTAGAAAATATTTTAAGTCACGAATAAGTGATTAGCCCACAGATATGTGCAGGTAAGGAGCTCTGGCCCATTAAATTCTGCTCAATCATGACTGTCCAAGTGTGCTGCATTATAAAATCTGGGTGGTCACTTGTAAGCATTTTGCACCACTGCCTCTTTGTGTATAAAGTAGCTTGGCACTTTTTTATTTAAGAGATAATGCATGAATAGAACACAGAGAAATTTAAAAACCCCTTTGCCAGTGCTATGTGAACCTTCATGATGAGTGTAATATAAAGCAGGAAAATGTCTGTTGTCTCAGATTAAGAAAAACGCATTCTCAGATTGATGTATGTATGCAAGAAGTAGGAATATAAGAGCAAATCTTGTTTCTGGCAGATCAGAACTTGTGGGTCAACACTTGGATCAGCCTTACTGTGGCTGCACAGCAATTCTGTCAGAAGCTGGATTTGTGATGGGGTCTGTTCCAGTCTATGGACATGCCTATCACTGCAAGAGGCTTGACTTTCTCAGATTATAAACTGTTTTTTAATTAAAAAAAAAGGACAATCCTATATTATTCGATAGGATTGTTTAGTTCTTAAGTATGTGTACTACCTAAATTTGCTCTTAGCTCCCCTTGTTCTAGATGCTCAGCTGATGTGTGTCAATTTGCTATTATCTGTTCCTGTTTTTCTGGAGTCAGTATTTTTAGATGGAATTTTAGTAGATCGTTTCTTTTCACAGCAATAGTCAATGGAATTTCTCTGCATTTATGTCTGTGTGACAGGAGTCAGGATTCAAGCTTCAGCATTCCCTGTGACACTGAATTCATGATTGTATTTCTCAGAAACAGGATTGTCAGCACTCTGCAGTGTCAGAGACATCAGGACACTCTTCCTCCTCTTACCCAGAGGGCCTTGGATAAATTTCATGGATCTTCAAGGTCCTGGCTTTTTGAAAAGCACAGTTTTCCCATTTATGTTTCTATTTTCTACTATTTTAGGTTTCTGTTTTAACCACCCCAGTTCTGCTTTGATGCTGCAAGCAGCAATTGCACAACACAAGCTTTTGTGCTGATTGTTATCCTTGGTTAAGTATTTTCTGTTTAATGTTATCCAGAGCCTTTGTGCAGGGTGTTGTTCTTGGCCATGCATTCTCAAGGTGTCACTGAGTTAAGGATCTGGCCAGTTCAGCAAAAAACTCTGACATTTTTTACCCACTGCATTCCTGAAAAGAAAGAATTACGATCAGAAGTTAACAGACTGCCTTTGCCCCCAAATTTCAGTCAAGTTTTCTTTTATCTACTGTGTTTTAGCTGAATTTTAGCCACCATTTAGACTGAAAATGTGTATGTAGCTATTTTCTGGAAAAAATCCAAACCAAACAGGTTGAGGGCTGTCTGTTCTGTTTTATGAGACAACTTTTTCCATTCAGCATGGCTGAAATCTGGCTTTTGGGAGGCTGAGGGCTTCTATCAGCTTCCAGGTTCTTTGCATTCCAGGTTAAAATTCTGTTTTAATTCTGTTAAAATTATTTCTTCCCATCAAATTACCTGCAGGATTAAACTCAAGTAGCTGCAGACAAAGGTCAAGTTCCTGGGGGTTCATTGTTTGTGTGAAATGTATCTTTGAGTTTTGCTCGTATTTCCCTTTTCCCCCCATCTCTGTGTAGCTGAAGGAAATTTTGGCTACTCTGGATCTGCTCTAAAACAGAGAGAGGCTTTGAGAAGGTCTAAAACTTTGAGAAGGCAGGTTTGAGTCAGGCTGTGGCTGRAAGAATGCAGTGCTAGGAGTGCTAGCCAGAGTGTGGATGGAGTATTTGACAAAGAAAACACTTCCTGAAGCCTTTATTCCCTCCTGAGGCTGTGCTGGGAGTGAGCTTTACAGAGCAGRCTTTGTCCAAAGTCAGGACCTGCAGCAGTTTTGTTTAAGTTATTTCTAATGAAAACAAGTTTTCTTTCAGTCAAAAATATTTCAGAAACCAGTTTACAATTCAGTGGATGATTTATTGGGTTTAAGTGTCATTTCTTGGCATTGGTATTAAATTTTGAAAAAGGAAGAGAAATGGTTGTAGTAAAGCTSAAAGTTACAGGAACAATTGGTGGATAATTAATTGTTATTTAGTGATTCTCTTTAGTCTCTGATCAGACTTAGCTTTTCTCTAAAAATGGACTTGGAGATTCCTTTCTGCAAAGTTTGGTGTTTTTTTCACTTTCTTATATCTCAAAAATATCTGAAGGAAATATCACTGAACTTTCTGAGGTACCCCTGCTTTAAAGAAAGAGATCTCAACAATGAAAGAACACTTATATAACATGTTAAGCAATTCAGTAATAAGAAAATGTCAAGTCAATGACAGTTTAATATTCTCTTTGTTATTGAAATGTTTGCAGAGTTTCCCCTCTGAATCATACAGTAAAATGGTATAGATTAAGGAGTTAATTCTTAATMAATTAATATGATATTAATAAAGTTTAGTATTCCAAAATCATGGGAGAAGTGGGAAGCAGATCACAGCTAGTACACAGTAAATCTCTTGAGATCAGACCATCATTTTAAAGACATCTTATGATAAAGGCAAACTTAATTTTTTGAAAATGAACTGAAAGAGACCAAAATACTATTAACATTTCTTTTCTTCCACAAAAGTGGAAAGGAACAAACTGTTGGTTTTGACATTTTTTTTCCCAATATCAGAAGGAGTTCTGTGTTTTTAAAACTTTCTTACTGAGAATGGTTGAGAAGTATTGAGAGTTTAATCCAAAATACTTAGGGGTGKTTGGACTGGTAGATTTGGGAATAAACTCTCAGTTTAATAGCTAAAGGGCCTATAGAGAGATATTTAGAAAGTGACAGGAGAACTAAATATTTTTAAAATAAACTCTCTTTTGGAATAAGAACTCAGTGGTACTCCTGAGCAAAGTCAAGGTTTAAGTTTCAGAAGGACCAGTGTTGTGCAATCCATTCCTGAGGAGGGCAGAGAATGAGTGAAATGTGTCAGAGGGCACCTATTTAATTGTTTGAAACTCAGCTTTGGGAATGGGCTTCTCTTATAAMAAATCACTGAGGAGCAGATGCATTGCAGAAAATGTCACATCAAAAGGCATGTCACATCCTACATCTCTTTTTTTTTTCATTTTTCTCTTGTTTTTGTTTTTCTCCTGCCAATCTTCCTCTCTGAAATCAGGCAGTTCAACACTTTCTATTCCACTCACTGCCATTTCCTGGCACTTGATGGAATTCTTCAACTTTTCTGATAATTGTCTGTCAGCCTAGCACAACATTTAACAAAATTAATTGCATTCTCAACAATAACAGGCAATTTGACTCACACAGCATCATGCTGTCACCACTTCATGTTAATAATCTGCCACTTGCCTTCCTGTTCCAGCAATATGTATGCTTTTGCCACTGAATATATTTCCCTTAGACTGTTTYCAGCTCCTTTTCTTAATTTTTTCCCCTCTGCTGTAGGGCTTTCCCCCCAGTACAGCAGCTCCCTCTGTTAAAAACCAAGYTTCCTATATACTTAAAAAATTGCAGGAATGCTGGTAGTTTGGGACATTTGTATTATTGATGGTTGCTATAGGCACCTAGAGCAAGTTTTCAAGCTGCTCCTTCACTGGTGTCTGTAAATCCTCAGCTACTGAGCACAACCCAGCTTAATATGCTCCACAGTATTTCCTTCAGAATGGATGAATAATTTAWACGGCTCTGAAATCTTTTTTTAGTGTTTTTTTTATACCCTTAGGAGAGCAGCTGAATATTTACAGCATTATTGTGAATGTTGTGATTATTTTCATGTAGTGCGTGAATATTTTGGAAAATGTACCCAAAGCAAACAAAAAAACCCAGCTCCAATTTTATTATGTGAGAGGTTTTATTTTTCAAAGGAAGCCTTTGCTTGTGGCAGTGGGGTGGTAAAAATTAAGTTGCTTAATTGGAAGGTAGATAAAGCTCTTGGTGTGCAAGAGTGATGGTGAGGGAGGGAGGAAAAGAATGGAAGGAAGCAGAATTATGTCTRTATAGAATAATGTGTGAGTGCCTCTCAAGCTCCATGAGATGAGTCCTGCACAAGCAGCAGCTCTGTGGAGGCACAGAAGGGAGCTCAGCAACAGGGGAGCTGATCAGAGTTTGCTGATCCTGAAGGGTCAGGCAGAAATCTCAGAGATTTTATGAAGTCTGAACTGGAACACAGGGAGATCCCACCATTCTTGTGGCATTCTGTAGACTTGCCTGCATTAGGGATGAGCTAATGTGGGGTGGTGTACAGGAACTGTAGTGACAGGATCAATTCTCAGTCCCTTTCACTCTGTTTTGGATGTGGAATATTGTCTCTGTAAACACACAGGCACAGGTTCAAGTCTGGCTTAACAAWATTCCCCATCACATCACTGGAGGCTTCAATACGAATCCAACAAAATCAGCTTGTTGCATAATTTGTGGTGGTGCAAAAATTGGCCATGAATTTACAATACAACTATTTCACTAAAAAGTGATGTTACACATCACATATGTGAAATGTTTCAAACATTTTCCTGAAAAGTCAGGTCACACAAAATATTTTAGTGCCATGGAAACATCAAAAATCAAACACAAAAATAGACAGACACTTAGAAAATTCTACAGCACACAACCATTGTGGTGTCCTGTTCATTGGTCTTTGAGTGCCAGAAACAGCAGATGCATAACTGGCTCCAGGGATGTCTTGGAGCCAGAGGTAGGTTAAGAAATGTGCTCTTTGTGCTCCTTTTTCAGAAGACAATGTTGTATCAAAGCTGGGTGTCCTGTTTCCCTTGTAAGGTGTCCTAGGGAATCAGGTAGTGACTTTTTCCTCTTAGGAAGGATKTTGAACTTCATTTTTCACTGCACCAGTTCAAGGAGAAATGTTCAGGTTTTMGTTTTGCTGTTCAGGAGAGAAGAAAATCAGGTTTCACTTTTGCTCTTCAGCAAATGCAGAGATTTTTCCCTGCTTGGGTAGAAAGTGAGTTAAGTCTCTAGAGAAGCATCTGATGAAGGAAAAGGGTTGGCATTTCAGTGAGACCATTAACTGCTGCATGCATGCAATAAATGACAAGAAATAATATGCAGCATTTAGGGTGATCTTTAGAATCATTAAATCATTAAGCCCCCAACACATTAGAGATCAAGAAGGAAGTGAAGCTTTGCAGGACCACCATGGAAATGGCTTAACTTACATGCACTGATACCAATATCCTACTTAATATAAAATTTCAGCTCTTCAGCTGAGGCAGAAAAAACCTCCCTCCTCTTGGCTCTTGAGATTACCCCTCAGAGCATCCTACACTAAATGCCAGCATGGCACAGAGCAACAACTGTTGCTGTACAACACCTCTGTGCACACCTACAATCACCTGGTGATGACAATGAAATGAGAGTGTATTATTATCCTGGTACAGATCATGGGTGATTCTTTTTGAGCAGATAATGACACGTACTCCTACTGTTTCAAATTATGAGGAGGAGTCAACATGGAGAGGTATGTGAAAGTAAACCTTCTGTTTGCTCCCCTCGCGAAGTGAGCCCACAGAAAATCTCCTGCTGCAGTAAGGATTCTGAAATACATTCTGCTTTCATAAGCAGCAGCTTTTATAGATTTTATATTGGTATTGAAGCACAGCACCAGCTTTTTTGCTTGCTTTTATGTGCAAGTCAGAGTGCCAGTGGATGTCTCAAAGCCTTACATGGTTTAGGCCAGGATGTTTTGCACTTTTTCAGCTCCCATCCTCCTGTTGTAACAGCTAAGACAGTGTTGGAGATTTTGTGGTAGAAAACTGAGAAGGGGGACTGTACTGATATATTTGGTTCTCTTTTTACTTCAACAGAAAGCAGAATTGCAGAAGACATAGTTGCTACAACACTAGTGCTATTATACATTATTCTTTTTTTCAAGTTCATATGTAACCATGTAAATTTTTCCAGGACATTTTACAGATTATGCATATCACCATCTGCCTGTCATGAGAAATATCTGTGTTCTGTGACATTAAATTTCTTCATTATGAGGCACTGAATAAAGGTTAACTCAAAACTAGATAATACCCATTTATTTAGTGTTGAATATAGGAGAAACTGTGTACAGTAAAAGTGCAGTGCTGTGKTTTGGAGTCAGTGTGGGRATGTTGATGGCATTTGGTTGTTGKGYTYACCCTAAATCCAGGACTTTGCAGTGTCCCATGCCCTGCCCCTGRGCAGGTGCTTGAGGCTGGCAGGGAGCATGGCTGGGACAGGTGTCCCAAGGGATTCCATCCATAGGAGGTGGTGTCCAGTACAGAAACTGGGAGGAACTGGCCAGGARGGGCTGATCACAGCTCAGGGACACTGGTGGGGCACTGGCCAGCTGCTGATGAGCTGTGCATCACTTTTTTGTTCCCTGTCCCCCTCTGGCTTTGCTGCTACCTCTCTTTCCATAACCTCCATTTTCTTTACCATTATGATTCTGTTTTTTGGTATTTCAGTTATGAAACTGTTCTTTTTCAACTCATTGGTGAGAACAGCTCAGTTGGTCAGAGCATGGTGCAAATAACACCAATGTGGGTTCAGTCCCTGCATGGGCCATTCACAGCAGGGTTGGATTTGATATTCCCTTCCAGCTCAGAATATCCTGTGACCTGGAAATGAAGCTGCTTCTCCCCATCCCACCAGAGGGGAGTCAGCTGCTGCGTGGAACTTGGCTGCTGGCTGGGGATTAAACCATGACACTTCCATTTCAGCTGGARCTCTATTACATTAGAGGAAAAGCCTGTATAAGTTCATCCACTGAAAAGACTGAGAACCTGCCAGAGCTCCTGACAAACTCTAGTGGATAGTTTTCTCTTACAAATGGACACCTTATTGAATTTCTCTAGGGTCAGTATTGACCCTGACCTTTTCCACTTGGCTGGAAATGGATTCTATCTCCTGGATGATCCCAATGATGTTATTACTGCTATGAGGCTCACAGGGCAGTGCTTTGGAGGTGTGTTTGAAGCTCTGCCTTATTGGCATCATTTTTAAAGCAAACCAGKATATTGAGCTTTCAGTCTTAGAAGATTTTCTTTGAATTATTCAGAAGTTGAGCTAATATATGCCATCTCTATATGCCTRTATGTGCTTTTCTCTGCCTCTTTGGCTGCTTCAGAGCAACTTCTTACCCCTGTAAAACTGCTCACAATTATTACATCTCTCATATTGGTATAGAAATTAAAATACTTGAAGTGTATTACTACATGGAATAATATACATGTAAAATCCAAGTTCTTACTGTTTCTTACCTAATTATGCTTTTCTGTACTGTGATAMATTCTATCTTTTCTCATTTTTGCAATAATATCTATTAAAACTTTGCAGCAGTCTCAAAGCATGTATTAAATGGTAATAAACAGTTTCATAGCTATACTGTGTATAAATGAATAAATAGTGTTTTATGTTACTTTTTACTTAAGTTAATGGCTCAAAACTGAAATTGTAGGTGTCAGTGAGACTGGTAATTTTAGTTTTGTAAATCTTGGCTCAAGACCTGTATTTCCTGATTCAACTTGCTTTTTATTTTTCTTTGAAAGACAGATTTTAGTGATGGTGTTGGTGGAGGTGTAACAATAACTTGTTGAAACACCTTTTCAGCTTCCAAGACTGAGTCTGCTGTCCTGTTTCAGACAGAATAAATGCAAACTGTCTTAAGGCTCTGTACTTGGAACATGTTCCRGTTGTGTTTCCAGGTAATTTGTTGAGCTCATGCTTGAATACAATGGATTTTTGGCAAGATCCCCAGCTCATAGTTTACTGAATGATTTATTTTAAAGTTSTCCCAGGTCTAAAGAAGTTACAATACAGCCTTGTTAACTCTGATCATCTTTGTCAACTTTCAAACACCTTTGTCATCCAACACCTTAAGCTTTATTCATTTATTTATTTATTATTCTAGGTTTTCATGATATTGGTATCATTATCATCTTCTCCTAAATTGCTAATGTACAGTTTCAGTGTGTTAATTCAAACATCCTTCTGCAGATTGCAATTGCAGTTCTTGAATGACTGAAATTTATTTGAACATACATGAAAAAGCTTTGGTAGTGGTGCACAACATTTCAGGGTTTTGTCAGGGGCTCTGTAAGTGTGTAGTGCTTACATTGAAGAAACATTTGACAGTCAAAACATTGATTTWCTCAGGATTTTCCAGACTGCCAAGTGAGGGGTGTAGGGGTAGGTGGGTACACACATGGAATGCATGGGCTCCTCCTGTAGATKGAATTATTACACTTGTGACAGGAATATCCAGTTACACTGCTGCAAATGTGGTTGTGTTGCTAGTAGGTAAGATTCCTGAAGAAATGAAAAAGTGGAATGAAAATATTTATGACAAGAGTTATATCCACCAGAATTTACAGAAGGGTCTTTGTAGAATGGGTGGAAAAAGATTTCTTTGCATTTGGGACTGCAGAAGTTGTGAAGCAAATAGAAGAAAATTGCACAGCAAAGATGCTGTTTTAAACTTGCAGAAAGATTGGAGGGCTTGCAAGAACATAATATGCTGCAAAAGGGACAGGATTTTACAGAACAGGTTACAGTGTGATTGGGCTTTTTTTGGTTTGTGCAGAAAGTTGATCACAAGGTTTGTATGAAGGACAGGGGTTTACATAAATAGTGCTCTCAAGATAGTTTTGTCATGGCTGGTAAATCAGGGATTTCAAACCTGAGTGTCTGAAGGGTTGAGTGTTTAGAACCAAGTACTGCAACAGCTGCTTGGCACAGAAGAATAATATATAGATAATAGAATAATATTTCTGTCACATTTTCTATTTTTATAATCAAATCTTTGCACTAATATCCAGTGRGAGGAAAATCTTGAAAAGAAACTGAATGGTAAAAGATCTGAAACATGACCAGGAAGAAATTTGGATTCTACATGAACTGTAGTTATAACAACATGATAGGAGTAAAAATTTTAGATTTACAGACTTCAGTATGCATTGAAAACCATACTTTAGAGATCTTAAAAATCCAAGTAAAACCAGATGAAGTATGTCACTCTGTAAAAGTTAGGTAAGGCTTTGTAAGGTACAGAGAACAGGAGATCATTTCAAAYCCAAGAAAAGTTAAAAAAGGAAGGAGGAAGCTTTTGTGATAGAGATGAAACGAGAAAGGAAACAGAAGCTGGAGCAGAAGCTGCATTTGCTCTGCTGTGGACACAAAGCTATAAAAAGTACTTAAGGTRCAAATGGACATAATTCATGCAGAAATGGCATTCAGGCCAAGTGCAGATAGTGAGTGATGCTAGTTGTGCACAAATGCAGATATTACAGTGCTGGAGCTAATTGAGTTTCTTTCAAGTGCTTGTATCTGTTTTATTTGCTCTKAGAGGGAAAGATGCTGTTCTRCMCTAGAKCCACACTAGAAACACCCCRTGGTAGTTAATMAAATTGTTCCTTTAATTCTAGCATRGCTGAKTCTTCAACTGGTARCTAAATAAAAATGTTACAGTATGAGCATGTGAAACGGGGGTTTGGTTTCTCTTTGGAGAAATAAAATGTAACAGCTCTGAAGATTGTATGTGTGGGCAGAGGGTAGACTTCACTTTAGGTCAGAATTATGAATGCCTTTTTTTATACATTTACTGGCATTTTGTACACTTATAATTCATTCATTTGTGTTTAAGTACAGTAAGGACTCATGTCTTCTGGGCTTTATGTGGAGTTGATGCATACTGTAAAAACCAGAATATTGGCAGCTATGTCCCAAAAGTAACATACTTCTTCCATCTAACTACCTCATTTTGTTTTCATATTACAACTGAGCTCATTAATTTTGGGCTGTCTCTCCTCAAATGCCCTTGAAAGTTCTCATTCTTGTTCTTTTTTCTTCTGATTRTTTTGTTTTCTGATGCAAAAGATTCTGCAAATTATTTTCAATGCTAGGTTTACTTGCAGACTTGTCATTTTAATAGGGAAGTTTTAATTTTTATTTTTTAATTTTTTATGTTGGTTTTTAGTTTCTTTTTATGAAGACAAGGCAGCTAGTGTGTATTAGAAGAGGCACAATTGTAATAACAGCATTTTTCATGGTCATCCTTAGCACTCCCACAACAATTAGCTCTAATGTTGGAAACTGGGAGGCTCAGAAAATGAAGGCAGAGCTCCGTGAATGTGACCCTGCATGATGCTTGACATGATGATAATGGCTGAGTGATTCTAAAGCCTCTCTTGAGTTATGATGTGGACACCACACCAGGGAATARTGGTGGGCACTAGTGGTGCTGGTGAGACTCTTCCTCACCCTGTAGGGCTTCAGTTTAGGCAAACTATCCAATATCTGGAAGCTAGATCCTTAAAAGTAATAATAATTTAAAAAAACATTTAAAATATCCCACCTTTGGGGCTCTAGGCTTGGTCTGCTTTGACWAAATGCTGCCCCACATCACTCTGAAATCCTGTACCATGACTCAATCATTAGTCTCAGTTCCTGTTTAGTGATGCCATCTTTTATGCCAATGATTTTCTGTCTTGGCTTGTAAGGTTTTAAAGTTCTGGATTTTTCTTTTGCAGGAGCATTTTCAAAATCTTTGCTTTAATCCTTCAGCTTTCCCTGGCACAAAAAAATATAAATCATGGTTTTGATATATTGTAGCTTGTGGAGGAGAGAGAACATAAGAAGTTAACATAAGGACATTTAAGTAAAAGAAAACCTGAATGAAATCTGTACAGAAATAAAATGATACTGTTAACTGCACATTTTATTTTAATTTTGACATATAACCACAATGAATTTAGCAAGCAAGCATATTGGCATAATCTGTCCTTTACATAACTGTAACATTTACAGAATTGCCTTAGAATGAGGTGGGGTCTTTGTGAAAGGCTGCTTTCAAAAGCACTGGAGCAAAAGATGCACTTGCTCCACAGGATTTTATTATCATGGTTTAAAGCTGAGATGGATAACATGGAATAAGAACCATGGATAACATGGTTTTTTACTTACTCCTGCACACAATGAATTGTACATTTTTTCCCATTACCAGAGTGCAAAGTCACTGGTTTATGACTGTTAGACTGAGGCTCAGAATCCACACAGCTGTCAAGCTTCCTTTCAAATATAAACTGATTTTGCCATCTGTGGTCATCACTTTAGGCTCTGTTGATAGAGGAAAGAACTTCTTCCACTCCACTTTTCCATGTGTTCTGCATTCAGTAAGCTACAACATGCTTCAAACCAGSTAAGGTGCTGATGAAAACAACCTGKAATTCTCAAACCAGCATCAACCAGCACAGGAGGCTCATGTGAGATTGCAGCCAAAGCCTCTTTCTGATCAGAGGTAGCCATTTTCTGAGTGGGCTTTTACAGATGTGCTTTGTTTCCCTTCCTTCTTTTCTCCCAGTTGCTTGGCAGTAGTTTGTTTGATAAATTGCATTGTTTTTGCAGCAACTGAAGTGTCAATAGCTGGCTGATAGTCCCTAAATTTGTTCTGCACCCACACCCTCCTCTTCATTTAAAAATGTAGAGTATATTGCTTTTTTTCAGATTTGTTTACCAAAAAGCTCTGATGTTTTCAGGCAATCTACCAAAACAATTCAACAGCCAAATTTTAAATCTGGAGACTCCTTTGTCCATAGGATTTTGTCCTTTGTCCACATCTCTTTATCTTCTTTTGACTAGACTGCTAGAGCACTTTAAATGCTGGTGTTGCCACAATGTGTGGCAAGGGCCTTTCTCCATCAAAATAATATTTCTTTTAACACTGGAAACAAAGTGTTCAGTGAGGGAAAAAGACTTGGAAAAAGAATCTTTTTGCTAGCAGGCCTACAAGCCTACCTACCCAAATCTCA
This sequence comes from Alauda arvensis, assembly GCA_902810485.1. Classification (NCBI taxonomy): domain Eukaryota; kingdom Metazoa; phylum Chordata; class Aves; order Passeriformes; family Alaudidae; genus Alauda; species Alauda arvensis. Next base: position 721,581 of record CADDXX010000386.1, read on the forward strand.
CCGTGCACAGATGATGACTTTGGCAGGTGAAGCTTTTGTAATGGTCTCATTAGGATTCTTTATGTGAATCTTATTCCCAGAAAGAGCTACTGCTCCTCTTTGCTGGGGAGGAACCAACTTTGAAGCCTCAGGTCTTTGGGAATCTTGTTTCTTGAGGCTCTTTGTACAAAARGAGTTTTGTAGGCTGGTTATAAATGAGAGTTCTCAGTGTGTTCCTTAAGAGAACTGTGTGTGGAGATGCCTGCCTTGAACCAGGCATTTTCTCCCTGTCTGCCTCTCCAGACAGGACCTCACTGAATTTATTCAGACCATTCATCTTCCCTGTAGCAGGTCGACATGAAGTATTAATATATTATTTCAAGGCAGCTGCAAATCCATCACAACAAGAGRGAGAATGTAGAAAGAGGAGAATGGAAAAATTGCATAATGTCCTCAAGGTCATAACCAGAACATGAGAGAGAAGCTGGGTGCTCTGGGCTGCAGGTGATTTGATCCAGTCATGTTTCTCATGAAACATGCAGCAAATGAAGCAACTAAACCCAAACTAATAAAAAAGCCCTCARATTTTTATTTGATTAATACTTCTTTTTAAATCTTCAATTATGGCTGACATTCAATATGTTATGTAACTGGATTAGTAGCTTCTGCTTTCCTTGGGAATTTTTCAACTGTACAAATATATTTAATGAGTTATTAAGGCCTATTTTTCTCTTATGTGTTTCTCAATTAAATTAAAGCAACCTTATTTTAAATGATAGTGAAGGGGTAGAAAAAAGTTAAACTGAAGAAAGGATTTAAAAAGTAAAATAAGCTACCACAATAATAAAATTAAGAGTGTTAAAATGCCATATAGAAGATGAAAGCAAAATTTACAGTAAATACATTCAGTTATCCTTAAATACATTCAGTTATCCTTTAGTGATGAAATGAGAAATCTGATCATGATAAAACTGAATATAATGCTGAGACCAAATCTTCAGGAGGCAATAATGAGATTCATCATCATTAACAGAGTGTAAAATCCTGCTGGGCAACTGACAGATGACTTTGCTTCTGACTCCATTAGGAAAAGATGCCATTTTTATCTGGTGAATTTAAGAACAACTTGGACTGAAAGTGCAACTAAAATGTTTGAAACATCCTGAATTGGAGTGTGCCAAAGAAAGAATGTCATGTCTCAGGTTTTACTGTGGACCATCCCTGTTCTCAGCACTGTAGATCCTTTAGCTTCTACTCTGCCAATATAACATATTTCCCAGGTGCTAATGCTCTGCTGTTCCTATCTCTGCTCCTCATTTTCTCCACATTATGTACATTAACAGAGGGGAGAGGAAAGGCAGCTTAATTACRTCTTTTTGATTCCAAGGAATCTAAATGACAATTAAACTTGCTTAAGTGAAAAACAGCRGTATAGTCATGCCTTTATTGTCATASCTCTATTCYAGTTGAAATCATCTTATTTTATGGYATCCACCAGCAGAGTTCTTCARAAATTACTCTTTTTTTGAGGATGCACTGCACAACATTTTCCCATTATAGTCTTCCCCTCCTGGAACTGTTCCCTATAATTCTAAAAAGAGCATCATTCTTAAACTCAGAAWGATGGTACAAAGAGTCTTCAGCACAGGGTTCTATTTTCTTCTGCAAGTCAATGGAATAAAATGCAGAACAGTRGTTTGAACTGAAATGCAGGCTGCTATCATTATAATTTTCTTGCAGAACACTGAAAAGCTTGATTTTCTTCATTGCATATAGTTCTAGTGAAGTGACAAGAAAATCTCTTGTACTACAGATAGCCTAGATTTGTCATAATTCCCAGTGTGTGTCCCTGGCACAGTGGCATGTACTTTATTCACTTTTCCTCCTGTAAAGGGAAAGTAAAAAGAATAACTGTAAGTAGGTAGCAGAAAAAAAAATGTACTTCAGCAATTTTTTCAATTATAATTTTAGACTTGTACATGAATAGGTGGAGGAAAAACAATGAAATCATTTTAAATGCAAATTATATTTATAAAGAAGTTACTCAGTGATGAACTTAGGGGAACAGATTCCTGTGAGTCTTCAGGTGAGCAGAGAGGAGATGGAGAACCTTTCAGGACTTCCTAAGAAAAGCATAGTGGAACCTGAAATAGGGGTCAGGAAGATGCAGAGCTGTACCTGTGTCCCTTCACCCTCTGCATTATATTTACTCATTTCTATGGCTATTGTGTGTTTTGTGTTTGCACTCACACTGGGCTGCCACAAGAGGACTTGGGAGGGAAGAATCAGAAAAAGAAGCTGCTTTTTCCAAASTACAGCACAGTTCTCTCCTCCACATTAATGTCCCAAATTATTCACCCATTTTAAGCTTTATACATACTTCCTCCCTTAGTTTTTTTCTTATAGAAAAATCTCTCTTTGCTGCACTGTTTCTGCACAGCTTTCCCTACTCTATTTCAACTGTCCTCAAGTCTGATTTTYCCTCATGTGACTGAAATCTGAGTAATCCCATTTCTCTCTCCTGAGTCATGCAAACACAGGCACCACTTACACGTTTGCAGGAGGAACGTGATGCCACAGAAGAGAAGATCTGCAGGGAGTTTGTAAGCAAAGCTCCTGTTGGCTTCTGTGGGCAGTCTACAAATGTCATGGTAAATCTAGACCCAGACCACCCCAGGAGCTCATGGCTGGGCAAGAAGGATGTCAATGCTTTCACTACCATAATGCCTGAGAGGACTGAGATGCTGGCTTGAGAGGTGCACATAACAGAGACAAATGAAGAGAGGTGTTTCTGAAAGCAAGTCCTCCATTTCAAGTGAAAAACTCTAATGGTGTCTTTTGTTAMCAGATCTTAAAGTGCATTAGCACAGTCAGTTATATATTCTCATCATCATTGGATGGAACAGAAAAGGGACTGTTATGTGTATTTACCCTATTTCTAAATGCTGCCATTTAAAAATCTTTCCCTAAATATCTGTTCTGTTTTTATGAGATACTTCTAAGCATTTAACCACAAAAAATGCAAATTTATGGGAATGTCAAGATGCTTACTTTTACTCCATAAATTGATTAAGTAAATTCTTGTCAAACACGAGTATCCTATTAATCTTTGAGGACCTATGCTGTATAATGCTGGTCAGCCCTTGGATGCATAAATTGATTTCACATCCATGACTGATACATTATGAAAGAGCRTTCAACTCAAGAATTATTGCAGAGTATTTTGATTAAGAGAGTTTAGGGTGAGAATTTTTGCAAGGCAGCTGAACTGCTGCTTGCTTGCTGGCTGTTCTGTATGGCAAAGGGCACTGCAGATGTGCCAGGCACAGCTCTGTGCCTGTGTGTGTGAGCACCAGGAAACCCTGAGGCTCACAGATACCCCAGCATCTGAAATGGAGTAGCTGTGTAAGAAACTTATTCAAGGAGGGATTTGTCTAYCATGACACTGTATGTGTTTTTATTAGTGTGCTCCCTTTCCTCTGTTGCTGTTCCTTTTTTCCTTACAGTTGGTTGTATGCTGCCCAACATTTTATACTTCATTAATCTTTTCTCTATTTATAGGATAATTCAAACTCAGTAAAGATGAAGCAAGCCTTTTAAAACCTACATGTTTATCTCCACTTAATCTGGTTTCCTGCAGTAGGTAGCATTCCTTTATGTAAAGTGCTAAGCAAAATCCATCCAGAATTGCAATAATATTCAAAACCCCAATGATGCTGCCCTCATTCAAAGCCTATTGAAGCAAATGGAAATCTCTGCCTAATTCCAGTGAGTTTGATCAAATCTTTCAAGCCAGTGTGTGTATATGTACCTCTTCAGATGTGGTAACAGTTGTCTGGGCTGGCACTGCAGAATGACCAAAAATAATTGCTACACTTTCAGAAGATGGAACAGCAACCACAGGCTTGGTATTTGCATTAAGGGTGAGCAGATCTTATGACTATGTGGCATCTCAAAATCCAATTCTATCTTTGGAAGAGCTGCAAAAATAGTTCTGGTTTGCAAAACCTTATCCATGTTTTAATTTATTCCCTTTCCAAAGTGATTATGAACAAAATTATGAAAAAAAAATTGTAAAAAGAACCCACTAAAAGGAATAGAGGTGCACACAAACCCTGGAAGCTTCTGTCCTACATGCACTGTTCTGCTTTTTTTTCCCTGAACTAGGCTGCATCTTTTCACCACACATCTTCATTTTTTGGGGTTTTTCCTAATAGTATTCTTGGGTTTTTTTCCACTTTGGTGATTCTCTTCTCTTGTTCATTGGATAATTGTTTTTTTTTWAACTTCTTTTCAATCTGAATTGCTTAAGCTAAAATATTTCAAATGAGTAGAAAGAATTGGGAGTTAGCTTGTTTAGGTATCATGTGAGATGATGATTCATTAATTATAGCTCGACTGCAYAAAGGTATGAGAGATTAATAAGGGATGATATCTGGTGTTAGAAAAGATGAAGAAGGAAAGGAAAAGGTGTTTTGCAACATTTTTTACATTAAAGGGACAACCAAACTAGTTGGCTGTTCATTGTTCCTCCCAGATCACTATTTTATCTCCACATGTAAATACCTGGTACAGGGTCCCTCTCTTGTGTTTTTATAATAATCCCTGTCATTATTAGCACAGTTCAACCCTGTAGGATGTGATTTGTATTCCAGTCATTCCTGCAGGCTACAAAAGGTCAGGAAGTGAACTTTTCYACACAGGTAAGATCAGCACAAGTACTTTAGGTTTTAGAACATCTTCCTAATGAGAATGAGTGGTGCAGACAGGATGAGTAAAATTTGGGGAAGAGGACTTCTGTTGATTTCTGTTTAATTAGGTCAGAGATGAAAAGCTGTAAACCCAAGTAAATTCTCAGATACAAAACACAATACCATAATCCTATAATCACATTAAGCAAATAGTAGATTTTTATGCCAGAGTGAACTGTCAGGAATGTTAAATTGGATCCCCTGTGCAGCAAAGAGCTACRCTTTCCTCTGAACTGGGCTGGGTTTTCTGGTTTCTAGAATCTGGAAACAATACTTTAATTTGGAATTTAGTTGAGGCCAAATTCATATTTAATATCCCAGACATTTCACATGAGTTGAAAGTAAAGCTTTTCTTTCCTATACATGAGTTGATCAAATTATCATGAATGTAGATAATAAAATTGCTTTCCTCAGGGCCAAAAAGCAATTAGCCACTCTGCTATATATAAACAAAAGAACCATGAAATCTTCTAACTTATAATCACATAAATAATGAGAATCTTGCTAATAAAATTATATAAAATAGAAAACCAAATTCTTTGTAGGAATAGCTAAAAAGCCATTGACAGGATCCCATTTCACCATTGCCCAAGAGGGTCACAGATGTGTAGGCTCCATKAACATGGTCCCTAATCAGGGGGTGGATAAATGAACAAAATTACTGCCTTGTGTGTCAGAGGGTAATTTCAATGGCTTGGTAGTTGTGGTATTCATGTATAAATGCATACCTGAACTGTCCTCTTAAAATAACAACTTACTAAGATGCTTAGACTCTCCGTGGTCCATGGGATGCTGAAGAAGTGAACAAAAAGGACAGCATGGGGCAGTGTCTGCTGTCCCTGCTCACAGCACAAACCATGGCTGCACAATTCACATGGCACATTCCTGCTTCTGCACCACCCTGCTCCCAAAACTCAATCCCAAATTTACTGTGGCAGCTTTGCTGGGGCTTAAAGCTTTCTTAGGGCACGCCATCTCACCTCTGAGTAATCATCTCRGTTCAGAACATTTTTAATCAGAGTTTTGATGTATCTATCAATTAGTAAAGAATAAGACTTTTTGTTGCTTATTCCTTTTAGGGYTGTGTAGAAATATGCTGCAGGGATACAATGGATTGATGGATGTTTTTTGCTTCACTCTTTTTAGTTTTTCTGAGATGTGGGTTAAATTATTCACTTTTTTTTCCCCCGAATGTATAATTAACTATGACTTATACTGAGATTTCATTGCATGGTAACATAATGCCAGTTATTTTTATGTCAAACATATGTTTTTCATAGCAGTTTAGATAGTTGTGGGTTGCAGTTAGAGATTTTTTACCATGCAGTTATCTCTTAGATTTATGTAATAGCTTGCGCAGATTTTTTTTCAACTTAAGCTGTGTCAGAAGAGATAAAGCCTGAATTTCAGGTATTATAATTCTTTAGGGAAATCTAGTCCMTGTTGTTCTTCCTCTTGGTTTTATTACCCTGTGCTGTAAATGTGRTTTCTATAAGAATAGAATTTATAGATGAATTCCTAGATTTTTTTTTTTTTTTGGTCCAAGTATTTTTAGGTAAAAAACAGGTAGCAGTAAAACTCAAGCAGAAGCACAGTGTCACTCTCACATTTTTTATAATAAAATGGCACTTCAGCTTTCTATCCCAGGGAAAAAGGTGACCTTTTAAAAACCAAAGTAGGTAAATAGATCTTATGCTAGCTGGAATGATGAAAGCTAAAATAAAATGGAGCAACAATCAGTGGCACTGTGGATGTATAAGCCCAGAGTTCTGCAGTCTGCAAGTTCTTTCATGCTTGTGTGCTCTTTAGTGCCTTCCCTGAGTGAGGTGCAGGGAGTGCCTGTGTGACCAGCTGCCCACTCCATATTCTGCTTTTCCCTGAGTCATGAATGCCCAGCATTGCCTTYTGAAAGGGGGCATTGGGAGTCTGTGAATTTGTGAGGGACTGGGGAAATTGCACAGAAGGGAAAAAGCTGGTGGCAGAATGGGAAGGCACAGCTAYTGTGAGGAAATGTCAGAAATGTTCAACTCTTATCTCACACACGCACACATGGATGCTAATTTCAGCTGTAAGTCTATTACCCAGCACATCAATTTATAATCTTACTTTCCTATAAAACCTGCTTAATTAGCTGAGCATTTGGGGCCTGGTGTTGCTCTGTCAATTTATGCAGCCAAAAAAAAAGGCTTTATGAGGCTTTTAATGAAATCCTGGTGTTTTTCATCTGGATTACATTTGGTTACCACTGGACTGAGTTTGGCTCAGAATCTACAGTTWAAAACTGTTTTCAGTTTCTTTTAATTCAGACATAATAGGTCCCTTAGCCTTTAATTTATGGTGAAAGCTTTACACAGTAAAATATTTTTAATTATTTTGTAGATAGAGAGGCTGCAACCAAAGAGTTCCAAGTGATTTGCCTGAAGCAAGATGATGATTGTCAAAGCTAGGACTAGAATGCAGAGGAACACAGCTCCCATTCTCATGCTTCATGTACTGGATGCAGTGACCCATGTGCATTTTTTAGCACATTTTTCTTCTGTGTAGCAGAGGAAGAATCACAGTATAGTTCTTGATAAATGCACTAAATTATACTTTTGTTTTTAAGTCTTAATAATCTCTTAATACTGCACTGTAACAAAGCATATTATTATTTCAGTCTCATGCAAAGATGTGAAAAATAGATGGAAATACTATCTCACTGGCTAGAGTTCTCTAAATAGAATATCACAAAATGTCTCAGGAATGAATAATTATGCATTGATTTTAAATGGTATTATTCTTACACAGTTAAGAACTCAGCTATACTATGAAATATTGGTCCTGTTCCCAGGTAAGGTGATTTCAAAACACAGACTGAATGTATTGGCCAGGATCAACCAGCAGTAGAATATTTCTAGGGATTTTCTGTGAAATGATTTATGTTGTATTTCATTATTCAGCTCCAGAATGAGCTGGAATAAGACACCCCCTCTCACCCAAGAAAAAATAAAAAAAACCCATTCCAATATAAACCCAGAAGAAAGCCCAGACAACCCATGAATGACAAAAACCCAAAAAAGGCAAGATAAATGGAATATTGTTAGGAACAGAACATCTGTGAGAGAGTAATGACAAAGGTGTAACAAAAATACAGGAAGGTACACTCTATATCAGAAGATGGATGTACATGGCTGCAGTTTGGAAGKTGTTTAGCACTAATGCAGAGCTCTTGGGATTGGGAAGATGTCCTTTTTGTCAGTCTTACCCACTAATCTGGAGATGTCACCTGCTCCTCAAGAGTTCCCACCCCACTAGGACAGAAGTTGTTTTTCCCTGGATGGTTACAAAGCTGTGAAAAATAGACCAAAACTSTAGAGTACAATGGAGATTCTTGCAAARTTCAAGGATTGGAATGAAACTGCTGAATCACCAAGCCATCATATTTTTATTCTGAGATGCAATCTGGAACACAAACATAACATGAGAGAAGTGAATGCTCAGTAGGCTGTTTGGAACTTTAGCAGGATTTCCAAGCCTGAGGTAGATAATGTCTGAAATAATTAATCATTCATTTCAGGTATAGAAAGCAAAGAGCATCAGTTCTCACTGATGGTTCTTCTGGCAGACACTTGGCTGAATAAAACTGAGAGAAGGGAATGTCCCCAAAGCAATATGAAGGCAGCATCAGACTGGGTAAAGAAACTGAAGTATACAATGATCAGATTCAAGAAGCAGTGAAAAAAACTGCCAGCTTCCACATGACTGATGATTTTTTCTCTTGGATCTCCCTCTCTGAGCTCTGTGCTTGTCACTCAGCCTGCTGCACATCCTCTCCAGTGCYTCTCAGGTGTGTGCATGAAGTGAGGGGTGCTGAGCTCACAGGGCAGGGCTGAGTGGCAGCTCTCTGCTGTTTCTCAGGCTCTGCTCAGCAGGGATGAGCCTGGCTCACTTRTGAGGCTGGAACTGGCTTAATGCCCACTCAGCAGGAGGGTCAGCATGTAGAACCAAACATACATTGACATTCCTGCTTAAGACAGTAGGAAGTGGTCTCTATATAATTTTTTTATTATCATTGCTGCATGCTGTGAGGGTGCCAAAAGAGGCAGGTTRTTGTTGGTTTTTGTTTGCCATGATGATAAATCCCTGTTTGCAGTTGCTGTAGCTCATTTTGTAGCCCCTGGTGTCAGTCTACCTCACACAATTTCCTATCATCTGCTTACAGKGTCCTGTTCCCATTTCCTGAGTTTATAGTTTGTAATAAATACTCTTTTCAGGGCCCTTGGCCAAACTGTATCTGTAATGCCCAAATGTGGAACAATGTCAGTGCAACAGAAGACTGGAATATCAGATCTGGATGCTCTAAGAAATTCTCTTGGTAGAACTTGGACAAAATACAACAGATGGTGTATAGACAAGCTTTTGGGAACTAATCACAGGGATTTTTCTTTGAAAGCTCCAACTTCCTCATTAGGAAAAGGACTGAATAGTATTAATTGCTTGTTGAGTTGCCCTCTTGAACCATCTTTAGCTTGAAAGAAAAGTTATAAAAAATCCAAGAATGCCTAAGAACAGGAATTTCCATCTGAGATGAATAAAATTTTATTGTGGTTAAAATGTARTTGTGGTAAAAAGCACTAGAAAAGTTTTACTTGGAGTGCTGTTGCATAGGTAGGAGTGGAGTAAGTAGTGAAAAGTCCATATGGGGTCAACAGAGCAATTCATTTAAGTGAAATCTAAAAGAGTTTAAAGATTTTATTTCTTATTTTTTTTATTTCCAATAAATAAATCTTTATTTATTGGAAGCCCCAAGGGCCTGTGATTGCACTGTCTGATTGCTTTGAGAAGTTCAGAACAAGGAAGGAAATTTGCTGTTTTATTAAAGGATGATACAGGAACAATGATGTATAAACTAGTCTTGGATGAATTTAAAGTGGAAATTAGAAGGAACACTTTGGAGCAATGAAAAGAGGTTAGGTTGGACCTTAGCTRTTTTAATAACATCATCTATGTTATGTGGGTTTTTTTGTGGGCAAAAGAGCAGCTGGCACTCAGCAAGCAGRAAATGGCTTTAGCTCACCAAGAAGTTCTTTAATGTTCTTGAACCTGTGCAGGGAAGAAATAAAAAATGAAGATCAATACARTGCTCACTCCTAATTTCATCATTTAGAAACAGTATGAAGTGCTTCCTCATGGGACCTGTTAAGGAATATAATATATGCTTAAATTGCTTATGTGAAACTATATCCTCGCTACTCTTGAGAGGATTTTCCATCATATGATACTAAAAATATCTCTGAATCCACAGTTGATGAGTTTAATTACTCATCAGCTCTTTACATTACAATTCATTACCCTGAGGTAATAAAGATAAAATAAAGCATTTAGATGCCATTGTGCCATTGTTGCAGTGTGTTCAGCAGATTGGCTCTAATCAGTGCTGCTTGTGTTTATGCAGCATAATTAATAGAAACATGAGAGCAGTGTCCTGAATGAAGCAATTTTMACAGGTGCCCAAGCTGCTGCTTGTCTTTCATTTTCTACTACTTTTCTGCWAGGATGGYTAGTTAAATTACAAAATTTAATGAATTGTATTTCTTGTTAAAGTCACACTTCAATATTTACTTGTGATTATTTTTATTATATAATAAAAAWATGCCCCTAAACCACAATAGTTTTGGCTATAGTCCATTCTGTACAACCCTTGATACAAAAATTTTGACAAAAATGATATTTTAGATAGTCAAGCTCTGAAGAAATCAACATTACATTACAAGTAGTGAGTTCTATTTCAATATATTATGCATAACTACAAGACTTTGATTTTGGCAAAGTTATTTTGAGTGTTGGTGACCCCTGTGTTGGTGTATTACAGCTGAGGTGAAAGTGCTTGTATAAATGGTGACCCCAAATCTTTCCTGATTACTAGCAGGACTTGACTCTTTACTCAAAATCATAGATGACTGTAATCTATATATTCCATATATATAATTATAAAATCTATTATATAATCTGTATAATCTATAAATTATTTTCAGCCCTGTTGCTATCATCCAACATCTGGGAGTTGCACACCAGCTGTGGAGCCTGGCACAGCACAGCCTTTGCCATGGGGCCACTGAGCCTGTAAAACCATTACCCCCAATGATTTGATCTTATATAGCCCAAAACATTGGTTTTGATCCTTGGTCCTCATTTTCAGAGCAATCAGTAAATCAAATCTCAAATGTATAGAAGACAAACATCAATTTGGGAGGCACTGTAGCATCTAGGGGCCTCTGGGGGAAAGACCACCACAAAACATGAGAACTGGAAACAGGACCATTTCTTCCATCACTAACACTGGTCAAACATCTATTTCCTGATGGAAAAATTAAGAATATTTTTTTTCCTTTCTGAAAAACAAAATTAAATAATCAAATGTAGACCAGCAGTATATGATGCCTAGGGATTTATTACTATTTGAATAATCTATTTTAGAAAGTAATTTAGACTTTCTTGGTTGTCCATGCAAGAGAAAAATCTTTTTCATTATATTAATAACAACATATAATGTTAACCTTTATTAATAATTGTGTTATTATTTATAAATTCTTTTCAGGAGATAGCTTTTTTTAGATATTCACTTCTTTTTCATCAAAAAGTTTTCATTTTTTTAGGGCAGTGTTCTTGCTGGTGCTCTCACCAATTAAAGGCTGACCTGGTGTACCCTTCTTGCTGTTCCATGCACTCTTGTTATTATATAGCATTTATTCTGTCCCTTTCAGCACTGCAATCAATAGCTGTGATCACAGCCAAGGATGTTACATGACTATATGACCCAGATATACAAGTCTAGGACAAAAAAAGCCCTGACAGTTGGGAGAGCCTCATATTTTGATTTAGTTTGCTCCAAGAAAAAAGATTTTCTGGAACAAGTTGAAGGCTTTGTAACTTCCCTGTGAAGTCATGGGATGGTTGTTCTAATCCAGGCTTCAACTCCCTGTGTGATGAGCATGTGTAAGGGGGGTTCATGGAAACAGAGGGGAAGAGTTCTCATTGCAGCAGACCAGAGAAATGACTGAGAAATCTGCTTTTCAGGCTTTTGCAGCAGGGCTCAAGGCATGACTGATGTGTGCTATGGAAAATATTGGGCCCAGAAGTGAGCTGACCCTCATGTGTSCTATTGTGTTTCAAAGATGAAGGGGATGCATGACCAGTGTGGATGTACTCAATACTGGAGATAAAGAATTCATTATACTACATTAATTAATCCCTTACTGATTCCAGCCTGTTTTATTTGTGTAAGTTGTGCTCTTTCATTAAGCATTTTCAYTGTAAACAAGACATAAGTAGTTCTGTTTGGGTTGCATAAAAGGTGGTGACAAGAGTCTTTGCCTGTGCCTGTCTCTGTGATGCACTCATGCTGAAAGGCCATTATTCTGAGGCCTGAAGTATTGCAGCACATGGAGAAAATCTGGAATATATTTGATGTGACTGACATAGAAGTGCTATTTTGGGACATTGTTATGGTTTAATTTATGTAATTTAATTTATTTAATGAAGTCAATATGCTGACTTATCTAAGCTAGATCTCAGAGAGCTCAGCTGGGCACTGGAAGTGGCAGAGCTTTGTTCCTATGATCACACAAACTGAAGGGAATCTTCCTCTCCAACTTCCCACCTTTCAGCTCAGGCAAGTTCACTCATTTGGATATTTCTGTAGGACATTGAACTTTTGCCATTAAGCATTTACTGTCTTTTGCATAAATGACTASTTCTTATCCCCAGGATAATTCTGCCATGGTCCAAGTCACAATTGCAAGGGGCTTGAAATGGGAGGATCCTGCAATTTCTAGTTCAATATGCTCCAGACTTTGCTACTTCAGTTGCCTGCCCTACTTCTTGCCTAAGCAGTATTATATGTGTTAAAGTAAATTTATGCGTCACTATGGGAAAAAAGTTTTAGAGCATGATGAAATGCTAGGATTTCATACAGTGGCCACTAATATTATCAGGAATAGGATTAAGGCCAAGTGCAACTCTTGAGTTTGCTCCATGTGGTTTCAAATACTTGCAGAACTGGGTACAAACTACAGAATTGCTTCTTCAAGAGCAGTATGTCGAGTGAATTATTGCAGTTTGGAAGTGAAATATGGCATAAACAGTGCCTCCAGAATATAAGGACTTAAGGCTTTTGGCACAAAGATCGGATAAATGCAATGCTTTCAAATTATCCATGAGCTCAGTAGTTCATAAGTTYTGTTTTCTACAAAAACAGATTCTCAGGCCTAACAACACATCAACTGGCAAACTATAAACATGGCTACATTGAATTATTCTGTCYTCATCAACTGAAGCAACAGTGCATATCAAGTCTCTCATCCCAAAGAGATGCCTTGCCTTCTAGTAAGACAGCTACCTGGAGAAAGAAGTAGAAACCACACTGTGAATTTAAACTACAATCTGGGGAGGTAATTTCTCTGTTTTTATTAGCTTTTATTTCTAGCAATACCCTCATCCATGTAAAATATTCCCAATTAAAATACGTTACAGACTTTTTTTTCTATTTTTGTTTTATGGCCTTTCAAAAGCCTTCAGCAATCAAAATGTGCATCATGCAGTCCAAGCAGTCAGGATGTTGAGACGTGGACAAAACTGTGGATACAACAAATATTTCAAGTTTTATTTTCTTTTATAATTAGAGGGTGCAACTTATAAAATTATTAATATCAGAGAGTTACATGTGGCTAATACAGCTTCATTCCTTCGTATCTGAATGAATTTTGGATGTGCAGGAAGRTATCCAGAGGATTCATGCAGGAAAATAGATGATTCTGGGTCAGGAGAGAGAACCCTGCACTTGAAAATAAATCCTGCTATATGTGTTCATGTGAGTGTGATCTGAAAAGGTGAAGGTGAAAAATAATTTTTTTCCCTTTGGTTTGAACTTTCTGATGTAGGAAAAATCCCCAAACAACAACTTACAGAATAAGCCTGGTGTTCCTATGTATGAACACTGTTTTTATTGTAGAAATTCTTGATTTGTTGATATCTTGAAATTAGTATCCTTCTGATGGCAAAAGAGGATTTTCAGTACAGCTACTCCTTTGAGCAAGAACAAGCACATAATTTAAGAACTAATGGAGGAGCTCCTTAGCAAAAGAGCAAATGAATGGTAAATGCTAAAATCTGTATGAAACTGGTACAAATTAGTTAATATTAGACTGTACAATCTTTAGACTGTACACTTCCATTTTCATTGCTGTGATGTTACAGTATAAATGCTTCAGGCCATGTGTATAATGCAAAGCCTCCTCTGTAAATTCATTGTAGGTGACAGTGTTTTTAGCAAGTGATGGTTCTAAATATAGCCTGATGAGTAAAAAGACTTAGGATGGGCTGATCACATTGCCACAGCTTTTTTTCCTCAGCTTTTTTTCCTCTTCTCTATTACCATTTCAAATACCAAAAATAAAATTTAAAAAGCCCCCAAACCCACAAATAAAAGAAAGGCTCTTTCTCTGGAGGGCTTCTCTTGCAAATGATGATGAAGCCTTCTGCGAGGGTGACAAAGTTTTGTTTCAGGCCATTTTTTCTCAATTCAGTGTCCATCTTTAGAAGCAAGATTGGATTGGAAGTGCACAGAACACACTCAGGTGCTGTACTGGTGATCAAACTCACATATTTACAGTGTCCACGTGTTTGCTGTGTACCTGAGGAAGGGAGGAGGAACACACAGAAATGAGTGTACTGCACCCTCTGAACAGCATGGGCTTTAAAATGAATAGCAGTGATTTACAGAAAGGATGTTTCTAACCATGCAAGTCATTGCAGCTCAACAAAAGTGAACAGAACAGAATTCACAGTATGTTGGATGTTGGAGAATTTTCAAGACATGGTGTGTTGTTATCTTAATTTGGGAAGAGGTTTTATAAAAGACTAGCTTAAGAGTTGGGCTTGATTGTCCATGTGGGTGCCTTCCAACTCAGAATATTCTGTGATTCTCCGAAAAGCAAACAAGAAAACTTATGTGAAGAGCAAAAAAAGGTCTGTTTTTTTTTCCTTGTAACAATTTGTAATTCTAAAAACTAACACTGAATATAGTATAAGTGGAAAAATAGAAGAGACCTCATGTTACTTGCAAAGACACATGAGTATCTTTTCACATTAATTCTTTGTTATTTTCATTATAAAAGTCCCACCAATTTTATAAAGTTCCAAGCGAGGAGAGAGGAGCTGGGCCATGCAAAACCAGCCACAGGTGGACCTGTGGCAAGCACTGTAAATCAGGAGGTTCATCTTATCTACCTTAGAGACTGTGACTGCTTATCATATTAAAAGCACATCCTGTGTTCCAAGTAGCACCCYATGGCTTAAGTCTTTCCTGCCCTCCAAATGCTTGCCTCTGCCAGGAAAGATGTGCCATGATTAGTAACTAAACCTCTGCCTGGGCAGGCAGATTGTAGCCTCTGTGTTCTGAAATGGTTGCACTGTAACTTCTCACTGGAAACTGCAGCATGCTCTGCARACTTCCAGGCTCATTTCAGATTCTCTCCAAACTTCAGCTGGACGGGGATTTTGGTTAAGCATTTGTGCTCACACAGAGGCAAGTGGATTGCTGTATGGAAAATTGAGAAAATGCACTGAGGTTCAGCACCATGTGTCACATATTGCTTCCCTGCCCTGTCCCACCACTGATCCCTGCCATTTCAGCAGAGCCAGTGACTGAACACTGGGGCTGTGTGTATTGTTAGGATCAACTAAATGGCTTTCTTAAGCTTGACACTTTCCCTTTYTATGTCAGATGTACCTTGTGACTTGATGTGTTAATATGTAGGCTTGAGGTTTTCCAGGTTTGGAAAATAGAACTGGACTTGTGTTTCAGCTCAAAGGGGATTGTGTGCTCTGGTCTGCAATTTGAACAGCTGCATTTCAAAACTATTCCCTATTTAACTGTATTCCAGCATTTAGCTATAATCCTCTGAAGAGGCTATGTAAGAAGGAAGATTTTTAATGAAAGACAAAAAAAACCCCACGTCCTCTGTATGTACATGAATGTGAACATATGATGCAATCTAGCCTCTACCAGTCTGTCTTYTAATTATGTCTATGAAGTTCAGAGATGATGCCAGAAACAGTAGTAATGATAAACTATTTCAAGTTCATCATCCTAAGAGCAGGAATTTGGGAGCTGTCACAGTACATTTTTTATTAAGCACCCAGATTAGCCCAGTGAACTGTAAGAGARGCTCTGAGGAGAGACTCTGTCATTCCCTGACACAGCTGAAATGTGGCCATTCCCTCCAAGAGCCCATCAGAGATGTTTGTGTGGATATGCAGATGCATTTCCACRTCCATTTGAAGTGTGTACCTCCTGAATTGCAGCCCCATATGAAAATGTTGATATGTGGCTCACAGACAAGGGAAATCAGCACCTCTTGGGCTGGCAGAGTTATTTATTCAAAAGGAGTGTGGCCAGGCTGTGGGAGGTGATTCTCCCCCTCTATTACTCTCTTGTGAGACCTCACCTGGAATACTGTGTACATTTTTAGCATCCCCAGTGTAAGAAAGACATGGAACTGTTGGAGYAGGTCCAGAAGAGGACTTCCCTCTGAGAACAGGCTGAGAGAATTGCAGCTGCTCAGGCTGGAGAAGGTTGCATGGAGACCTCTTAGCAACCTTTCCGTGTGTGAAGGGGCCTACAGGGAAGCTGAAAGCCTCCTCATCAGGAACTGTAGCAATAGGACAAGGAGTAATGTGTTCAGTCTGAAAGAGGGGAAATTTAGGTTACCCATCTGGAAAAGATCCTTGGCTGTGAGGGTGGTGAGGCACTGAACCAGGTCGCTCAGAGAAGTTGTGCACACATCACCCCTGGAAGTGTTCAAAGCCAGGCTGGATGGCGCTCTGAGCATCTTGGCCTAGTGGAAGGTGTTGCTGCATCCGGCAGGGGTGTTAGAACGAAAGGATTTATAAGATCCCTCCCAACCCAAACCATTCTGTGATTCCCACCAGCAGCAAGCCTTGCTYAGCTCCCACGGTTTGGCCAGGATGTGGTGTTCATTCAGCTGGGAACCAGCCTGTCCACAGCTCCCCAGCTCCGGCTGGGTCGTGGCTGCGGTGACACATCCCGCACTCCCGCGGGCCGGGGGAGCCTCCGATCGCCTCACAGCGCCGGTGGTTGGGCGGGGATGACACCCGACATGGGAGCGGCCCCGCAGGCGCCGTGCTCGGCTGTCCMTGCTGCCCGTTCGGGGTTTGATCCCTCCCAGCTCTCTACAAGAGCGGGGAGAGATTCTCGTCAGCCTGCAGCCCTGAGCGTCCTGCCCGGCAGGATCCCCGGCTATCCTGGCAGGGGCTGCCGCCCCTCAGGGCCGCCCTTCCCGTCCCTCAGGGCCGCTCTTCCTGCCCTTGCAGCCCCTCAGGGTCGCCCTTGCCGCCCTTGCAGCCCCTCAGGATCGCCCTTGCAGCCCTTGCCGCCCCTCAGAGCTGCCTTTCCTGTCCTTGCCGCCCTTCCCGCCCCTCAGGGCCGCCTTTCCTGCCCTTGCCGTCCTTTGCCGCCCCTCAGGGCCGCCCTCCCTGTCCTTGCCGCCCCTCAGGGCCGCTGGCCCCGCGCTCACGGCCGGGCCCTCGGACCCCTCGGCCTAACCAGTTTTGCTGTTGAACAAAAGCATTAATCTGTGTGGGATTTCGGCTGACTTCATCCCATCAAGATCAATAAATCTATTCAATTCAAATCCTCCAAAGTACTAAGGGTAGCAGAATGTGTCCCTGCAAAAGATATAAATCACAACAGAATGCTTCACACCGGTTTTTTGTCCTCCTGAGTGGCGTTTAGAAAACCCACAAAACTTTCTTGCCTGTGTTTTCTTTAAAAAGCCTCGCTTTATGCATCTCGCTGCTGACAAGCTATGTTGTGATGTGTCAGTTTATGTTGTGTCAATTGCCTCTGGTTATATAATGTGCCATGATATGACTAATGCAGCCCAACATGAGTCACCTGTCGTGACAGCTTTATGCTCTCAAAAAACCACTTTGTCTTCCCTTTAGAACAGTTTTTTTTTTGTTTTTGTTGTTTTATTTTTCCCTAAAGATGCAATTTTATCCAATTTACTGTTCATCATTTCAAATTTTTACAATAAGATTGTAAGTAGGCACATACATTCACTATTAATGTATATGACTAAATGATTGCTGAGGCACGTAAAAGCATGAGGTGCTCCCACTGCCTGCTGTGAAGGGAGATGATTATAGATCTGCTACAATGCAGCACTGCACCTGAAGAAAAACCTTATGAACACAACAGAAATCCCAARGAGCAGATGGGAATCTAAATGTGAACGTTCACAATCAGGGCTCATTTGTACCAGGAAACAGTATATAACATTATGTTGAATTATTAACACCAGGCTGTGATCACAGTCTTAAACTGATGATGGCATAAATGCTCAGCAGATGCATATGTAACACATGAACACTGATATAAAAGCAGAATTTTGCCCATTTTTCTTTTAGGAGAGCCACTGAGATACTCCCAGCCACTGCATTACACCCCTGAGATTAGCTCAGCTGGTTAAAGCGTGGTGCCAATGCCACCAAGGTTGTGGGTCCAGAACCTATGTGGGCCGTTCACTTAAGAGCTGGACTCTGATCCCTGTGGGTCTCTTCCAGCTCAGAATAGTCTGTGATTACCTAAAAGCAGTGCTTAAAGGAAAACAGGTGAGGATTTGTTATTTCTCAAGGGTAGGTAATCTGTAAATACAAGTTAACTYGTGTCATGCATTTCCTTGTAACCTTTAACATGTTTTTTGATTCAGTGCTGCTTTTTTACCATGAAAGCATGAAGTGGTTGGAAGGTTTTTCATTATGTCTTTCCTCCTCAGATAAAACCAGACCTCATTTGAGTAAAAGAATATAATGTTTTCCTTTAAACGATCTCTGTATCATAACAAATTATATTTTTTTTCCTTAAAGGTTGTGTGATTGGTGTAATCCAGAAAAGAGCTTATATTGTTGCATGCTTCTCAAGTTATATAGGAAAAAAGTAGAGTTCAAATTCACTAGTCTTACTCAGATGACAAAGTATAATTGCAGAAACTCAAGTCTTTCCTATAAATAGCCTGAGAAAGCACAAATAGATTCCAATAAAGAACTAGTGAAATCAGTTCACTTATCTTACAGCAGGTGATGAATCAACAGCAATTTTATTGACTGCAGAAGTCTGGAAGTGTATATTTTTACAGATTTTTTTGTCATCTACTTATTAACTTTGCCATATCATATCAACRCTCTTCTTTTGTATCATCTTTCAATGAAATGCCATGTTTACTCTCCAATATCAGTGACCCATTAGGCACATCATTTCATTAGCCAGGAGTGCTTGTGAGTAGTTACACAGAGCTGCTCTCTAAAGGCATTAWGTCCACGTACCATTTCTATTTTTATTATTTTTGAAATTTACTTTCACATCTTTTGTGATGGTGTGCAATTATTTCCAATGTTAAAAAGATAAACAATGGAGGAATAGGCTTTAAAGCAAATTATTAAGTCTGTACTAAAATAGACTTAGATCTTGCAAATTGTGCATTGTGCTGGCACTGTTCTGAATCTCCTTGTGGCTTACAGACAAGGCTGTAAATGCCACCAGTTCCTTGTACATGATATAGATGTCAAATTTTCCAAGTGTGCTGAATCTGCAGGAGAGTTTTTCCCCCACGTTCGTGTTGAACACGACGATGCGCTGCCCTCTGCTTTGTTAAACAGTCCGTGAAAATGTGAAGCAACACAGCRTGACAGCTTTTTAACTATGCAATGCAACAGCACCTCCAGACTTACTGCCARTGGAAAGACATGAAGGGGAGAAAAATCCCAGGCTGGGTGTATTTATTTAAGTACATGCAACAGTTCTCTGTGGACTCTCACAAGGTGCCCAGTCTGGTGCATCCCTCTCATCTCCTGTTAGGAGTTGTGCGTTCTGTCTGGCACAAGGCAGATACAGCCAATGTTTTGAGCACTGCTTTCAGCAACTGATTGATTGCAATGCAGTTATCAGCTCCCATTTTATTATACATCCCATTCTGTCTATGGCATATTTTAGTGTTGATCAAGTCCAGTCACTGCCTTTTGAATAAACTGAGCAGAATATTGACAGACTCTCATTCATTATTTAGGTAGTGTGTTTAGTGTTGAAGCCCATAAAGCTTAGGATTTTCATCCATTTTACATGGCTTTTAGGTCCTGCATTGGCCCTTGAAAGAAAACTGCTTCTGTGTAAATGTATTCACCCCTTCTTTCCACATTTTGCTCTGCCTTTCTCATCTATAGATATAGAAATAAACATGCTTGCCTGGCCTTTATGTTTTCTTTTAAACCTTTTTCAGGCTTACCATTTTTGTGTGGTTAATAACAAAGCTATAATTTACAATAATAGAAACGTCACAGGACCTGTTTTTTCCTCTGTAACTACTAGGAACCAAATTCCCAATAGTAGGAGTGAGATTTCTCCCTGCAAATATATAAGTGAGTTGCTCATGTGAAATATTTACTGATCCCTCTGGTAGTCTCCTCCTCAAAACCACTCTTACCTCTAAAGAAAAGAGTGATGCTGTTAATTCACAGCAGGAAGAGGCTGAGAAGAGCAGCCAGCTTAGGCAATGTACTTTGTGTACTTTGACAAATCTGTTGATAAACCTGAACTARCAAACAAGTAAAGTCTTCACTGTTTTTTCCAGCCATTGGTAATGACTTGGCACTTGTTTCATTCTGTTCTGGTCACTGCTGTCTAATTTCATCTCCATCYAATTTGCTGGTTTCAGTTGCTGTATGCTTACTAAGGAACTGCAGATTGTGTTCCCCAGCTCCCTAAGATATAAAACTATTGTGCCTCACCACACAGTCTTTTATTCACTAAGAGTGTACAAAAGAGTAAAAACTGTGTTTCAGCCTAGGCACCAGTACAATTATTGGCCCTTTTATTGCTTTTAAATTTCTGTAACATTTTCTCCATAAGGATATCCTAAGGAAATGTTTGAGATGGCAGCCATGGTCTTATTAAATTATCCTTCATATGCAGCACCTTGTACCAGCACTCTCGGAATGGATTTTCACCCATGTGTTACTTTTGATTTGTATAGTCTGAAATGCTTTCYCAGAATTTTCTTCTGTTTCCTGTGCAAGAATGAAAAAAGGTACAAAACAAAAGGTCTGAGCTCTGGCTCTGTTCAATAGCAGCAGCTGTGTTACTCTTACTAAACGTGCACAGTAGGGTGATCCATGGTTAGAGAGGAAGCATGTTGGTAGGATATTTAGTCTGAAGAAATTCTGGTCAGACACCTTGTGAACTTTTCCCCTTTTGGATTCTGCAGCAGGCAGGTATGTCCTGTGTCCTTAAGTTTGGGAGCACTTGAGTCAGAGYTGGAGATCTTGGGGCATGTACCTTTGCCACATGAGCTAAGGAGCAGAGCCATCCCTGGCAACCAATCCCACCTCCTGTGGGGAATGAATAGCTGTGATAGATCAGCAGGCATTCATACCCACGGAATGCAGGGAGGTGTTTCCTGGGATTCACAAAGTAGCCAGAGGCAGGTGCTGATCCTGTGGAAAATCCACTCTTCAATTTCACCCCTGTTTTTGATCACAGAGAAATGGCACATTGGTGCTCCCTGTAACTGCTTGAGCAAACGTTTCAATTGCTCTTGGGCAGCAAACCCACAGGTGTTTCAAAGTTGCAGGGAGAAATCCTATTAGCTGACTTAGAACCCTGGCAGCAGATTGCATCATTGTTTAATGCATCATGGTTTGTCACACAGATATTTCTGACATTGAGTTAAAGGRGCTATAGACTCAAAACTTGAACTGGAGAGCAGTCAGGCACTCTGGAATATTCATGGCATATGTGGCATAGTATGGAGAGAACAACAAATACAGTGAGTGGAACAAATTGTCACTGCAGTGCAGATGGAGAAGGCTGCCTTTTTTCTAAATCCTTTTACTAAAGATACTCTGAGAGTTTAATCTTAGGAATCCTCCTGTTACTAATCAGAAYCCGTGTGCTTTGACTGTAGAAAGATGAAAGGGCAGCAAGCTGGGTCTTGGGAAAGCAAGTATAGGAAATTATTGGCATAAAATTTTCCTGCAGGAGTAATAGAGATTGTAAACTCTCAGACCTCTCAGGCCTTTTAAACTGGGTCTTGCCTAAAGCTTTTCAGTAAACATTAATAGCTCAGCAACATACAGTGTCTTCTACAGGAAAAAAAAAAAAAAGCTTTTATTGCTAGCTGGGCTGCTGTGCTTGTGAAAACATCTACACTCCAGCATTTGTGGGCTAGGTGTGTCTTCAGTCTTCTGTCTGAAGTGGCTGGTTTTTGCATGCTCTTCTCTTCTTCGTGATATCATTCATATTTTGTGAAGTGGTAAGAAAGGCTGGGAGGGAAGGAGTAAAAATGCTTAAAAAAATTAAAAATGCTTGCCAAAAATCAGTGGGAAGGAGTGAGAAGAGTTGCCATGACAAGCTCCAGCACTGTACCCCTGAAGAATTGCTTTACACATTTGACACCCTTGCAGTTTCTGCAGTGATTATGGTCTAGTTTCATTTTTAGTTTAATTTGTATGTTTGTAGATACAACATCACAGAGGGATACTCTTTTGGAATAGAAGGCTTTYTGCTTCTCTAACTGTGACAAATTCAGGGTTTTAATAATTATGAGCTAAATTCTCCATCAGCTTTACATGATGTGCTCACAGGGTAGTTTCTCTGACATTAATAGAGCTACTTTCTGCTGCTTTCTTTTTATAAAAGTTTCAGAAGAAAATATGTCAGTCTTGTGAAGAAGTCTTTAAAGAAAATATTTAGGAGGAGAATACCCAAGTTTGGCTTTGTAAGTTAATCCCTTCAGTGTGGGGAACATAAACTGGGATAAAAAGGAGAGGGACTTCTGAGACTGACAATTTTCAGGAGGTAAAAAGGATAATGAAAATGATGAGAATCTCTTAAATATAACCTTATGCTTATGTTGAACGAGAGTGCTATACCTGAAAATAAATTTTATTCCCTCCTTTTAAATTTTATCAGCAAATATAAAAAAAAATCTGAATTACATTGAATTTCTTTTTAGCATTGCAGTTTGGCCAATTAACTATAGGAATAATTATTCACAGGTCCCTAGTAAAAATCCTTGATTTGACTGCAGGTGTGAAAGATCCCTGTAGGTTTTTACAGGCAGAAGTAAACCTGCAGGACAGGTGGCAGCAGTTTACTTATGAACACAGACTGCAGTTAAGTCCTCCAATAGCTGCAGTGAAGGTTGTAGTTGTATTCTGCTACTGCAGAGCTGGGGACGATCATGATGAAATCATTAGCACTTAATTTGGCCCCTGACATTTTTCTGCAGCTTTATGCACTGGAATAATTGGAGCATAATTGTTCTGGTCTCAGTTATGATTACTTATCCCTTATCTTATATCAGATCCATGTTAAACAATGAACACTAGAGCTGGATGCTTAGGCCAGAAATCAGTAATTTTCTCTAGATGAAGAGCTGAATCACTTTTTGTTTTGTTTTTTTAATTATTATTTTGTTTATTCACAACTCTAAAGTGTGTAACTGGCTTAATACTAAAATATTAGTTGGCTTTCCTTGGAGACTTGCATGTCATGTGCAATGCAGTGCAGTCACTCACTGGCTCCAGATGTGAGTGTGTATCAGCCATCTCTTCTGCCTGATTACTCCTGTTAGCAGTCATTAACTGGATTCCTCACTGAGCTTTACATTGAGATGTTCAACACCAGATGGTATTTACTTTAGTGACTGAAGGATCAATGTGTGTAATGGGCTAATGAATGTGATGGATGAACATGTAAGTAACTCTTTTATCTTCTTTCTCTGATCATCTGGAGCGACCATAATGTTTTTCTTTTAGTTCAAGCAGATAAAGTTTGATGATACATGTTCTGTTGGTTTACACAGATTAAAAGATTGAGCTAATCTTAGTTAATTCTCAGARAAAGGCACTAAATTCTGCTTCCCTTGACAAGATAGAAGCAAACAAGTGATAATTTCCCAGTTGTATCAGTCCAATGAGCTCTGTGCTCAAGAACCCTGTCTTTGYTGGTCATAGTGTTGCCTTTACAGCTTTTTTCCTGACTATCTGCCTTGGCAGGGAYGCACARTCCATGCACYCTGTGACMTGTGCATCAYTCTGTGTTTCTTGTCAGATCTCAGGCTGTGCAGGTTATTCTGCACATGCTCTTCAGCAGTTCTGCTCACTGCTCCTGAAAGCACAGCTGGAGTTACACTGGTGGAAGGAAGTTGGCATTTTGGGAGGTTTGGTAGGGCCTGCCATCCCTCCTTCAAAATTACCAAAGGATACATGGTTTCTGTTTTCTTRTCTGTCAGTCCTTGGTTTTGAGCTAGTGATGAGTCAAATTAACAGGAGAATAATCTAATAGGAGATAATGACATTCTATTTTGAGTWGATAGATGAAAGTATTCGGGGACCCAAGCATTTTAATTTGTCAGGCAGTTGTCAYAGAAAGCATGTATTTAGAAAATTGCTAAATGTCTTTGGTATTCAAGGGAAACATGGATAGCTGGAGAATTTCCACCCTAGCTGAAACATGCTGGAAGCTTCCTTTAATTAATGAAATTGTTCCTTYATGTCTGCCAGTAGGGGTTCATGATTTTAGTCAGGTGCTCAAACCTCCTTAGCCAATGCTTATTTTAACTSAGGCTCTGCTAATTGTAGTTCTGAGAAGTCATTTTTGTGCTCCTAAAAGGCAGAGTTAATTTCTATATGTTTATACATGTTGGAAATCTGTTGCTCCCAAACTTTTTGCTCACAGAGGAGTTATTAGTTTTGCTTTACAAAGATAATAGTTTTTAATATTGCACTACTTTATTTTAAAAATAATTATGTCATGTAAATTTTTGGGAACTGTTGCCTTTAAAAGCATTACTTYGCTCWMAACTATTACTGCTTATTTTTGAGGTGAAATATTTTTAAGCAGTTGGTCCTTATGTAAGAAATTTTCCTGAATTCTTCTTAGAATAGACAATGAGATCTCTTCTGGGGAAGTGAGTTGGGAATGTCATGGAGTCATAGAAGAAGAGGAAACACTTCAAACTATGTGTTATATTGTGCTGAGTTAGAAATGGAATCTGTGTAAGTACTATCAAGTGGAAGTAGGATTTGCAGAAACTCTCTCCCAGTCTGCATTTTTGTAAGTGACATGTTAATATAAACGTGAATATATCCTTGAAACTTACTGCCTTTGCTGCTTGGAGACTTAAAGAAGAATATAATTATATGGAACCRGGTAGCTTTTGTTTTTCCTTTGGGGAGGCCTTCATATTCATTCCTGCTGAAATAATATAGTTTGGTGAGCTTCATGTCCATAAAGACTTTATAACTTTGCCTGTTTTTTTCTCTTTGTTTTGAAAGTGTTTTTCAGAGATGTAGTTGTTTCTCAGTGTCAGTTGAGCAAATTATGTTTGTTAATTAGGCCTCAGAGTAAATATAGGGGATAAATTTACTGTGAGAGACAATAGAATATTAGTAAAATACTACTGGCTGCTCTTAGAAACCAAGTATMATCCCATGCAAGATTTAATAGTACATAACTGATAATTAATTCATRTTAATGACCTATCATATTCTCTCATAGTAATAGCAATGTAACACAAATGAAGACCCCTAGAGCATTAACCATAAGAGACCACAAAAGTATAAATTGAATATTATGTTCAGTAGCCTTAAATAGCAATATCCATGAAAGATATTGAGGCAGTTTTAATTAAAAGAAATAGTCTGCATAGTTTAGAAATCTGTGGATGTTGTTTTGCAAGCAACAGGGATAATCATATAATTCCAGGATTACAGCAATACTGGATTAATACTGTTAAAATTTGTAATGGCAGAATATCTGTGCAGCAGCCTGTCATAGGAGGTAGGGRTGTTAACAGCTTGCCTCACCTTTTGCTCAAAAACCCAAGAAATGCTTCTTCTCTAGCCAAAACAAGCAACACCACATATGCTTAGACTCCTTTTTCTCCTCACTCCTTTTAGCCAGGTTGTACTTGTGACAGTGCTCCTGGAAAGAAGAATAGAGCAAGGAGAAGCCAAATATGGTTACTCATGTCTTTTAGTGGAGATTTGAGATAATTAAGTAAGAGATGCAGTGCATGAAATAAATGAAATAATGGATGATGAAAGCTGTGCTAAGGACAGTAAACAAAGCTCCTTAAGAAAGCTTAAAGCTGCTGTACCTTTTTGGGTACAAACAAAATGAACTAAGACATTCTCTCTTGACTAGAATGTTTCCCTTGATAGCTACTATGAATCAGTTTTATTATTTTACATTACATTCATTTAACTAAAAGTTGATTGGATTTCCTACATGAAATCTAAGATGRATTTATGGGTGTTGGACAGCAGGTGTTCATGCTTACCAGTGTGTAGCTTGTCACAAGTCTGAGGAGGCTGAGTTACCTGTTAAAATGTAAACAGCATCTGAGGTGTGGAAATGCAAAACATTTTTTTCTCAACCTTTGAGCAGAAATAATTTTTTCCTCTCACCCTGGCCCAGGGCTAACACATATACTAATGCCACTCAGGAATCTTTCTTTATGATAATTGTCAGGATATCAATTAAAATTCATTCACAGAGATGTCACATTTTCCTTTGTCCATTTATTCACTTYGTATAGTAGTGAAAAACTTATATAAACCAAAAATATATTATGGGAGCMGAAAGCATTATGAATATATTTATGAAAGCATATTTTGCTCTCTGTGTGCATGTATGAGCTCACATATACCTTTATATTATTTATATTATATTACATTACATTACATTGTATTATATTAAGTATTATTGTTGTTGTTGTTGTTATTTTATTACATATTATATTATATTCCCACTGGAGATTTTACATTTTTCTCTGTCAATTCAGGGGTCAAGCAATGAGGAAAGAAAAGAGCATGTAATGCACATCATTAGCCATATTATTTCATATTATTTGCAGTCTCTGTCCTTAGGCATTTTCAAGAGCTGAGTGGCTCAAGCCCTGAATAATCTGGTCTGCTCTCTAAGCTTACCCTTATTTTAGGAAGACACTAGACTCTCAAGGTCCTCTCTTGAATCAGTTGGATTGTCCTGTGATTATGCCAGTGAGAGACTCCTTATATCTGTTTCAGTTACCAGTAGCTGAAAGTGCCTGGGAATATACATGAGCTAATTGGATATTTAGGAAGCCAAAAACCCACTCATAAACTACAGAACAGATCCAAAAGATGCAGAAAATATCACATAGCTGTGGAAAGAAGTCACATATTGTTTATTTTCAGCCTAAACAGTGCAGTTTGTTTATGTTATTTTCCATATATTATCCACCATGTTCAGCTTCATTGAAAGCAGGGGAGGGTTATTTGGGAACTGGAAAAAAGAGTTCACATCATATGCTTCTGGTGCTAGGAATCTGCCTACCATTAACTGTAATTAGGGGRAAAAATCCAACAAGTTTTCTGAAAGGAGATAATGAGAAAAAACYCCTTACTTCCACTGACTGTTTAAAAGATTAAGTCACTAATTAAGTGACTAAGGATATACCTTTGTCTTCTTATGTATTTAGCAAAGCCTTCTTAGTRAGAAGGGTGTTAATTGACCACATTTTAGGAATAGAAAACGTGATCAGAAATTATCAGGTTGGGCCATAAATATAGAAATAAGGGCAAAATTAGCATTTTCATTTGATGAACAGAAGAGGAGAGAATTAGAATATTTTATCTTAATCTATATACTCCTGTTTACCATCTGGTGCTTTTTGAAGTCGTAAACTCTGATTTTTCTGAACTGATAGATTATGTGATATTTTAAGCATTTAATATGCAGACTATATAAAATAGATTGACCTCCTTGCATTGAATTTCTCAGGATAAAAAGTACAGCCTTTATAAGCTGTGTCTCCTTCTCCTTCCACCCCCAGGATAACGTTTAGAGTTTCAACTTACTCCAACCCACTGCTTGAAAYACAGAACACTTGCTATTATATAAGACACTTCAATTTGATGTGATTTTTTTCTGTTCATCTTATTTTTCATATTCATTTTTCACTGCTCTCAGCTGATCTTTTGTTGCAAGTAGCAGGAGGAGATGTGAGAGGGATGGGGTCACTGTGTGCTCTTAGGGTAGCRTTTGCAGCAGATGATGCAGAGCTGTGCAGCACAACATTTCCAAGAAGAATTTGGGGTAGCACTCAGTTCATGTAAATACAATTATCTACATGTGTGTTTTGGTGGCTGCACTGATGATTGCTTGTAAGAGGGACTGTGAAAAGATGGACATGATGGTCACACTGAGAACAAAATAAATGGGGCTGTGAAAAGATGGAYATGATGGTCACACTRAGAACAAAATAAATATCTCTTTTMAAGGCTTTGTTGGAGCAGCAAGTGAATAATGTCTGTTGATGTAAATGTAAGTGACTGTGATTTATAGATGTGTGTATCCTTTTAAGTCTCAAAAGACTTTTCATAACCAAGGATTTCAGAACCAGTCAAGCTGTAAGATGACTACAGATTTTCCATTAGATACAAAAGTTTTAATGTATTAAATGTAGATGGCATTTCTTATCTCTGCAGCTAATACACACTAAAATGCTGTGTTAAAATGTGATTCTTATTCCCTKTTGGGTTGATGTCCACAACTTTTGTCCTTGCACCTACAGTTGGACATGCTACTGACAGAGATCCTGAAGCATTACAGTAAAACAAATGCACATTATATTTTAGACATCCTCATTCTCCAGCATGTGCATGATATAAAACTATAGCATAAAATTATGCAGAATCCTAAGGTGTTGGCACAGGGTGAGGCCTAAACCCAGTGGCTTTTAAACCACCCTTGAAAAGTTCTCCTTTATGTTCTCCCAGCAGTTGTARCCCCACAGCTGAGGCAGCAGCTACACTGTAATTACAGTTTGCAGTTGTAGAGGAAAGGAAATTCACAGGGCATGSTAAGAATGCTTCACATAGGATTAACCTTACTTGTTCTGAAGAAGTGAAGATCTTTGAATGATGTTGATTAAAAAAAAGCCCCAAAACCAGAGAAAATGGTAATTTAGGAAAACAGTGTTTTCTTTTCTTTTTTCCTTGAGATGGAATATGCTCCTGTCTTTTATTAAAATTATCTTAGAGATGAGATTGCTTRAAAAATACGAATTATGGCAGTAGCACTTTTATTACTCCTTTTCTGTTCCTATTCGTCTACCTCTTTACAACTTATTTTTCATTTCAGAGCAAGTAGGCTTAATGGGAGATGTTCTGCAGCTCTTCAGGCAGCAGTGGCTTCCATGACATCTCAGTAGCTCTGCTGTCAGCAGGTCTGTTGGACAAGGTGAAAGCACACTTGTGTGAGGAAAAGGGGAGGCAAAAGCTGCAGTTAAATTGCTGAGGAGGCTTCTCCATGCCTGTCTTCACCTGATTCAAAAATTCAAGGATGGCATCCTGTAGGAGCAATTTTCATGCCCAGAATCTCTAGAGACATAAGCTGCTTTAACAATAGCATTAAAACAAGCATCCAAGAGAGGCTTACATTTTATTGTAAACATTAGAGAATCAAATCTGAGCAAAATCTATTCCAATAAATGACAGGAAAGCATGTGGTTACTCAACAGCCAAAAAAGGTGATGAACTTTCTCTAAATGCAGATTAGAACAACCTGGTTATTTAATAGACAAAGAATCCCTCTTAYAATGCTTTAGCTTTCATGAGTAAAGTAGTTCAGACCAAGCTTATGTGGATTCATAGCTGGTCATTTCTTGTATGTTTGCATTATTTTTTTCACACCATCATATTTTCTGGAACTGCTGTTTTCCTGTTTTTATCATCCTTGGGATGATGCAGGATTGGYTTTAAAGTGGGAAAGCAGATGTTGGTGGAATGCTAATCAAATGCCCTTTGAAATAATTGGATTACTTCCATTGCAAAGGCCCCTACTGACACAGATGTATGACTGTCTCTGGCTAATACTAGATATGTACAAGGGAGCATAAAAACTTTAAGCAGATGTGTGGTAATCAGCACAGCTGAGGAAAGAAAACATTTGGACACACTCYCTTATATGTAAAGGAAATGGGAAGATGCATTACTTTTTCTCATGTCATTCTGATGCCATGAAAACAAATAATAATTTTCCTTGCTTTCCTTTCCTTGACATAGTGATTTTTAGGACTTTTTTCACTGTGAAATGCAAAACTGTGATGATGTGGAAGTGCTAGGCTTTGATTTAAGGCACGTGGAAAGGTATTCTGCAGCTTTTGCATCTTATGCTTTTTCTGCACCTAAATGTCCCATTAAGTGACCTCAAGAAAAAAAACTGTTCCTTTCTCAAAGGTGATTGTTTGGACATTTGTTTCTATGTCTTGAATGCCTCTTAAGGAGTGTGACAGGCTCACAGATAGAAGGAGAACCAGATGATCCATAAATTTCAGTCTTTTTCAGCTGAGCTTTGACATAGTTGCCTGTCATCCTGAGGACACATGAACGTGTGTGGTGTTGTTCTTTCACAAGCCTTCCTGACCTCCTCAGCACCACTCCAGTTTACTTTGGCCTACAATAATTCTGCATATTTCTCTCTAAAGGCACTAATACACCTTGTTGTAATTCYAGTTTTTCATCCTTGCCTCTCTTGCATCATATGCTGTTTAACTTCAGCTCCATGCTTGCAGTATCACTTCACATTTCTACTGGCACACCCAAAAGCAAAAAKTAATGTTTCAAATCAATTGAATTTAATCTAGTTGCCTCAAATGAAAAAACAAATATTTTACTTATGGTTTTGACAGGAAAAATAGATGAGCTTGAATGATCCTGTGCACACATACACCTGAATACTGAAGGAGAACTCTTGAGAATTCAAGTACTGGTATTAACTAAGCCATCAGGACTTGGATCTACCCCTTTCTGTAATACAGATCACCTCTAGCTGTAATAATGAGTTGCTTACTGTCCTGCATGACTCTTCATTTAGCTCTCATGTTTAAACTCAAGTTTTCCTGCTGCAGTGGAGCAGGCAATTCTACTTCATCTCTCCCAGCTGCATTCTTTTCTTCTTCTAACCTGCATTGCCCTGACTTTATTGTGCAATACTGAGACACTGGCCATATATCCCACAACAGAAATTATTTTTTATGTTTTTGGATGGCTTTTGGGGAGAAGGAAAATGCCATCCACTAAGGGCAAATCAGCTAAAAGCTCTGCCTTTCTGGGATGCACTGAAAAACTCCTCACCATCTGTCACACAGATCCAGGACCAGACATGGGGAAGGAAGCAAAGYAGCAAGCAAGAGTATAATTACAGCTAGGAGGTTGCTGCTGATCCCTTAAATCTGGAAATTTAACCAGAGATTCTGGATTTGTTTTGTTCTTTATTTAGAAGTCTACAGTGAGAAAAGGTGCCAGTTTCTTCATAGCTATCTTTCTCAATTATTTAAACATAAAAAGAAGCASAGAACATTGTCTAGAGAAGAAATATGCCATGTTTTTCAGTCTATGTCATTAAAGTATCAACATATCCCTTGGTCTTTACAGACCAACTGCTGACTGATTTAAAATTCATGTAACCTCTTCAATTTACCTTTGCTTTACCTGTGCTTCTCTTTCAAGTTCTTGGCTACATTCTGCCTTAGTTCTGCCAACTTTTCTTCATATCCATGTACACTGCTGTTATACCTTTGGCTTTTTTTTTTTCTTTTTTTTTTTTTTTTTTTTTTTTTTTTTTTTTTTTTTTTTTTTTT
>CADDXX010000386.1:760326-804813 GCA_902810485.1 Alauda arvensis
CAGACCTGCTGGACTGAGTCCAGAGAAAGCCACAAAGGTGCTCAGAGGGCTGGAGCAGCTCTCCTGTGAAAACAGGCTGAGAGAGCTGGGGTTGTTCAGCCTGGAACATAAACTGAAGAGAAGGTTCTGGGGGAACTTACAGCAGCCTTCCAGTGCTGGGGTAGTTAAGGGACTGCTACAAGAGAGCTGGAGAGGGACTGTGCAAGAGCATGGAGAAATGAGACAAGGGGAAGTGGCTTTAAACTGCCAAGAGGGCACCATCGGGTTGGACATTAGGAGGAAATTCTTGGAGGGTGCTGAGGCCCTGGCACAGGCTGCCCAGAGAAGCTCTGGCTGCCCCATCCCTGGAAATGTTCAAGGCCAGACTGGATGGGGCCCTGAACAACCTGGGGCAGTGCAAGGTGTCCCTGCCATGATCTTTAAGGTCCCTACTAACCCAAACCACGCTATGATTCTATGACCCAATTCAAGTTGAAGAAAAAAAGGTCATCTTTTTATAAGACTGCTGTTGGGAAGAATGGGAATATCTCCTGTTTAGTCCATTTTCCTTTTAGGTTTTGGAGATTACTCTGCACAGGTATGAAAATCATTCTACTCATCAGAATTTATTTTGCTAAACAAAAATGCCTTTGAATGAGATGYCAGCAACACATTAAATCCATATGCCATAAACCCATACCTGTTTGTATACTTTCTAAAATTAGAAATTACTTGTATTTCAAACTTTTGAGTATTTATGAAACAG
This sequence comes from Alauda arvensis, assembly GCA_902810485.1. Classification (NCBI taxonomy): domain Eukaryota; kingdom Metazoa; phylum Chordata; class Aves; order Passeriformes; family Alaudidae; genus Alauda; species Alauda arvensis. Next base: position 761,072 of record CADDXX010000386.1, read on the forward strand.
ACTTTCTCAGTTTTTARTGGCCTGAGGCTGTTTAAAAGCAAATAAGGTAATTTCAAGTGCATTTTACAKTGTTTGCTGGTAAAAATTAATCTTGAAATTTTTGCTTGTCCTAAATTAGATTTAAAAAAAAAATTAGAATAAGAATGCTGTGGGAATATGTAAAATACAGTATTTTCTATGTAAAACAACAATAAAAATATCATATAAATAGTAATGACAATAATGTAAATTAAAGTTCAGTTTTTAACACATMTATTTTTATCCTCTAGCCTCCAAATGCTGAACTAATTTTCTTCCCAAACTCTCTGCATACTTCTGCTGGAATAAATTGTATCTAGCTCATCATTCAGGTGAGTCACTTTAAGATTCATTCTTTTAGTTGCTTTTCTCCTTTTTCATAGCATTTATTTACCAAAATGCTTACAACTTCTTGACACATAAATCAAAAGTAAAACCCACACTTTTCRATATTCAGCTGAAAATAAGAAGAATAGAAATGTTTTATATCAAAAGAMTTGAGATTTTACTTCTTTCTTATCAATAAATAATATCTCATTTATTTCTATGATTATTTGGAGGATGCACTCAAAGGAACATCAGAAAACTATTTGTGGAACAAGACATATTTGAGAAGGGAAATKCTTTCAGAGTAAGGAATGTTCAGGAAAGATGAGTTTCTGTGAGTTTTCCCATCTATTTCTCCACTTCAAGCTTTTCCACCTGGGGCTGTAGACATTACAATGAAGGCCATACAAGCTATTTACTTCCTGTGGTTCTGTGGGTCCATGGTTATTTCTTTATGGCAAGAGAAACATTTTGGTTAAGGAATGATTCCAAGAAGAGATTAAAAGGGTTAAAGAAAACAAGGTGTTTTACCACTGAGAAATTTTAGTGGTCTAATAAAAAGTTGTCAAGGATAARCCTTTTTCCAGATTGCAAGAGATGTTGGACAAAAATGTGTCATGTATGAAGATTTCATCTTCAGCAGAGAAAAAGCACAAGAAGAAACTAAAGAACAGAAACCTTTAATACCGGTACTATCTATGTGTTCTTTTTAAAACTGAGTCTTATTTTTGGGGTCTTTTTTCTATTTTCTTTTTGCCTCAAGCTCTGAGACTGGGCTTTTTAACCTGCTGGCTCCAACAGTTAGTAAAAATTCCTGAGGGAGATTTTCCCTAGAATATAATGCAACCAGAAACAATTGCAGAGCTGCAGGCAGCTCCTTCAAAAACAAGACAGCATTTGTTAGTCAACTGGAATTCRATGTGAGAAGCCTCTAGGGCAGTGTCACTTATTCAGTTGTGAGGAGATGTGGATTTCAGTGGTGTTGGCACACCTGCTTAGTGCAGAGCAGTGCTCATCTGGTAGAAAAATCCAGGAATATACATAAACTGTCTATTTCTTCCCCTTGTTTTTTGTCCTGAAGGCATAGTCCACATTCAGATGACAAAATACTTTCAGAATTCTAAAGAAGGAAGATTTTTTTTAACCTGATACTGTGTGATCTGAATGCAGTGCCTATAAAAACATCTGTGAAATGCAGTCCAGCTAAACTGCACTTTTGAGTCAGACAACTACTGCTTGCTGTCTGTGAGGCCAGAACAACCTACATGCATACAGGAAAGATGCATTGAGAAAAATCTTTTGTTTAAGTAGCATCATGTCCTGATTGTGCCCTGGGTGAATGGCACCTAGGAGGCAGCAGGCAGCTTGTGACTGAAGTATCCTTCAAGTTTCTGAACAGGGCTCCCACACCTTTCTGCGTCTCCTACTCGAGCTCCTCCTTGTTTCCAAAAGWTTGTAGTGCTGCTGGTACTGTTTGAAAACACAGGATGATGTTTAAACTGAGATACTGCCTCTGAATGAAGAGCAGAGAGCCTGTAATTAATGTATTTACCTTATCAGAATATGAGGGTGATCCTGGATTTTTTACTCCATCAGTTTAGTATGTCTACATGCAGAATCCCCGTGGATTTAGTGCCTAACAATGTTTTGTTTGAGTGTTATCAGACTTTACTATTTCTGCAAATACTGGTTGCTTTGATGTACAATTGTGTACTGCAAACATCTTTTAATCTGAAATTTACATACAATTAGTGATATTGCATTTTGAAAAGTGTTTTCTACAGAGCTGTTCACAGAGAAGATTTGTCCTTTTTCTATTGGCAAAATGTTAAACAGAAGTGCAATGAGGAAAGGGCAGTACTAATTACAAGTACTGTCTCACATTTCCCAAGACCAAATGTAGAGGGGAAAAAGGCTTATGAGAAAGTGTGCWGTTCTGATGGGTCACATCACTTTTCTTCTCAGCTACATGATTCAGGATCACATCAGTAGTGCCATTCTTCTGCAATTTTCTAGGTATTCATGACATCCAGCAGAGCTAGGATTAACATGACAGAATCCCTTCTTGCAAGTGGATTAACCCAAACTTCTTGTCTCCTTTGTGTGTTCCTTGTTCTAACGTTGCTGTTTCTCAGATTCTGTTCCCCAATCCTGGCTGCATCTTAGCTGCTCCTCTATGCAAATTGATCATGTTTTGGGGTTTGTATCTGTTTTCCTTCCAAAGGAGTAGTTGAAACCAGGAAAGCCCTCTTTCTCATCAGCATGAAGCTGAACCACATGGCCAGCTCTAGTGTGTTGTTACTCTGCCAATTGATGTGGACAAGAACAAATTCCTGCATAAGCACATTGACTGCAATGTGATTTCCTCAAGTTGCTTACTAACAATATAAAAACGAGCACAGCATGAAAGTGTGCTATTAAACTGCCAAGTGGAAGCACACTCCTGACTTCCAAGCACTACATGCATTCTGCCCTAGAGGCATGCTTCTCTTAATTCAAGGGACCAGCATTAAATGCTGCCAGCAAGACTTTTTTGTAACCAGTAATTATTTCTGACTTTTACTATCAGCAGCTTTGTATGGGCTTGTTAGCTGCTAGTTTTATCATTATGTAGTTCAGGATTTTTTAGCTTTTGTATATTTGCTTTTCCATTACTGTTTTGGATGCAGTGCTCTCACTATAGTATGCCTATGAAAAACAAAGTACTGAGCATGAAGTTCTGCTGGTGGGGTTTTTTTTGTCTTAATGTTTGCTGGGGTTTTTCCCCTCYTGATTTTAGTTCTTTTTGTTTCTAATAAAAGAAATTCTGGTACAGTTCTGGTCACCCAATTTTGATTAAGAACCGTTTTTCTTAAGGGTRATTGGAAATCTAGAAAACATCACCAGCAAAGATTTAACAAAAAGATGACTTTGAAGAAGAAAGACTATGAACAAAAATTATTTGGCATTCTGAACTGCATTTTTTGTAAAGCTGTGGAAATAAATTTCTTCCTCTCCTCAGTCAAGTGCATCTGGAATGCTAGTAATAGCTGTTACTGGATGTATCAAGGCCTTTGGGAAAAGGCTAAACAGGTCTAATTTCAGAAATTTGGAATAGGATCTACTTAGAATTTCCCTTGCTTCTTAAATACTCTCCCAAGATATCCCTCAAATGTTTTTTGAGGAATTATAAAAAAGGCTATGAAAGCCATTCTAGACAGCACAGCGTTCTAGACTTGCCTTGAATGGTTGGAATGCTGATTTTTCTGTGATCAGAGCTCAGGAATAAATAATCACTGATGTGGTGYGTAGAAATTTTCATAAAGGGGCATTCCACTCCATCTGACCCTCAGCACACAGCACAGTGGTCAGCTGCTCTGTGAGAACAGAATGATTTTGCAGCWAGTGGAGGAAAGACTGATGGGATTAATGCTGTACTGTGGAATGTGTGGTTATGGTATGGTTATATACTGCAGTACRAGGACACTGTAATTTCTTTGCCAAATAAAAGGAAGTAGACAATAGAACAATTTCATTAAAAATTGGCCCAAGAAACACCTCCTTGAAACTGTAGCACAGAATGCAGTGTTCAGAGATGTATTTTAGATCATAAAAACCTTTCCTTTCTTGTCAACTGTGCATTTTCTTTGGGAGCATGACTCTGTGAAATTCAGCTGTATCAGCCTTTGTCCTTGTGATTTAAGTTGCATCCATTTTCAGAACYGTAGAACCATGAACAGAAAGGTTGACAAAACTATAAAAATTCAAGTCTTTTTAGACATTTAACAATAATAATTYAGTAATCCAGTCTCTCATTATGACATGGAGATGCAATTCTTTGCTGTGCTTTCCTCCACGTTGAAACCCACTCATTGTTCCTCTTACTCAGCTGGAGCCTTACAGCATCATGCTCTTGGATGCTGTAATGGCAGCATTCATCCARCCTGGATTACTRTTGAGAATATCACCTTTTATGTGCCAGTCTTTCCTGGCCTCCTCATGCCTGAGATAGAATTAGTGAATGAAGCCTATGAACAAATTTAGCTGCCATATTATAAGTGAAAAATTCAGAAATCAAACAATGCTGTCAAGAGCAAAGGCCTGACCTGGTGTAAATCAGATTAATCTTACTTAAATCAGTAAATCTCATTTAAAATTGGTCCATTTCTGCTAATTGAAGTATATGTGTGAGTTTTAGGATACCAGCAAATTGCTGCAAGAGTGAAAATAATCTTAAAAGAAATAGGAAGATTTACTCTTGAACCAGTGACTGGTTGGTTCAAGTCTCTATGACTAGAGCATAGACATATGTTTGATATAAGTTGATTGCATATATAAGTACAATACATTCTAATTTTAGCAAAATATTTTTCTCATGCTAAGTATTGCAACAGAGTACTGAATAGTAAATAGATAATTTGTATGCTTAGCACTTGATCTAGTGGTTATAAACTAGGAACTGTTGCTAAAACAGATCTGCTTTGATCTGTCTGTCTAGCATAAGCAATGATTGTCTTTTTGTTTTATACTGAGATTTTTGTCTCCTTCAGAGGATGTCCCACCAACTTACTTGGACTGCTATAATTTATTTTCACTGGAAATGTATAGTCAGGATATGTAAGTTAGATGCACTTACTAATGCTATTAAAAATTATTTTGGGTTCATATGGAGCTTGCTGAACTGGTAATTTTAATTTTATTTCTGTATTGCATTTTCTAGAGCTCACACTATTACCAGATCAGGTTGAAAGGTATGAAAGTAAAAGCTATTATGGTCAAGAGGTATGAAAATTCCTTTTATTTCCCTAGGGTTTGAGACATCTGTTGGCAGAAGCTGTGCATATCTGTTGGGGTCAGGTTCTAGGAAAATACAATGCCCATACACAGCCAAAAATCCCTAAGAGAAACATAATTTAAATTCTGAAAACACAAAATAAGATTCAGTCTTTTTTGTGAAATGCCTGTTAAAATACATCTTCTGTCAAGTCCATTTTCCCCCAGACACTTCCATGCCTCAAGGGACTGTTTGGTTTCTGTCTCATTGCAGTGCCTGCATCATTTGGTGAATGCACCCCAAGACAGAGCATGGTCACCTAAGGTTGTACTGCAGTACCAGAGCCATTTTCCACATTTGGGGCAATAAACTGAAGCTGTTTGAGTGAGCAATATGTGTGTTCAGACACAGTTCAAAGTGGGCAGCACTGGACCTGTGTGCCCTCAAGAGAATACAGCCAAAGAGAATTAATACACACAACTATATGGACTCTAATTCAGACAAAATACCACGTGTCTAGGGTAATAATAGATCTTATGTTTCCCACTAGACTTCAGTGTACTCTGCTTTTACTGTTTGAAAGTGTTGCTTTCTCTGAAGGTCAGGGATTTGCATGTTGTAGGAAAGGTACAACTACATCCCAGTCTCTCCATAGTATTCAGGTGGTTGTCTAAGCCTTTTATTTCATTTGCTCAAATTCTTGGCTGAGGCAAGGGAATGAAGATGCTAAAAATGAAGGAGAAAAGAGATTTAAAGAGTAACAATGCAACATGTAAAGTTATAGGAATTAAGGTTAGATAAAGATAAGAATGTGAATGGACAGGATTGATGCTTATTTCTGAATGCTTCTTTTGGATAAGTGGATACATCCATGGTTTGATTTAAGCAAAATGTGTAGAGATTGCTTGAGTTTTATTCAGTCTCCAGTTCAGTGACATGACTGTTGGCCATCTTCCTAAAGTGCTGAAAGGTATGTGAAGAAAAGCAGTGTCAAGAAAGAGATGAGAACCCTAGAACAAAGAGGAGAGGAAAAGATCTGATGGCTTCTGAAATCAGAGAGGAAAGGTCTGTTAACTCTGTACTGAAAGAAAAGAGAACTCAAAATGCATCAAAACAAGAAAAAGGAGGAAGAAGATGCTGAGTATAGAAAAAGGAATAGAAAAATATAAAGAAAAGTTCAGGAGAAGAAAGTAACCTAGCAAGAACAACAGGGCTAGGAAAAAGCAACACTGTACATATAGAGAGGTGAATATGCTCACTGCCAAGGGGGCACGAAGAGGGAAAGGGTGGTGCTGATATTTATCAGGAAAGCCTAGGGAGTTTTCTAATTTGAGGTTAAAGATGATGTAGATCTAATGTTTTTCTTTAAAAGCTAGGAATTCCAAACATTATACCTATTGAGACTAGTGCACCCAGAAGAAACATTCATTCTGCATAACATTGTGACAGAATGTAGGATTGTGGAAAATACACTGTTGCACAGTAAAGAGTGGGAAAATGGTAAATTGATGGTGCTGGAAATGGAACCAATAGCTTTTTGTTGGACAGGACAGGTAGCTAATGGCCACCTGGTTGCTGTACAAAGCCTGTGAAATTGGCTGGTGGATTTGGGCATGTTTCTAGTAGGACTCAGTTTATACCCCAAGAAGCACTATCACAGCTTGCTCTAGTGTATAACAGCAGGAGAAATGCCAATATTAAAGGAATATTAGCACTGGAAAGGTGCTGGTAAATGGAGCTATTTCCACATCACAGGAAGCATAAATTGCATCAAGAACCTTTTTCAAATAACCTAAGTGAATGTAGTAGGTTTATTTATTCAATTGCAGCTGTGGATGTGCATGTGTACAGGGGGTCACACACACAGAAACTCTAAGCAAAACATTTTCTGTCATTAATAGAAAGAAATTCAAAACTGCTTTGCATGATAGAAAATATGTTACAAAGTAATCAGAAAACGTAAGTGTTCTTTTCAAGGATTTTAATTATTTTTATTATTTTTTTAATAATAATTTACACCCTTTTGAAAACCTTCATGCATTCTGTGGGTGCAAAATTGCATTTCACATTTGATAGCATTTACATGAGGGATTGCACTTAGAATAATGCTATTACTATGAGAAGTGAGTGCTGTTCCCCAGGAATCAAGGAATATCCCTAAATAGAAGTAAGGGACTTAAAAAAGAAGTGTTAAGATTTTCACTGTTCTGCAGGAAATCACATTTGTGGCTCATGAAGATGAAAAAAATCTTGAACAGTGAAACAAATTCTGCAGTGCCTCAGCTTCTTCAGAGGCACCTGTTGCAAATATTGACTTTAACTGTCTCTTTRGGTTTGTGGGACATGATTACATTTCAGGATAAAACTAATATTGGTACTTGTGTTAAATAAAATAAAAACCAGAGCTGTCTTCTTGTGATCACATACATGCTACATTTAGACTTTATAGTCAGGCTGCAGTCAGGCCAAAATTCACCCTGCAGCCTTACACAGAGCTGTTCAGTTTATGGGGAACCCAAGCTACCCTCAAAAGCTGCAATTAGCCTTTTTTGGAAGCAGAACAMCAGTCTGGATGTATTACTTTCTTGCTCTGATATGGCAGTTCTGGTTTTGCATTCAACAGCACTTACTTTGTTCCAACGTCATCCTTGCCCAGAGTTTGCTTTTTCCATTAAAGCTYGTGTGTAAATCTTTTGTGGTTGGAAAATAGCAAGTGACTTAGGAAGAGTTTTCCATGAGGAAAGATGCGTGCTGTGTTTATCTTGTGTCTGCCCGTGCATCAGTGAGCGGCTTTTTGTCCTTTCCAGAAACCTTTCAGTGAGTGGGGTGTCAATGATTTCAGTGCTGGCAGTGTCTCATTAATGTCACACAGCCCATCTCAGGCACAGCAAAGAGCAGCTGTGGCACTTGCACAGGGTGAGCCTGCAGCATCCTAACTCGTGAGGACAGGCTGAAAAATCATCRGCTGATGTCTCCAAGGCTGGGATCTGACTGCTCCTCCCTAACCCTCCTCTCCAAAAAGATCCCCCTGCCAAAGCCCCCCCTTGACATCACCTATACAGCCTTCAAGTGAGTTTATTTCCATTTATGTACAATTCCTGACAACTTGTAAAATGGACATTTCTCTGTCAAGTTCTTTCAGTTAGGACTTCAGTTTGGATCAAAAGCATGTTATTGAATTAAATCTCATCATTTTTCCTACTTCCAGTGCTTTGTTGTGGAGTGGTTTCAGTATGCATGAGCTAGACTGTCTCAAATGAAGCTRAACTGAAGGAAACACACAGGAGTATATTTAATGAATTCCAGCTGCAGGTAATTATTCATCCAGGCTACCAGACTAAMACTTATTGAAGTAAAGCACTTTTAAACATGTATAGCATGAAAAGTGGCCCCACAGCATCAAATCCTACTCTGTGTAGGGATGTTATTAGTAGTCCTCATTACTTACTAATTTAGATGTAATCAGCTCAAAAGGAACAACTTTAAATATGGAAAGAAGACTAAAAGTTGATCCATGTGAAGCTGGGGATCTGATCTTCAACTGAATGAAGGAAAGACAATGTTTGGAAACAATATCTGTACTTCTGGGACAGATGGCTGCTGTGCAGGTTAAGTTCTTGTGGGCACTTGATCTTTCTTTACATCTGCTGTTGTGTGTGTTGAGTTTGCAGTTCTCCATTGAAAAAGCATTTCCTGCTGGGGAAGGAAAGATGACATTCTATATCTAATGGACCCATGAAAACATAAATATAATCTTATTTTTTTCATTATCATCTAGGCCCTTTTATTCTATTTTAACATACTATGTGGTCTACTCCATAATATTCTGAAATTAATAAAGAGTTGCTGATATTTGATCCTAGTAGAATACTCAAGAGTATTAAAAAAAATAGCAAACCAGAAGCAAGAGAGAATCATCATAGCACTGTATAATTCTGTGTTCAGTGGGGGTCTCTGGCTGTGAGTTATTGAAATTCTCTTTGGATGGAYTTGTCAGCAACTGTTAGTCACTCCAGCATTTCATTTGTAGCAGTTTAATTATTTTTCACCAGTTGCTGGTTTTCAATTTCTTCCTCATTTTCTCCTGTGGGAGAGGCAGATTKTATAATGACATCTGCACTGTACATGCTGTGCTGTCATAGGTATCTGCTTCTGCCTCAAGTTTGCACTTGTTGCCTTGTTCAGTTCTACATACCTAACAATTAAATACAAAACCTGTGTTGATTTTTAGAGAATTGTTTAGACTTTAGATGCAAGGAATTGCAATTTTTCAGAAGGTTCATGACTAGTGGCAAAAACTAAGTTTCAGAATTACTTTGCCTTTTCAAAATTCACTTTCAATAAAACCCTGCTGGTTTAAGGAATTAAGCACCTCCAAWAAAGGTTTGAGTTTATAAGTGCTGGACATCAATAGAAGGATTTTTATAAAAGCAATTGCAAGTTCTCAGCATATTTCAAATCAAATCATTAAATTCTTGCTGCATTATTAAGTATAAAATGTACAATACTCTTGAAAAATCAGTACATAGGCACAGAACACGAGAAGATGTGAGAGTTTTCTCTCTGAGACAGGTTTTTATTGAGTTGTCTAATATGCATCCATAGAGACAGCATTAAAATAAGACAAAGCAGTAATAAAATATCACTCACTTAACAGGCATTAAGATGAATCAAAAAGCCCAGAATTAAATTTTCAACTCCCAAATTAAATTTTCAATTCCCAAAGTATGGGAAAACTAAGAGGATGTATTTACCCATTCTAGAAAAGATTCTCTGTGAATTACTAGAAAAATCTTGATTGCATTGTGCAAAAAATAATGGTTTATGTGTACTATGCAATGMTCTATAGTCCAATTTATTCATGTTTATTCCTTATTATTTAAATTTAAATCCACCTAAACTGAAAAAAATTACTATTTTCAAGACAAAGGAAAATCTGTTGTAAAGGTGCAGCATTACTTTGCATCTACTCAATGCAGGTCACAACTTTAGCAGTAGAGATCTAATCTTGAACTTAATCTTCTCTACACAGCTCTCAGGGGTTCAGATAAAACTGTTCTCCTCTTCAGTGGGAGATAACCTTCAAAATATTCCTTTCACAAAATAATTACAGCTAACAGGTTTTGAGCACTTCCTCTCCTCTGATAAATCCATGTCCTGACTGTGAGCTGTTGTGCCTGGGCTCTGTGCAAGCCCTGCTCAGCAATACCCAAAATATCTCCATATTATCAACCCTGTGTTCAGCACAAACACCAGAGCCACAGCTCCACACCAGCAAAGAAAACCAGCTCTACCCTAAAAAGCACAGTACAAACAGCAAAATCAGTTACAGACTGGGGTTACATCAAAGAATATTTCTTGAAAACTGCTTGYATGCTTGGAATATTCTGATAGATGTAAATTGTTCATAAGCTCTATGAAAGAAAGTGTAAACAGCATTAGAGTGYGCTTGCCATTACACTAAATGGTTAATAATATTAAGAAATATTATATATAGTATAAAATGAAGAAATAACTCACTATTCCCTTCCTGCTGATTGTACTGAAATTTAAAAAAAAAATCATACTTTTTCAAATCAATATTGTAATTAATACTTCAAGGAATGGTTTCACTGCTCTTTTCCATCTGTGAAGAAGTATTAGGGTAGGACCCATTATCAGCAGCAGGTTTTTGGTCCCTTTCCTTTTGGCATTGTTTTTGGTGGTTTCAAACATTGTTGATGAAAAACTTATCCAAGTTCTTTCAAAAGTCTGTGTGGTTTTTTGTGGTCTCATAATGTTGCAGAGCTGGCTTTGGGGRATTTATTGTGTGGATGGCCCCATTTCTGTTGAGTTCTGCAGGAAGGCAAAGAATTCTGTAGAGAACTTTTGCATTATGGACTTTGCAGTATGTAAGGGCTGTCAGAGCACAGGCTTCAGATCCTCCCCCATCTCAAGGACTAAAGTGATGCACAGTTGTTTTTTACCTGAACAAAGTAATAATAATCCATGTGCAGGTACTGATCACTGTGTGGGCTGCTCTAAAGTACTCTGGAGCATTTTTTAAAATTTGCTGAGAAATTTTAAAGAGTAAAGAAAGAGAAAGAGTAAAAACATACACTGGTGTGTAAAAGTAAAAATGTRTTTTGGGTTTCAGTTGGAGCTAGAATTTATGGTTTATTCTGGAATTTTTAAGGAAAAACAAACAAAATTTTATACCAATGCCTGCTGAACAAATGTGAGCATGTCATTATTCTTCAATAAAAAAAGCTAAATTTGTTTATAATTGTTCTTTTATCCAAGAGAAACACGTGACTGGTAAATAAAATTAATCCAGAATAATCCAGTGATTATTCTTCCAATATGGCCATGCTGTTCTGAAACCTGGGTGATAGAAAATATGATCCTATTTGATATAAAAAGACATACTACTGGCCTATTTAAACATGTTTTTTTTCTTCTTCTTGAGGAAAAAGGATTATTTAATGTCTTGACAATTTTCTTTGAGTATACTGGAGCTAGACAATTTGTTGTGTGGTTTGGGTTTTTTTTTTGCTTTTAATCAGCTTTCTGATATAACACATTCACAATGATGGAGATTTGGTTTAGTTTAAGACATAATCTTGCAGAAACAGAATAATTGTTGACTGCAATGTTTCAACTCTACATAAGCAATTTTAAAAAAGAATAATTTTTTAAAAATCTATTTTATTTGAATTTTTTAATAAGCTGATATGCAAAAACACTGAACAACCAATTCTTCTTCTGAGGCAGTGAAAACAGATAACTTTAGAGGGGTGTATAATTGTGTTTACAAGGGGCATATCTGTCTCAGTATTTGTAAAATAGGACTGGTTAGACCTTGTCTTCYTTGTCCATTTAGGCTTCAGAATCCMAGACAATCCCACCTATCTTTAGGGTCTAAACTGAGAGTTTAACCTCTCCCAGGTGGTGTTTCTTTCCATCTGATGTCCCCTGAGTTTTTGAGGCAATGTCARCATCTGATGCATGTATTATAATGATGTGAATTGTAAGTCTGAGCAGGTGAGCAAGGTATCCAGGCCCCAAGTTTTGAGGATATGGATAAAACAACCACAGAATACTTCAGAGTTCTACAGGCTTCAATGTCAACAATCAAGGCTGGCATGGAGGATAAAAGAACGTGAAGGATGTGTTGGAAATGCCTTGAAAAATAGAACTCCTGGACAAGAAACTTGTTGTTTTAGACCTAGCCACTAATGACTGAGASCAAAAGCTGGCTAACCCAGAAAGACAAGACCTAAAGCACATAAAATGCTTAACAAAAAAGCATTTCTGTTAAAGCAGTGTCACTCATTCAGACAGTGTGACCTTGTAGCACAGACTCCACAGGCTGGTTCTGATGTTCCATTTTCTGTCMTGATGATAAGACAATGTGCCTTCTGAGGAGCTGTGTTCACACAGATTTGCTGTGACTTTGGAAGCATCCCACACAGATTTGTATTGAAGATACTGCAAAAGTTTTCACACATGGTGCTTCTTCCCCCACAAATAATCTGACATTCAGCAGAAGTTTATTTTATGAGATCACAAATGCCATAGGTTGAATCCTGTATATTTTCCAATTATATCACAACTGCCAGCCAGTCACCTTGCATTTGTGCCATTTTTACTGCAGGAAAAGTGTGGCATGATTTCTGTGTAAAGGGCCTGTTTCACCTTGGTCAGCTTAGGGACTCACACTGGCTTGATCCAGTTGGGTCCACTGCACTGGAAGAAGATTCTTGCCTCWAAGTTGTTTCTATTGTCTCCTTCCCTCCTGTATTTGGAAAGGGAGGARACAGCTATAATTCAGTCTTCTCTAGGGATTCTCTGGACAAGCAATGATATAAGGTCATGCTGCATCGAATTCTACATCTGTTCAGCTGAAATCTGCCATTGAGACCTTGCTGGGAGGRAGATCACATACTGAGAGTCTTCAGCAGTGTCTTATCACTGTGCTTTTCTCATTTATTTTGTCTCTMCATTTGAAAGGTTTTGCTAAGTGAGTGGTGCAGGCAGAATTTCAATTACTGGAGGGGCAACTGCGGCCATCCCAGCACATGAAAAAAGTAGTCAGCTTTCATATTTATAGTGAAAGTGCCTTTTTTTTTTTTTGTGAATGACTCACTACAAGTGGAGGCTGGCTGTAACAAAAATACATATGGTTCCCATGGCTCATTCAGGCAAAAGTGTGAATTAATTTTACTAAAAATGTTGTTTTGGAACTATACTGTACTTCTAAACAACAGTTCTGTGAAATCCATTTGCTGTCATGTGTAGGCAAAGCAGACGAGCAACTTCTGCTATGCTAAATGACAGAATAACCTTTCCCCTGAATTAGTTTCAGAAATCTGGCATTAGCTTTTTTGCCTAACATTTCTCTCGCATTTAAACTTTAAAAATTGAAATTCTTTATGTCTGTTAGGTAACTGAATAGCCAGAGCAGATTGAGTGAGTGATTGCACAGCACTTACAGGACARCCAAGAGATCAGAGCCAGCCAGCASAGCTTCAGAGAGGGCAGGTCCTGCCTGACCAGCCTGATCCTTTTCTGACCAGATGATCTGCCTGGGGGACGAGGGGAGGCTGTGAGTGTTGTCTGTTTGGACTTCAGCAAGGCCTTTGACACTGTTTCCCTCAGCACACTCCTGGAAAAGCTGGCAGCCCATGGTTTGGGCAGGAGCACTCTGTGCTGGGTTAGGAACTGGCTGCATGGACAAGCCCAGAGAGTGGTGGTGAACAGTGCTGCATCCAGCTGGGAGCTGGTCACCAGTGGTGTCCCTCAGGGGCTGTGCTGGGGCCAGTCCTGTTTAACATCTTTATTGATGATCTCATGAGGGGATTGAGTCTGCTGTTAGCAAACTCCTGGATGACACCAYGTTGGGTCAGTGTTGACCTGCTGAAGGCCCTGCAGAGGGACCTGGCCAGGCTGGATTGATGGGCCAAGGCCAATGGCATTGAGGTTCAGCAAGACACCAGTGCTGGGTCCTGTACTCTGGCCACAATAACCCCCTGCACTGCTACAGGCCAGAGTGACTGGGAAGCAGCAGGAAAGGATTTAGGGGTGCTGGTCAACAGTGGCTGAACACATCAGCATTCACCCAGGTGAAATCTTGGCATCTCCCAGAAATAGTGTGGGCAGCAGGGKCAGGGCAGTGATTCCTCCCCTGTACCTGTGTCCAGTTCTGGGCCCCTTAATCCAGGGACATGGAGGTGCTGGAGGGGTCTGGCAAGGGACCAGAGCTCCTGAAGGGCTGCAGTGCCCTTGTGGCTGTGAGGAGGGACTGAGGGAGCTGGGCTTGTGCAGCCTGGACAGGAGGAGGCTCAGGCTGACCTGATTGCTCTCAGCAGCTCCCCAGAAGGAGCTGGACCAGCCCAGGGCCAGCCTTTTCTCCCAGGAAACCAATAGGGGGACAGGAAGGCACAGTCTCAAGGTGCACCAGGGGAGGTTCAGGTTGGACACATTAATTTCTTACAAAAGGGATGATTTGGCATTGGAAGGAGCAGCCCAGGGAGGTGGAGGAGTCACTGCCTGCAGGTGTTTAGGGAAAAGGCTGGATGTGGCACTCAGTGCCATGGTCTGGTTGACAAGGTGGTGTTTGGTCAGAGATCTCAAAAGTCTCTTCCAACCCAATTGATTTTGTGATTCTGTTAATACAGCATTCAGAAAAACTGAGAAAGCTTGTGTTTCCCAGAATGTAAATTCAGAAAGCTCAAGGTTTATTTCTGTAACTGCAGCACGTAGCATACKGSTAAAATTGGSARTCTTTTTCGTGATTCTTCATTCTTTGSATCCTTATTTTTAAGGAAAAGGAATCTATATCAATTATGTAATGCTGAAGTCTCCCTTTATGAACAATATTTTTTGTTGATTTCTGTCAATCCTTTGTAATTAAAATGGCTTTTTTTTTACTGGAAAGAAGAAAATGGTATTGATAGTGCTCTGCAGTTGTACCATCCCTCTCATGTGGTAATCCAAAGATATTTTACAAATGTAGATATGTTGCACCCTTCAGCTGTTTGACAGAAGAGGAGAATGAATTAAGATGCTTCCACCATTGGGACCCCGTCATTTTTCAGTCTAAAGAGAGAAATCTTCTTACCTGTTGTTTATTCATGTCATCCATTTCATGGGAGAACAAAGTTGCAAACAGCAGTTCAGTTAGCCTAAAAATACTTCAAAATGCATGCTGCTGGGGTAGACAATGGTAGATGCAGATGCATTTCACAAACCATTGAGCATTCCCCATTTCTTTGACTTCAATAACAGTGCATTTTGTTTGAGTAGCAAAAAGTGATACTGAAGGAAAAGCTGAAAATGTTAATTGGTTTTCTGATAGATGATTTATGTGTGTGCATGCATGAATTGGAACCCAGTTAATGGCATGAAATGGCCAATATGCTTCCTTGGACTCCAAGGAACTACATATTGTGAAATGCTGTTGAGAATTTCCTAAATTYAGTTCTACAGACATGGATAAAATTTAAAAAGTSAGWTAAGTAAGAAGAGTTGCTCATCTGAGTCATTAGCARTGTTCTGTAAGCTAAATTTCAGTAATAAGACTACACTGTTGGGTAAATTAGTGTCTGTTTAATGTTGCTGAAGTTAATATTTTTAAAGTTCTCTATACAGAGAATTTTGATTTTCCAAGGAAATACACATCTGAGGTGATGGTAGATGTGAGCTTCAGGCTGAACAGATCCAGTGATCTGGTGGAAAGAATGCTGATTGGGTGGGTGAATACATTTGTAATAAGCAAAAAAAAAGAGAAAGAAAACAATTCCTTGTAGTTTATCAGCTGAGTGTAATGAAGTGACTGAAAGACTGAAAGCAAATGAGCTCCTGCTTTAGACAGTCAGTTTTTTCTGGAAATCCTTGTCCTCACTTAAACCCTTGGGTGATTCTAACCTTTCTGCATGTGYRCATATTTGAARTGGGAATGTTTTAAAGTGACCTTTATGCCAGATAGAACAGGGGTAAAAAAATGTGGGTTTTTCATCTGTGTAGTAGCATGCACAAAATACTTGTGTGGGTAGGATGCTGGGACAATTTAATAAATTCTGCCAACCTGATACTCTGTGATGCAGTTATAGAAACAAGGAGGTGAGCATGGAACTTCATGATATCTATTAACCATTGGCACCACAGTCCTCAGTGGAATTTTTTCCAGCTCCAGTGACACTGAGCTGTATTAACTTAGGAGAGGGTGACAGGAAATATCTTTGTTTTACTGCAGACTCAGACTAAATGACTGAAATCTTGCCTGTTGCTSACACCTCTGAATGGAAGGAGAGAAGAAAGGAGGAAAAGAATCTGGCATCTTGTTTTATGAACCCTCATGCCACATCTCCTGTCCTGACCACAGCTGGTTATGTTGTGCAAGGTGAAGTGTCTGATCAAAGCACATTTCAGAATCATGACTTCCTTGCAGCAGYAGAACCAGTTCAGCATGAATCAGTGACTCAGAAGCAGCAGAATGGAGTCTGTTACACTCTCTTTGACTTTATTATTTTATTTTTAATTTTTTTTCCTCTGGAAACACCTGTCCTTTGTGAAGATCTTCCTCTCCCTGCTGCACGTGGGATGGGAGGAAACAGGGAGAAAGGAATGACATTAAAGAAATGCCTTCACTCTTCTTACTCCACACAGGTTGTGTGCATTCAAATGGGAAAAAAAAATGCAAGGCAACACTTGTTACTCCTGGTTGAAAATTGTATTTGAGACATCATTTTTGATATGACACATCTCAAAGCCACTCATCAGCTTTGCAGTCAGTTTGAGGTAAGRTGCAGAATATATCAGAGTTGAAATGTAGATACATTTTGCAAGGCTGGCATTAAAAGTCCTGTTACTATTTAAGAACAACAGCAAAAAAAAGCCTCTGGTTTTGTGATGTGTGTCACAGCATCAGTTTAACTTCATGTASAAGTTTTATCAGTCAATTCTTTTGTACCAGGGCTGATGGGTACAAAATTTTTTAATCTAAATTAGAAAACAACTTTTCCTTGAATAATTGGGCATGTTTCCCTTTCAGTYTTGAGAGTTGGAAATTGGTGTGCTACAGCAAATCTGTGATAAGCCAATATMAAATTCACCATAAAGATGTAATCTGTAGTTTGCAGATTGCCAAAACCTAACGTAAAATGACAACGAAGAGCAAATTTTTCACTTCTTACCAGTTGTGAACAAATATATTTTCAATAACCTATGGAAGCCTTAGAGGGACTGAAGCATTTTAATTTTCTGTCTRGAAGACTTGCAGTTTTTAAAATGTTATAAAAAAGTTCATTCATTCCTTGGTTCTTTTGTTGCTCCTTTGCAGAAATGGATTAAAATCTTGTTTTAAAATATTGAAAGGGGAGTTGTCACACTTTCTAGTTACCCCTGCAAGCAATTTAAAGTTAATGGGTTCTGTGTGATCTTTTTTAGATTTCCTGCTAATTAAATGTGAGGCCCAGTGTTGTGAATCCAGGCAGTGTAAATGGCATGCCATAATGCACAGCTTTGGAAATGCTCTGGCACTGCATTCAGTTTGGTTGATTGACAAAAAAAAAAAAAAAAGATTTTTTTGAATGTGTACTCAAACTTCAACTTTTTTCAAAGGAATGGGGACAGAAGAGGGCACATTTTGAAAGGCTCAGCTTCACAAAAAAATAGGTCAGATGTCTGCTCCTTGAATTCTGTCTCTGTAAGTCAGAAGCACCTTGGATTCAAAGTCTGTTTATGTTTATGGTGAATCTGCAGTGAGGCTGGTGGAAGAAAGACCARCAGAGAATGTGAGCACAATTTACCATTCACAAAATTGTTTGATGTAGCATGGTGTTCTGGGAGGCTGTGAGGCTTTCCTGAAATGCACCTTGAACTTTKATTTCTTGCCTGTAGAGCATTACAGGAGTGTGAGACCCTGYACATTTGTCTGAGGGACCAGTCAGYCTGACAAGRTGTTGTTCTGCAAATCATGCTGATGAAAAATATTCCATTATTTCTCTGTAACAATTGCAAAAGCCTCCTTTTGCTTTGTTTTTCCTCATCATAGGATGATGACTCTTTATCTGTCATCAAGGTCTTTAATGCTTTTAAATATAGTGCATTTGCTAACTCATCTAAGAAAAGCAATTAATGCCTGTGTTCTGCAAGTACTGAAGCCAGCCAAAAATATTTATATTTGTTGATGCACTGTGTTGTTTGCACTATGTCACTCAAACAAAGCAGGTAGGACTCAGATTTAGCATTGAGACTGAAGATAGGAAAGGTAGGAACAATAACTTTTATATAATCAATATTTCATGCATTTCTATTGCCATCTCACAGTTTGCTTGCAAACACTGGGACAATGAGGACCACYTACATTTTACCAAAAAAGGGGAATGATTTCAAGGTAATATTCTGATATAACCAGAAGGAGAGACATGCAGAACCAGAGATCCATGCAGTGAGGGGTTCCTGGTTCTTGTGTATGGTTTAGGACAATCCTTCTTTTGGTCTGAAAAAYACCAAATCTAGGAAGGAAATTGTGTATACACATTCATGGGTGACAGCTCTGAACTACATGTAATCATCATTAGCCCACAATGCAAATATTTCCACTTTTGGAAGTAGTTTCTGAATATCTGAACATGAACTTCTGAATAGCTTTGATGTAGTTCCACTAGAAGTGAAGATTTGGAGATGCAAATTAATTAAAGGGATGAACAAGTTTTTTTGTTTGGTTTTGGGGGTTTTTGTTTGTTTGTTTGTTTGTTTTGTTTTGTTTTGTTTTTGTTTTATTTCTTTGTCCTGAAGTATCATGTGCAATTTGTTCTGTCTCAYTGTATGTGCATAGTTGAAGTCCTTCACTGCCACTTTGATTTCATTTTTTTTTCCTTTTTTCAGTGGTTTTGTGTGCATACAGATGTAACTGCCTTCCTTCATCTGACAGCCTTTAGCTCATGTGCAGTGTGGTCCCACAGCTTTATTGCCTCTTTGCTCTGGACTAAACATAGAAGGGCAATMTTGATAGAAGAATTAATAGCAATTTCTGCACCCCCCTCCCTTGATTAATTATGTCATAAGCTGTAGAAAGGAGCCTGAAGACCATTCTTCCTTGAAGCCTCTTGTGTTTAAAAAAAAAGCTTTTATCATTTGATGCTTAAATGCATTGCTCAGTTGAGCTCTTTAGATAAACTGACTCTGTTTTTCCAGACTGCTGGTCAGGTTTTCCCAACTTCTGCCATTTTTGCAAAGCAAAATTAAAATTCTTATAATGTGCAAGGAAAAATGCCATATTACAATTTCAATTCCCTAAGCAAATCTTTTGTTCTTTCTTGTTAGAAACCTTGGGAGAATATTACAGCATTCAAGACCAAACAGCAGGATAACCCCAAGCAAGTCCTGACCTCTCTCCTCTTGAGTAATGAGCAAAATTAATCTTTGCAGTCTTGTTCAACAGTTATTTGTCATGACTGTGTGTTATCTGAAAAGCTAAAAATGTTCTTGCAATGTAGTTCTGAGACAAGTCCAGAATTCCTTGGACCTATTTTGATTCTGGAAATTCAATGGTACAGTTATGATGATACTGGTTTTTTTTCTAAGACCATTTTTGTGTGCTATAATTTTTTATAGTTTTAAAAGAAAAATCTCTTGCTAAAGAATTGCATCTGGGTTATAAAGAAATGTAGTGGAAACTGCCTCCATGAGTCTGTGGATTCCTGAACTTTGTTTCACTGTCCCATGGGTCTTTTAAGGTCTCAGGCTCTTGAGATGAATTCTTCTTGTCTCTTATATAAAGCCAAGCCCATGCAGCCATCATTCCACTGATGTTTGAAAAGTGCAATTTGCTGTGCTTGACATGATCTTAGGCAAACAATTTTTTTCTAGAGTGCACCTGTACTTATTTCTTTCTTTTATGTTCCTACATTCTTCTTTCTTTTCCTTGCAATTCTTGATGCATTATAAAATGTGCACTATAAAACACARTGTCCCAGCTAATAGAAGCTGGAATCCTTTGAAGATGTGAGTCAGGCTGATTTTCCTGAGTGTTGGACCTCTCCAGCTCCTGCTTCAGCAGGCACTTACACAGCTCCTTCCATTCTGGTGGGTACCTGTATCAAACCTGCAATTGTTCCCCACATTTGAGGGTAACACTGCTCAGTTCAATCTGAATCATGGTGGGGATTAATGGGATTTGACAATATTTGAGTATAAATTAAATGCACCAGAGAATAATATATATTTAATGYCCTCAATGAGAATTATAAAACTGTCCTCACTGATGTCAGAAATACATGATTTTAAGTCCATCAAATGTAATAATAATTAAAGCATCTCGTTTCAGCAGTCTTTTATCAGTTATAAAGCACAAGAATCCATCCGCTGGCATTCAGTGATGTGTTCTTTTAAGCACTATTTCCTGTATTTTATGTGGATCCTTAAAAGAAAACCCCTCTGACAGTTTTGAATTAAGATTTCTGAGGATAACTCTACCTTCTTCAAATCTTTTTCTGAATTCTGTAACCTAAAAAGAGAAAATAAGTTATTCCTTGCTTAAACTCTGAGGATTGRCAGTTCTTAAATTGGCCATATTGAAACTCTTGCCATATTAAAAATGTTYYAAGTCCCATGCCCTGCACTCTCATGATTTSTAGGATTCCAACAAGATTTTTTTTAGAGCAGGTTCCCTTTTCATGGACTTCAGTGAAAACTTGAAACTGTGGCCTAGTGTAGGTCAAAAAATAAAAAAGAAAGCACAAGTTTTTCTGTATTTAAGAACACCCAAACAGACAAATCATGTGAATATCATGGGCTGTCTCATGTGAGACCTCAAAGCAGAGATTCTGGGTGAGCACAGACATCACAGATCAAGCATTAAAATATCATGGTCTTCATGATTCTTTAGAGCAGCTGGATGGATGTGCAAAAGGAAGAAAAAAGGGGAGAAAAGGTGAGGGAAATTAATTTGGTTTATAAATTTTGAAAAACTCCATGTTTCTGTTATTAGCTGGTTTGCCAGCACATGTGTGCCAGTAGAGCAGTGGTCAGGTGTCTTCTGGTAAACCACAAATTAAATGCTGTGTTTCATATCAGGATTGTCAATATGTGGTCTGTTAACAGGGAGTAAATGTCAGATTTATATGGTCATATTTGTATTTATAAGCACTTTATTATAACATTGTACTGCCAATCTGGTAACTGCACAGCAGAGAGATTTTMTGCTCCTTCTGGAGCAAACAGACTGATTTAAAGTGAAAATTTACTGTAAAACTCATGGACAAGTTATGAACTGAGAACTATTGACCTGCTTTATTCTATGAATAATTATAAATAAGAGTATGCTAGAGAAAATTATCATTGTAGGGGGGAATGGTTTTAAAATAGACATCAGGTTGCTTATAATTCACATATAAGAAGCAGTGTGCTTAATATAGTAATGCTATTCATTATGTGTTGTGTATGAAGAGGGAAGGTCATAGCTACACATTTCATGTTTATATTCAAGACAATTTACTSTTTGGAGCATGAGGCCATTAGAATGTATCTGATTCATTAGAGCCCACTCCTATCCCTTAAGAAACATCCTCTGTGTGTGCATTCTGTAGAGAAATAAATCTCTGTTACAGTTAACCATTTAAATGATTGGATTCCTGTATTTGCTGTCTGCTTTGGACACCACAACAATCCACATATCCTTGCTGTTCATGCTGGGCTGGATTTTTATTTGTACTCAAACAGTTGATTGCAAGTAACAAATGCCAAAAGCATTTTGTATGATTCCAGGTTTCTGCCAAGGGAGGCTGGCCTTGTTTAGTTCTCTGGAAATGGCTGCAGGGTATAATTGAATGTTTGCAGACAGTTGAGTCAGAGTGCTGGAAAAACAGTCAGAGGAAAGTACAGAACACTGAAAAGTGAGGTCTTTCCTRCAGGATTACACTATCAATTATATTCATCTTTATTCCAGCATATCATTGTCTAGCTAGATATTTTCACTTATTTTCGCAGGATGTGGGAAATTTTCTGTCATTTGGAGACTGAGGGGTTTGTTAACTGATAAAGGGAAAGCCTATCACCAAGCACACTGGTCAGCCACTCTTTTCCTGAAGAAAAGATATGACTGAGCTRTGTGTGACCTTTTGCTGATTTTTAATGATCACTCTGCTCTCAGGGCAGCAGTTGGGTTTGCAGGACACAAGAAAGTCTCTTAATTATTTTTCTTCTTTGTGTAGAACTGAAGTTGGACTCAGGGTAGTTCAGCAAAGTCGTATATGTCCAAGTCTTGGCACTAATTATTTTCCTTTATTTAACCTCAAAATTGCCTTTTTCTTTTCCTTTTTTTTTAAATTTTTTTATTTTTTATTTTTATTTTTCCCTTTCCTGCCCATTTCCTCATTCCATTTTTTCAGACATCCTCTAGCCTTGCTTTCTTTAATTCTCCCCAGGTTAACACTGTCCAACCTCCCTACTGAAAAAGTAAGGTGATAGTAATTAACACAATGTGATGATATCAACTTTACAGTGTTAATTCTACTTGATCTGGTTTTTGYCCCCCTTGTTTTCATGTCCAGTTTATTTTTTTTTGTCATTGTTAGTTCTCTGGATTAAGGACTAGCTTCTCATTGTCTTTTGTTACACAGGGCTACATACACTGCAGTAATTCTCCAGTTGTATTGCTCAAGAAAGCGTTAAAATTTAAGTAATATACACTATCAGGAGTAAGATATTAGGGGAAAATTACTGTTAATGCTCAATTAATCACCTGCCAAGCAGTAAATTGGAGACATTTACTACAGTGAAGACAGTATATTGCAACACTCCCTGGATACTTTTCTCAATAGTTCCCTGATTTTTCAGTGGATTTCAGAACTATCTGATTGCTTCCTGTTGAAAMATTGGTTTCTTTTTGCTGAAGTATGCTCCTCTTACTCATCAGAATGATGTCTTCTTTTTTTCTGAATTTTCTGAATCATTCTAGAAATAGGACTTGTTTTCTCTGCTCTTGAGGAAAAGTGAGGCTCAGGCACATCTCACTTGAAGGCATTGCAGGAGTTGAGAAGTGTCTGTATCCCATAAATGCTTATGTCAGAGTGCAGGTRCTGGAATGAATTGGTTTKAACACAGAACTAGAAAACTTCATGTGGTGCTTGAGAGAGCTTCCCAAGTCAARAACATTCTATAGATTCTGTGACTTCTGATAAAATTAGTGAGAGGTGCAGTTGCTGTTTCTGAAAAATCAGCCTATTCTCCAATGGCCATTGTCATTTTACACTTTAAAGAGAAGGCTGGTGGATTCACACACTTGGGYTTATTAAACTATTAAACCAACTTTCACTGGTTCCATTGAAATTCCAGCCTGAGAAAACAATCTTCAACCAGCAGAACACAGAATGGAGCCAAATTTAGTCCACTCTACATCTACATTGTCTTTAACAGGAGAAAACCATGTGACTTTATATGTCTCACTGGACATATATGAATCACTGAAGAGAATACTTTCTAATGAAACAAACTGGTGCAGAACCACAATATTCTTTTGCTTTTGATTGCAAAAGATTGTGTTATTTGTCAGTTTGAATTTTCTAAAGATTTATGGTAAAATCACTTTTTTGTGCTTTCGCCATTCAACGAAATGAAACTACTGGGATTTGCATTTCTAGCTCGTTTACAAATACAAATCATATCTAGAAATCAAAACTCCAGAGAGGTTCTTTCAACTTCCAGCCCTGCTGAGAGGTRGATGTATTAATTGCAGCTCAGAGCAGGGATGATGTGGCTCTGTTGTTTTTGTGCTGGGGCTGGCTCATGTTCTGGCACCTCTCAGCTTGGGTAGAGTGCACATGGAGCTGTCTGCACCCACCCAGCAGGCAAATCCCACACTGCTCCTCYTTGGCACATTCCTGAGACCTCTGTGAGACAGCAAATAGGAGTCTATTTCTGTATTAGGAGAAAATACTGACACTGATTCTGAAGTGTCAAGCCAAGCATAAAAGTGACTTTTAAAGTTTGAAAGTGGCTCGCAGGGAATGCAGTGCTGAAACTTTTTTTTTATTACTTCCCATAAAGCAAGATTATCCTCTTCTCATTTATAACTTGCTATTTTGTGAGAGTAAGTAACAAGGAAGACAAGTATTTCTAAGCAAATGTACACTGATAGGTTTCATTGATTTGAAAATATATTCAGGAGATTTTTTTAACATTAATTTTAAGTGTGTTTATCATATGGTACAGAGATGTCCCATTTGGAACCTCTTTTCATGGGAAATTAGTGAAAAAAGTACTAGGCTTTAAAAAGATTTTGCTATTGGTCAGAGGTGCTGATTGTTCATCACTCCTGTTTTCCTGTACATCCAGGAGTTTCAGAAGTATACATTACTGGAATGAATTGGTTTTAACACAGAACTATGTAACAAGAATTCTGTTCTTGACATATTTCCCTTTATTGAATTAAAAATACCAAGTGTTAAAATTCACCAGTCATTTCTAGAAATAGTGAGGGTGTTTCCTTTGTTGCACAGTGCCCCCAACATTCATGTCATTTAATGTGTGTCCACAATTCTGTTGCATTCATAAAGAATTAGGCTCACTGAAATCAGTGAAATGATGTGTGACCTTCTGTTTCCCACCATCCAACACACTGCTGCCTTCATGAAGGGAAATAAAAAATGAAATCCAGACTGAAATTAGGTTGTTATCTGTTCTCCCTGTGTTCTGTGGTGGTCTCTGAGCAGCAGCTGGTCTCAGACACCCTTTCACAACTGTTGGGGTTTATTATTTCCTGATTGTATTGGTTTGTTCCAAGCTGCCCCCTTTTGCTGTTTGCCCTTGGCTCTGCCTGCTCTGCCTCCCTGATGTGCCCTCCCCTGGCACCTGCCCGTCTCCCCTGAGCCTCTCCCCTTGTTCCAGAAAGTTCCCTGAGCTCCTGTCCATCTCCCCTGTGCCCTCCCCAGGCACCTGTCTGTCACCCTAAACCTCTCCCCTCTTTCTGGAAGGTTCTCCCTGTTCCTCAAGGTGATTTGTTGTTTCAAGCTTGTCCCTCCCTCGAGTTGTCCCCATTGCTCCCAGTTGATGTCAATCCAAGTTGTAACCACACCCCGATCCCTCCTGATTGGTTTGTTGTCACTGTCCCTCCCCCTGTTAAAGGTGYTGCACACCCCAGAGAGGGGCTCCTTTGGGCAGTCCCCTCTCAGGGGAATTTGCCAAGCTCAATAAACCCTGAGAACTCAGASCCCCAAAGGATTCAGCCTCTTTTTCCAAAGGCAGCAGGGAGGTTTGCACCACTCCTGCACCCACCGGGGTCTGTGTGTGTCCTCGGCCCACAGATCGTGGCAGGGTCACCTCTGGGCAGAGCCAGCCCTASAAGAGAGGGACCACCTGCACACAACAGCCTCTGAGGGGAGTGAAGCACAGGCAGCTTTCACTGAGGTTTTCTTCCCCCACTGACTGTTTTTGCTACACCCTTGACATGACCATTATACTCTGCAGCATTTCACATTGTCATGAAGACTCATCCAAGCAGAAAATTCACCATTAGAGACACATGCCCTTGGTTTATTTTAGGAAGAWGTAGGAATAGTTCTAGGTCTACATGTAAAATTTTTGTCTAGAGGCCATTTTTATACTCAAGTTATAATAAAGACYCAAAATAGACCAGAAAAATATGAAAAAAAARGAAAAAATATGAGAAGCASCTTGCTTTTACTCTCTTTCTGCTGTAGGATCTGTTGGCAATCAGGCATACCAACCTAACATTTGTTTTTTAAAGAGTGGCAGTGAATTCAGGCTTTCTTTAGACACTGAACTCTGACCCACTGTCACGTGGGATATGTGCAATACATTTGTTCCTATTTCTCCTTTCCTTTCCATTTTTATTTTCCCTTCTTTTGCTCACCTTGGATGAACTAACAAAAGATATTTTTGCATGACATAATGCCTCAAATTGGGAAGAAGGACATTTTTATTATTTAATTTGAATGTTTTACAATTCTGCCTCATCCTCAAGACTACTTAAAACAAACGAAACATGACAATATGGCCTCATCTTCTGTCCCAGGAGGTGCAGAATAAAGGTAAGGAAGCTGTGAGTCATCCTTGAAATGGGATCTTTTTCCTCTGAAAATTCTTTGTGATAATCTGGAAAATTACCAATAACATTGTAATAATTAAATGTAAATTACTGATTCAATTGTATAGATGTAAAGTTGGAATGGACCAAGGGTTTGTGTGTGGATTCCTGCGCTCCCATGGCAACAACATACATGTGTTTGTTTTACATCTTCTGGAAGCCCTCCAATAATTAAAGCCTTCCAATAAATATTACAAGTCCTCATAACAACTGATTTATGTTTTATATCTTTCTAATAGGAAAAGTTTAACACAGAAAATGTAAGTTTAATCTAACTTGCTGCAATTTAAGTCCTTGATTTTCCTTCTTTCCTTAATTATAACTAAAAAGGAGATTTTAGCCTTCTTTTTCTAGCAGTATTTTGTACTTTTAAAATTGCTATTGTGTCTTGAACTTTGGTTTTCTCTTCCCTAGATCAAACCATCACCATCTTTTCAGTCTTTACTCACAATCTGTGACTCCTGCACTTTTTAATACTTTTTATCCTTTTTATCCTCCTCTGGATTGGATTTTCTCTAATGGATTAAGATGTCTCTAAGTCATTTCCCATAGCCAGTTACAGAATKTTGGGCAGTACCCTTCCAGAGTCAGCCAGAAGAGACAAATTCCTTTCTGAGCCTTATACAGAGAGATTCTCCTTTTCTTTTCATTCTATGKTTTGCTTTTTTTTCCTAGTAGCCTGACTTGGTTGATATGTGTTCAGATTAATTGCTTAAACCCCAGATTCTCTTCTGAGGACCTTACACTACACCTCAGTAGTGTTTTTTGGTTTTGTTCTGGTTTGTTTTCTTTTGTTTTTTTGTTTTTTGGGTTTCTTTTTTTTTTTACATTTATGCATTTGATCTGTTTATTCCTTGTGTGATATTTTGCTCTGGTCATGCTACATCAGGGCACTTATTTAATCAAGATGATTCTGAGTTCTCACCATGGCCCCAGAACAGCTCTTCCAGCTTTATTTTTGTCTTCAAGTTTAACAGGAACTGCACTGACCTGCCTTATCTGTGATGAGCTGGCATAGCCAGGAATTTATTTTTCCTAATGCTTAAATTTCATGCCAGCTTGTGATCATCACTTATAAAAGGTCTCTAAATCAGTCAATAAACACCACAAAAGTTTTTAAAAGGCTGCCATGCCTCACAACCTGGGTATCTTACTCTTTCAAGCTGTCCAGARGCATCTGTTTTGAATGAATCCTGTACTTCAGACCAAGTCACACACTTGAAACAACAGCTGTACTGGCACCTGGCAGCAAGAAGAGGGAAGGCATTGATGTTTCAGTGGTCTGGCACTGCAGGAATCCTGGACCAAGTGGGAGCTTTGAGAAGCAGGAGTGAGAGAAGTGTGTGTTTCATGCAGTGTAGGCTTCTCCCAGGACCTGGAGAACCACTGGCTGAACAGCACAGCTCCTCCTGATGCAGCATTTCTGGTGGAATTCTGTGATATCTGGGGAGTGGTTAACAGCAGAAAGGAAGATCTACACTTTATTTTCTCCCCCCACCCCATGTTTCTTAGGAGGAGAGGATTGAGGGGATCTTATCAATGAATGCAAATATCTCAAGGTGCCAAGAAGAGCCAAACTGTTTCCAGTGGTGCCCAATGGCAGGAAAAAGGCAACAGCCACAAAGTAAAGCACAGGAAGCTCCCTCTGCATGTGAAGAARAATTTCTTTGCCTGGATGGCTATGGAGCAATGGAGCAGGCTCCACAACCTCCACAGAGAGGTTGTGGAGTCTCCTTCTCTGGAGAATTTCAGAGCCTGGACACCATCTGCTGTGTTAGAAGGGGTTTACACCAGGTCATTCACAGAGGTCCCTTTCAACCCCAGCTATTCTGTGATTCTGCAGTGTTACAGTRATAGCTGACCAGTCACAGTGGTTTATAAATGCTGAGATCACAGATATTGCTGTGATCACCTCAAATAAATAAAAAGAGTGGATGTAAACAGGTAGAGATCAGAAATCAAAGTTTATGACCTAGACTGTGAACCAGCTGCTGATTAAATCAGTGCTCTCAAAAGACTGGAAGTGTAGGAGCATTTAATACAAATATGAGTGCTGACTTTCATAAATAACCTCATCTTTGTGAGTTCTTTYAGAGTGGTTACAAGAAAGTTCAAGGACAGACCAATAAAGCTGAGGTAATAATGAAAGCAGCTGATTGTCAAGGGACTCTTGCAATAAAAGCACAATGTGTATTTTATTGTGTGTTGTGATTTATTATTTCATCCTTAAATCCTTGCCTTTCACTCCAWTTTTTTACTCCAATTGTCCTTAAATTTTCTTCTTTACCAGCATCAGCCACCAGTGTCACTGGRATATGAGCTGGGCTGAGCTGTCAGGAGATGACATGAAGTGCTGATTGACACTCTGGGTGTACAGCTGCACTGTTGTCCTGTTGGTATTGATCATATTTTGTGGATGTCTCTCCTGGAGCACATCYACTGCCATAACTGTTTGATTCTATGTGCTTCTTGGATAAATATTGATCATGCTCTCTTGAATGTGCCCCCAATCTCTTTTTAAAGATAAGAAAAAGTAGAAAGGGGATCCCAAGATCATTCTTTAAYCATTTGTGAAAACAGATGTACTACAGTTTTGGGAGACATACACAAGGCTTGCTGGCAAGCAAAAAAATGATCTTATTTTCTTAGTACTATTTTTCCTTTTCCTAAGTCTCCTAAAAGGTGTTTTCCAGCTGCTTGTGAACACCACGCTGGTCTGACTGAACTTAGAGATAAGGATTCTAAAATAAACATCTTCAAACTGCAACCCAAGGGCTCTCTGATTCCTTCTTCCAAGCACGAGCAGTGAGAAAACAGCCACTCACCACAATCCAAGTTTATCTCAGAAGAGAGATCCCGGCACTGCAGCACAACAGAAGGTGCTCTATTTTTAGCCTGGTGATCTCCTGCACTTGGTCAGTGCTGCCCTCCATGGAGGATCCAGATGCAAGGCTCCCTGAAGGCAGCTGAATCTGCCTGTCAGCACTGGCTCATATGTTCACGTTGCTACATTTAGCATTGCAGTGTATTTTGGAGAAGAAATGCCTAAAAAACATCGAGTGCACAGTTTGGGAGTGTTTACTKAGCAGCAGCCTGAGATGTTCTGTGTTTCACACCAGCGTGCAGTCAAGTGATGGYGACTGCTCACAGGCTGCCTCACTGGCAGGAAGCTTCTGTAAAATCTCACCTGTTAAAAATCAAGCTGTTATGTTKAAAGGAAAGTGAAAGAAATTAGTGTTGAACTGTTTTTAAACTGGTATATGTATTATGTGTTTTATGAAAATAATTCTTAAAAAGGCTCAGTGTGATGGATGAATGGTCTTTATGTGGTGTCCAGAATTRCTGGATGGAAAGTCACACACTGAATTACCAACCTTCAGTACTGATTTAACAGTTATTTCTTCCAGTAATGTTCTACATTGCTCACCCCATCCAAAATTACAGTAACATTCTCTGCCCTAAGGCCAAAAAAACTGGTGGAAAATGTCCTAAATCCTCTCTGTTCCTGGGGAGACACACTAAATCTGACATTTTTAGCAGGTGGGTGTTMAAGAATGAATTACCTATTCATGTCAGACACCACAGAAGGCCAGAGGAATGAGTCATCTGCTGCACTGGGTCTGATGTGCCCATCACTGCTGCTGCCTTCCCACCAGCCAGCCCATTTCCAGCCTGTCTTGSTGTTGACTTAAGAACTGATAAATCTCATCCCATTCTGGACCCATTTTTTGGGATAATTTCTGAAGGGCAGGCTGAGCATCTTCATCTCAGGTTCATTTCTATCCACGTCTTTTAAATGACCAGTAGGTTTCTATTTYCTGAGGCAGAGTCTGATTGGAATGTGACCTTTGGTAAACGAAGAGTGATTTTTCAATTCAGCCAACCATTTCAACACCCTCATGTGAATCTCATCCAGCCCTGTGGATTTTTCATGGAGTTTCTAATCTGCTGCTCCTTCACTGTCAGCTGTCCTCCTTTGCAAAATGTGTTGATCAATCTGGAGGCTCAGTTTTCCTTTGAAAATGAGCTAACTCACTGTGTCCTGTGTCATTTGTAACCATATTGGCTCCTCCAGCCAGCAACCCACCTTCCCTTTCCCCAGCTCTCTTTTGCAGCTGGCAAAGTCTTTCAAGCTCTTTTTCCCCCCCTTCCTATTTAGAGTGCTTGAAAGGGATTTTTGATTCACCAAATCTCTTMATAAAATCTCTCTTGGTTTTTTTCTTCAGCACTGAAATTTTCACTGTCAACTTTAAATGAAAATATGTACTCATTTGTTTGGAAAACATTTTGGGGATTGTTTTTTTGGCCATGGTATGTTGATTTTTTTTCTTTTTTCCTTAGTGAAAATGTCATGGATCAAATTTTTCAGATACATAAAATTAAAAAAGAAAAAAATTCATAATATCATTATTTTTATAAAGGAAATTCTTTCATTAAAAGCTAACAAAAAAAAAACAAACCCATGAGCATTTCAAAAAACAATCAATCCTTCAATAATTAATATCCTCTATTTTTTTTCAGGATGATGAGCAAAACCTAGAACTCATATTGTAGAACAAACAAGCATTATTAAATATGAAAATAAACAAAGATTTGTTTCTTATCTTTCTGAATCAAACTTTTGGTAAGAGAGAGAGAGAGAGAGAGAGAGAGAGAGAGAGAGAGAGAGAGAGAACTAGAACATTGTTTAGAATTATAAACAGGCATTCTTTTCATGTGTTTTTCCAGGAAAAAAGGAGATGTTTGTATAATGGTTAATTCAGACAGCCTATTCATAAAACCCTTCATTGGAAATTTGTTCCTTTTTGTTTTTTTCCCCCTGATAATACAGCTCAATGTTTATTGATGAAACAGCTTGCTTCCCCCCAGATGGTAGAGCTGAAGCTACCCAAGAGCAGATGAGAAATTGCACAAATGTAGGTCTACTTCTTTTTAGGGAAAAAAAATTGCACAAAACATATGCTGAGWATTTGTTGCCCTAAACCCTGCTTCATTCACTCAGAGAATTAATGACTGTGGCTTGAAAGTATAAATAATGAACTCAGTTTATTTGGAGGAGGAAGGATCTCTTCACTGTGGGGTATTGGATTCTAAATAGAAGGTCTGGAAAGATACAGGAATGCATAAATCTTGTGTTTTAACAAAATTAAACCAAGAAAATTTCTGCTTAGTTCTAAGGAAAAACAAACAAACAAACCCTAAACAAACAAACAACGAAACCCAGAACTCTAAAGATATATATATTTATATTTAATAATATATATATATATAATAATGTAGTACCCAGTGAAAATTTTGCATTTAAAATTATCCTGCTAGGAAAAGCATATGATATGATTTGGTTTCTCTTCAATTCTATTTTTTCCTCTGCCACAGAGAAAGAAACTTTTAAACGTTYCCTCATGCTTTCATGATGTCTGTCTGCTTGGTAGGGTTGCAGCTTTAGATTAAATAAAATGAAGTTTACTATCAYAAACATGAGTGTTTCCAGATTCAGAGAAAATGGTGAAGAAGTTGGACAGAAAGGTGTGAATTTGATAACAGAAAGGTGTGAATGCAGTAGATAAATGCAGCTTCAGTCCAAGTGAACAGTAAATGCACCCAGAGAATTGTCTTTGGCAGAAACAAGGGAAGGAAAACAGCAGTAACAGCAGCTGCTGCGTCTGTACTGAAAACTGGAGTGTTTTGTCACAGCTCAGAACTGATGAAATATGTTTATTGATACTCAAAATTTGAATACATTATTTGTATATAATCTACATTTTTAATACGCAAACACTGTATGGTTTTGCTTRTCAGCAGTTACATCTGTTTTGATTAGTTTTATATCTCATCACTGAACATGGAGCTCCATTTCAGCATTCTATGTACTCCAGAAAAACAAAAGTGATTCCACAAACATCTAAAAAATTTGTAGTGTTCATCAAACAAATCAGGGTTTGGAAAGATTCTACAACTCAATCTCAAGTTTCTGAACTCTAGTATTTGAACTCTATTGAATTTTATCTTTGTGCATTTTGTGTAAGYAGCAGCAGTATAAACCAACAGCTTTCTGTTTCTTCCAGTGGTTTACTGTCACACCAGTGCACGAGATGACACGACAAGCTTGGGTTTCCAAATGCAAGAAGAGAGATTTATTTTTTGACCTCAATTTATATATAATTCTATCCACAGCAAGAGATTGGAGAATGAAGTCTCCACCTCTCCAATCACACTGGTCAATCCAAGAGTTTGCCATCCTTTTCTCCTCCCAGGGGAGATAATGTAAGCATGAAGACAGTTACAATAACATTTCCATTATTTACATGAAACTGTGAGAAAAACTCCACTACAAAAATAAAAACATCAGAAGGTTTGGAAATTTCAGGGTGACAGTTTACAATTTCCTAACTGTTATTATGAACAAGACAGGGGCTGTTCCTGCACATGCAGACTAGTTTTCATTTCAGAGTCTCCTTTAACTTGGGGGCAGATGTGAGGCTCAGCATGCCAAGGATGATTTATCCCACGGGACCTGAGATGGAGAGCAGATCTGAGAGATCCAGCAGGCAGCAAGGTCACCGGGAGAAGTCTTAGGGTGATTCAGGCTGAGCAGCTGTTAAAACCCAGGTTAATTGAATGTTTGCCCAAAAAAGAACAAGTGCAGAATGTTTACACACTGCAAATTATAGACTGGCAGGAAAGTGAGTCCCAAGAAGGGCTCTACAAAGCCTGCAGGGTCTGGAATTTGGAGTGCAGCACCACCCATGCCCTGTGGCCTGGTGGGACCCAGCTCTCTTCAGAGGCATTCTGCCTGCTGCTGCTTTCACACTCTGCTCTTCAAAAGKGGATTCTGTCTGCCTGCCAAATCAGCAGCACCTGGAACATCTTGGCCAGAAGCGGATGACAGAAAAGCTGTGAAACATTCTAGACGTTTCAGATGGCAAAAAAGACACCTTCCTACAGATAAGTGTCTTATGTCTACAGTGTTTAGGTCTAGGTGAAATTTAGATTTCATTAACTAGAGTGTTTATTTCACTTTACGAATTTATTTGATGAATCAGGAAAAGAAACCCCAATTTTTTTTAGCTTGTACTATTTGCTTGCTCAGGTTACTGCTGCTCTGGAGTTCCAGAAGAAACGYAGTCATTATTGTAACTAATTTAAAAAAAACTACATTATCAGCTATTTTAATACTTCATTGAGAAAGAAAAACCTTACTTAGCTTTACATATAATGAAAATGAAAAGTTCTACTGGGTCTCCATACCAGTAGAAGAAATGAGAAAATTAAATTTGCTAAACCTGGCTCTCATATGTTCACAGTAATTCCTTTTTTATTTGAAATTAAAGTTAATACTGTCTGTGCTTTCACAGAAATGATTAGAAATGCACACAAGAGCAACGAAGCCAGAAGTTTAGGTTGTGTTGTTTAGATGTTCAGAGCAGAGCAGTTAAAAAAGTTTAAATTCACACTTTTGCACCAAGACTTGATTTTAATTCCTCATAATAAAACCACTCGTGATAGTGTTTCTTTCTTCCTCCCATTCTCTTTCTGACAGTTTCCACAGGAGCTATTCTCAGAGGGTAACATCTCTGAGGCTCTTTTACAGGATAATTTCAGACCATTAACATAATTTTTCATAGTCTGTAGCTCCAGCTGCTGCAATTTGTCTTCGAGATTCATGACTACTAAAATTCACCAAATTTAATTTAAAATGATGGAATATATTTCCATTTATTTAGCAATGAGAAACAACTGCAATAAACACAGAGGAAAATTAAATGGAAGAAATGGATGGTGTAATCATGCATATGCCACTGCCAGCCTGATCTCCTCAGGCTGTCTGTGTGCTTTTCTGCTRTATCAGTCAATCAAATATTACTATATTGGAAAAGCTTCTTGGGATATGAAGCAATTCATTTTTAATGATGTTTTTTATGACTTTCACACATGCAGAGCAGGCCAATGCAGCTCCACCAAGTCAATTTTAGGAAGTGCACATTTTTGCAAGAGGCCCTACCAGTCACAGCATGAACCCTTCACAGTTCAGCCCCYCAGCACCAAACTGCAGGCTCCCCTGGGATTCTGTTTTCCCTTTGTCTACACCCCATAATATTGTCACTCACTTTGCAGTCAGTGATTGCCACGGACTCTGAGATGAGATCCTGAATTCCATCAGAACACAAGGAGTGTACAGTGCTACTCAGGATTTGTACTGGACTCTGCAAACAGCACCTGAACTTTAATTTCAAACAGTGCAGAGTGCTCCAGGCTGTTCTTTATCRTGTGACTGCTGAAAGGTTGCATTTGGCACTTGGGAGCCAAGTGAGAAGGTTCTGCACTTTCGTGTGGCACAGATCTCAGTCTGGAACTCAGATGTGACAACCTGACTGTTTAAAAGGGATTGTATAAACATGGATGCAGTTTTTGAAGTCTGACTTCTATACCTGGTCCTGTCAAATGTGTCTGTCCAATTTCTCAGCTGCTTAACCCTGTTTAAAAAAGACATGAAAATTAAGCCCACATAACTCTAGACCAGAGAGGTGCTGCTTCCCACTTTCACCCTTCCTACAAGAACCACTCTGTCAGGAAGCAGCTCCAGCTGAGCACCAGGCTGTGAAACTCCCTTCTGTTGCAGGTAGCTGAGGGGTTGATCTGGCTCCCTGAGCACAGGGTGAGTTTTTTGAGCAGCACAACTCCCTGGAGTAGAGGAGCTCTGGATCCAGTTCTTAAACTGTACACACCCTACAAAATCTCTTGGAGGTTTCCTCCTCTGGTGTTYAGTATTAATGGGACAGCACATAAAGGTGGCCATGGTTTTTCAGTAGGGTTTTTCACTGTGAGTTTGCTTAGCAGCTGTTTTGATGCTGACCCTCTGCTCTSAGAGTCAGTTGTGGTCTTTCCTGCATCTCTAAGCCATTCTCTTGACTGTACACTCAAACTGGAGACCCTGTCACCTTTAGGGTTTGACAGTATCTCTTCTAATCAAAACTTCTAATAAAAGTCAATCAGCAAATTCCTTTCAGCTTTGTGAAGCAYGGTTAGTGAATAATATATGCAAACTGCCTGGGTCAGAGAATGGGTTGTACTGTCAGATTTGCTGCTCATTTCTGGAGAGTTCAGTTTGGATCCAATTTTGGTGCAATTTCACGTGGCAGGTGTCAGGGTTGATTTGGGTTTTTGTACTGCTTGGTTGTTTCCATTTTTTTTCACCATCCAAAATCTGAGACCACTTCCAGTTCATACATAGAATATTCTTGGTAATTAGCAGCTACCTATTTTTTCCTAACATCATTCTCATAAAATGGGAAACAGTTCTCCCAGAATTTTCATTTTAAACTTCCCCAAAAGGAGAGACTAAACCTGTGAGGTGTTAACCTGGGAAATGATAATGTCAAAATTCAACAAAATTCTAGTCAACAGAAAACTCTTTTATGCACCCCTGCAACCCTCAACAAGTATTCTGTAGAAACACACTCCTCAAATATAGGGAGCAGCACCCTCTAAATGAGACTTAGTGTGCTTGCTGGTTCATGTTAAACATATTGATATTTCATTTAAAAAGTGCAGATGTATTTGGGAGATTTTGAAGCGTGGCTACAAGTTGGCATCTTAAATTTGTACTCCAGATGAAGGAATGTGTTCCCTATTTCATGTGCACTGTGTGCTTTGCTCTTAAAAATAATCCCTGTCTGCTAACTGAATGAAATAAGGCATCCTTTCACTACCAAAAAATAGCTGTATTTTACAGCAATGCATTCCTCACATGCATTTAAGTGATTGAGATTTAATCAATTTAAAATGTAAGTAGATAGCACCTTTATCTTTATAAAACACAGTTTTATAAATTAGTCAAATTACTTTTCTGGAGTCTGTAGCTAAGGACAGAATTTATTTGATTTCTGAGCTGCATCCTTGGTAGTCAGTGAAGCAAAGACATAATGATAGATGTTTTCCTGAACTGAAGGGAGAACCTGCAGTAGCAGTGGAGACCTCTGGGGTAAGTCATGTTAGATGCAACTAAAACAAGCTGATGGAGATGAGTTAATTTTGAAAGGACTGAGTAAGAGACAAACCCTAATGTTAAAAGAAAAAAAACCTACAACAAATTACAGTAGGACCAATAGGAGAATAGGATGGTTGTTCTTGCTGCTAGAGTGAAATAATGCTTAACAAAATCCTGGACATGTCTTTGGAAAATTGTTTTTTTTGTTCTTATATGGCAATAAGAAGTTTGACACAGAAAAAGATGATCACTGTCTTAGACTCTTATCCCTGATGTGAAAGGCTGAATCTCTGCCTACATGTCAATATATTGAACGATGTATGTTTGGTCAAACCCAGGAAGGAGCATTTTAAATTCCTTCCACCTCCATCATGGGGTTTTTTTCCCCCACCTAGCTCAGGCCTGGACCTTGCCTGCCTGCAAACCATGACATCAACATCASCTGCTGCTGCAGAGGCAGCCTAATGCAGGGAACTGATGCTGAAAAAATGCCAGAGTCCACAAACAAGAGGCTCTGACTGGGCAGACAGCTCCATGGAGCTTGTGATCTTCCTGTGCATGACCAGAAGCTGTTGCTTCCTTTCCCTAGGTAGAGAGGTCATAAGTAGATGTTGAGGAAGAAAACAGGAAAAAGAGACTCCCACCACACTCTTACAAAATTGCAATAAAACACATTCAGAATTAAAATTTTACTTTTACTTGTCCATTGTACACACATCAGAATTAGTATATAGCTGTAATGGAAACCTTATTTTCYTAAATATTTTTGTAGAAGCAAAAGTACAAAAATAGTATATCTTGGATTTTTATTTTCTAGCTCTCCTGTTTCTCTCTGTGTGCTGGAGTTGAATTTGTATTGGAACACAGCTGAATCCCTAATGGCCTCCACAGGTTTTTTTTTCCCTGAGATATTAAAAGAAGTGCTGTAAAGGTCAGACTGAGRAGCCTGAATTCTCCTTTCACTCGCCTTGTTTTTCCTCTGGTATTATTCCACTGCCTTTTGTGGTTCCTTTGGATATAAAATTCAGTATGAGGAAAGTGGAATCATACAGTGGAATGCAGGAAGGGAGGCAGCATGCTTTGGAACTCAGGCCTTCTCTGCAAACAGCTTCTGCTCCCAGACATTTCTATTTTTAATTCTGTGTGCACCAGTTTCAGGTAGCTACTAATGTGGTCAGAATGCAAACACAACAGTGTATATTCATTTTTAGTTAAAACAAATGTTCTATTAAACAGGTCACTGATGATGATAATKACATGGCTTATGAGGATTTAACAGGTGTGTCTAAGGTCAGGCTTGCCAGTAATCCTGTTCTGATTTTTCAGATATGACAGGTGTTGTATTGCAGTGCAGCAGGATGCAGAATCATCTGTGGTATCAGAATTATCTCAGGTCCTGCAAACAGCAGTTACCTGAGTGCAAGGTACCTTGTCTGATTTAAGCAGCTGAGAAGTTAATCTGAGCTGTTTGAGTTTCTGCCTTTGCTTACCTTTATTCTGTAGCAAGAGGTGTCAGAAGCTCTCCTGCATTTCCATGAACACAATGAAAAGCACCCCAACTTTTGTATGGAGAAAACCATCTTTGCTTCTGTCTCCTCTGCTCTACCCAAGGCATAGCCATTTTCTGTAGTGATATTTAATATTCCCCTTTGCATTCTTTGGCACCTAGTAATTGTCTGAACACAACAATCCAGGTGTTTAAAAGATCAAGTAATTAACTCCACTACTAGGATGGAGAAGTATCCCCCCTCCACCACAAAAAGAAAACCCCAAACCAAAGCCCCAAAGCAACATGAAATGCAAACCTTAAAGAAGAGATATTAATACACGAATTTAGAGGTCAGKGTTACAAGGTTTAATGGCACATGAACTCCATGTAATGATGCAGTGTGTGCCCCCAGGGAGCAGAAATGCAGTTCAGAGCTCTCCCTGGACAGTGAGGGACACAGGTTCTTTCATTGCACCATTCTCCATCCCAGTAACTGCACTCAGCAGTTTAAAAGATTTGCAGGGAGGGAGGGAATGCAAAGAAAAATTCTGGTGATATCCCCACCCATAAAGTTACAAAGTCACATTTCAGCAGTATTTCTAAGTACATTCTACTTCACCAAGGTTTTATAAGGAAAGGCAAGTTGGCAAATTTAATTGCTGTACACAGGTGTGTGGCAMCAGGCATTTGGGCTGTTTCCTTTTCCATTTAAMATTTATTAAATTTGTTTCYCATTGYCARTRATGGCTGTAAATGAGTATTGCACTSTTKATGCATTTGGAAGATTGTTATTAATCATGCCTTGCCCATGTTTTTGTACATGATAAAAGCCTTTTCCAAGAACAAACTTTTATTCTTCCTGCTTCTAGAGTCTATTTTGATAAAAGATTTCCCTATAGTCAACTTGCCTAGYTATCAAATGCCTTCCAAAGTTTGTGTGGGTCAGTGGAAGGGCTGGAGATGTCACACATATGCCAAAAATGAGCAATACAGAACACCTGGAGTGACTTGGTTGGAAAAACAAAGTATTTATAAAATTAATTAGGAGAAGAACCGAAGAAAATTGCAAGAAGGSTGTGTGGCTGAAAGAATACACAATATCCTCTTAGGCTGCTGGAGAACTTGTTCACATAAATTTATTGGAACTCAAGAGTTTGGGCCCTGCCATCATTAATATCAATGCATGTTTGKGGTGTAATAAATCCATGTTCAGAGTCTTGCCATTCAGCAGAGCAAGAACTGCACTGGAATTGTCTGCCTTCAGAKGATGTACTAATTCTGCTGGCACCAYTCCAATATCTGGAAATATTATACTTTCATTTTAATATTAAAAGTGTCAAACACTCATTTTCTTTGTGTATCTTTCCATCTATTTTGTAGAACAGATTTGTGCTTCTCCTGAAAGATTGTGTTATCAGTTCAAATATGCTCCATGCTGATAAATATCAAACCAATCTGATGGTTTAAGTAAAAATAAATTACCTGTTTAGTCTGGCTGTGAGTGGTGATGACAAGGCTTAAACAGCCATGGACCTCAAAGTAAGCACTTGCTCCAAACAAGGCTCCTCTGTAAGTAGGTTAAAACATAAATAATCTGCTGTGTTTGCCTGTGTTGGTTGGGAATAAGCTGACCAGTAATCTGTTTATTGAAAAATGCACATAAATCAAAGGAGATACACAAGCACAGATCTGGAACAACATACATATGAATTGAATGGAGGTTTAATTCTATTTTTGGAGCAAATAGAGGGGTTTGTTGCCTGAAGTTGTAATGATCATAGCAGGCACATGCTTTCTTTTAAAAAGGCAATATTATCAATAATCTTCAGAAAATATTTCTTGCTTCCCAGGAACASTCTCCCCCCTCCCCTTCCTTGTTTTTCCCCCTGTTTATAGCTTAAAATAGATGAGACTGTTACACAGAAGATCTGTAGGCTTTTCTGGGTTATTTCCTTATCTGAAASGATTTCTTTCAGTCTCAGAGCTGTTGGTGCCCAGGCTGTCAGAGGTCTGTGCTCCTTGCTCTGACACCAGCAGGGAGTGAGTCCTTGGGGAAAACTGAACTCCACCAATTCCCTGCACCACATGCTGCCTGTGAGAGGTGGCTTTTCCCTTAGTGCCATGGCAATACTCTCCTGGTACATTAAATGTATATTAAATAACGCCCCATCCAAATCAGTACAGGATTATCCTTTGGGATACAGAACATTTCTAAACAGGCTGAGGTCAATAAAATGATGCTGGATTTCTATTTGAAATTTATTTTGTCTTAACAGGAGAACAAAAAACCCTCATGCTTTAAGCAGACCCTGCTTTTTCCTTGCTTTCCTATCAGTACTATTTTTACTGCTGGATTTTTTTCTCAGTGTCTTGCCTGAATCTTGCCATCTTGCAGTGCACAGGAGCATCCTGCTCACTCAGAACACAGGGAGCAGACTACTCTAAAATAGCAAAAAAGGGAAGCAGTAAACTCAGACTTGGAGAAGGGGAACACATGGAACTGAGCAGGACAAATCAGTGAGCAGGTGACACCTGGGGTGAGATTTTGAGAGGAGAAGCTGACAAAATGCACTGGCCTGTGGGGAAATAGGTTACCCACCTGCCTTGCTGTAACTGGAATATCCCTTCTGCTTGTTTGCTGTCCTTAGGAGTCCCTAAGATTATTTTCACTGCTTGCAGTAAGAAACTGCTTAATGGAGGCCTGGTTCTAGGGGGCAAAAAGAAAAGCTGATGGTTGTATTTTTCATGGCTGAGGAAAGAGAAATAAGATGTTCCTGACTCTCCTGCAGTGTGGCACCAGCTACAGCACAAACAGAAGCAGGTTTTGTTACAGGTTGCAAATCTCTTTCTGTGTCCTTGAGAACCTTCACAGGAGTGCAAGAATTGCTCTTCATTTGCAATTTGTTAAAGTTGTTATCATCCTGGTGTTACCTTATCTTATCCTAATTTCCTTTAGCTTGTAATAGCTGTGGCCTATTTACTTTGGAGGTCTAAATCATCTTGCTTTAGCAGAGGCATGGTTACCTGGGGCAGTTTCTATTCCCTCTAGAAGCTTTTATGATTACGATGTTTATCAGCCTCGAGCTGGGAGGACAATGCAGCACTCAGCTCCAGATGGCCCAGTTTTAAGTTACTAACATCATTGTTCTTTTTGGGTTTTTTTTAACAATTATTTATTTCTGATTTCCACAAAGTACATTTCTTACCACAAGTGAATTTTCTGTGATTTCAACTTTTTACCAAGCTATTCCATGAGCTGCTTCACTTAATGCATCTCCTCCTTAGAATGATTTTAAAGACATTGAAATTTATCTCATTTGTCTTCTGAAATGCACACCTTAGTGCCTCTCACTTTTGAAAGCTATGAGAACTGTGCCAGGCTATTTGGAAATCAAAATAATTATAAAAATGAAATGATCCAAAATCAAAAGACCAAAAATCAACTTATATTTAGTCTGCCTCATCCTGGTTAGACATCATCATGACTTCATCATGGTTAGACAAACCTTCTTTCCCTTATGGAATTCTGCCATTTTATGGATGGTGTAGTTAAGAACTAGAGACTTCCACTTTTGCAGAGGTTGGTATTTTTTCTTCAGTTCATCCCCTTAATTTCAACATTTCATTTGAATCTCAGCTYAGTTGCAGTCAACAAGGATTTTGAAAGGCAGTCACAACCCTTGCTGGCACAAGGGCACTGTGTGAAGAGACATTTTCTGCTCAGTCCTAGTTTGTARTTTTGTCTGCAATTGATACAGAATAGATCTCAAATTGATCAGAGCCAAGTTCAAGGCCCTTTGTTTTTTTCATTGATTTTTTTATTCAGGGTAGTCTTGATTACTCAAGTCATTATCTTCTTTATGAAACTCTGATTTGGACCATGTGGTCTTGGATTGTTTAAAACTTCTTTCTTTGCATTGCTTGTTTTCTGAATGCTGTGGTATAGAATGGGTTTGTCCTTTGCCAAAAAATATTAAAGTTTACTAAAACATTTTGAGGAAAGGGTCACAGGGCATAGCTCAAAGAAGTCACCTGCTAAATGCTTTGAGGTGGAAAAAACCCCATCAATTTACTGTAAGCTTGCTTCTCTTACCACCTGCTTCAAATAGATGACAYTATACAAATAATTCAGTCAGTATTTTCAATGTCAAAGCAATGTTTTTGTGAAGACCATAGAGTGTTTCAGACCAGACTGTGCCATTTGATACTCAGTGATCAAATATAATGTACTAAATTATTTTTGTTTGCATTCAACTTTACAAATTTGAATTTTTTAAAAATTATTTTACAAATTATTTTTCTCATTCTTCTCTAAAGATAGGAAGAGGAAGATTTTTTTTTCATAACTTACTGTAATTAAAATGTTAATAGTAATTTTAATAATATATATTTTATATATATAACAGTAATATATAATATATAACATATATAATATATATAATTTTAATATTAATAATTTCATATTTTCTTTGAGATTTTAAATTAAAAATCATATATACTACTATTTTACTAATAAAATTCTCTGATACAAATTTCTACACCTTTCACTGTGACTGTAGGGTTCACATTCATTACACAGCTTCAGTAACAAAATACGTTAGATAAGGAAGATATTTAGGAAGTGATAAAAAGATTAAAGCCCTGAATTTATTCTGTGTTTCAAACAGAAGATGAATCAGACATAGCTTTTCTGAAATAATTATTCCTCTTTTTTGTGTCTGTGTGTGTGAGAGATGCCATTTTTCCTGGGACAAAAATAAAAACTTAAATATAGTGGAAATATCCCTGAATTGAGTGGTCTGAGCTCTTCACATGTTGACAGAGAATGAAAGCAAGAGGTTTGAAAATCTGTCCTTGGCATCACAGTCAGGAGACCCAGCATGTTCCTCCAAGGCACCCAGTACCAGCCACTGCCACCAAAAGCCATTGCCCAGATGGAGAACTCCTCATTTTGAAATATTCCTWTATTTCTCTGTGCTGGGCATGCATTACAAATGAATGGGACAGCCATGGTTGTGTCAGCATCAGGCTCACTGTGGAGAGCTGAGAGGAGAAGGGACAGATACTCCTGTGTCAGCAGTGCAAGCTCAGTGTGCTGGCACATCCTGCTGTGTTTGGTGCTTTGGGACAGCATCACTTCTTCTACAACCCAGRCAAAAGCAGTGAGGCTGCTCACAGAAACAACTACAAATACAAGTAAGTGAAATACAATGTTGGCAAGTTCTGCTTGGAGAGAGAAGGGAAAAGGAAAGCAAAATTAAAAATATTTTCATATTTTTCCAAYTGTATATGTGGGTGGAATAATATTAAGTGTTTCATCTGCCTGTATAGCAAGGAGCACAAACAAGAGGATTTTTGGTGAAATTGCATTTTATAGCACACTTCTGTCTGGTTCAATTCCATGGATTCCAGGTATGGCTTTCCATGATGATGTTAGCATCCAAGGTTTTATTTCAGGCATTTTTCCCAGTGAATTTTTTGGCAACTCACCCTTTGGCATAAAAAGGTGTATGAGTGCAGCTGGCTTTTGTTTTGTTTTCTTCTGTGGAGCCTGATGCCAAAAATAAACTCTGAGAATATCTGTTGTGAAGAGCCTTGCAGGTGAGGCAGCTAAATGAAAACTCTTTTTTTTCAATCCCAAAGTAAATTTTCACAGGGGAAAGTCCATCTCCTTTGGTCCTGTCAGGCTGGGTACACAGATAATGCTCCATAACCAAAAACAGAGGTACTAGGAAGTTGTGATGTTTCTAACACTGGAGTTTGGTCAAAATCAAGTATTCAAATATTTGAAAACTTGCTTGAAATTCAAGTGTTAGCTTGTCCTGAATGGCACCTTTAAAATCCACAGTTTGGATCTGGAGTGCCTTACATGATCAAGAGGTATTTAAAATTCAGGTTATTCTGGAGTTCAAAGTCTGATAGTGGATGAGTTTCTTGGCTGTATCAATGTCTGGGCTTTCCTGTCCAAAGCCATTCCATGCTGGCAGTACAGTTTCACACTTCAGTGACCTGGGCTCTTCAGAAGATGCACTGACACAAATACAAACAGTCAGAATTCTGCAGAACTCCTGACCAC
>CADDXX010000387.1:0-32254 GCA_902810485.1 Alauda arvensis
GGTTTTGGTTAAATTTTCACACTTTTTACTGGTTTGGGTTTGTTTATTTCTAGGGTTTTTTTGGGTTTTTTTTTTGGGTTTTTTTTGTTTGCTTTGGTTTTGTGGTTTGTTTTTTGTTCTTGTTGTTTGTGTGGTTTTTTTATTTTGGTGAAAATTCATAATCCTTTATGTTGATAACAAGAAGGCAAGGAGATTCAATTAAGAGACATAATCGGCATTGTCAGGGTGGAATAATCAGCCTGGGCCCCACAGTTCGAGAAGGATGTTAAGGTTCCATTCCATTCCATTCCATTCCATTCCATTCCCTGCCATATTTCTTCTCCCTATATTCTACTATCCCACATATTCCTGGTGCTTGCTCCTTACTACAAACAGTTAATATATTTTGACAGTCCTTACTGTAATCTTATTCATCCTGAAAGTAATTAATTACTAGATCCCTTACTTTTACCAAAGTTACACTGAAAACTGAATAATTTTTTATCTGTAAGAGTATGAAGATGGGATATCTCTAGCCTCCCTTAAATGAAATAATTAGAATGACATAAAACTGTAAAAATCTAATTTCTGATTAGTGCATTTTTTTTCAACTAAATGCTTTCAATAAAAAAAAGACATGTATTTTATTAGATGTATACAACATACATTTTTGTTGCCTTTCAAGCAGGTCATAGCTGCATTATACATCTCTAGTAAATTTGTCTCTCTGTAGCCCTCTCTGAAAAGATACATTGCAGTCATAATTAATTTTTTTCCTTAGGGCATCACTACATGTACTCACAGTAGGAAAAGTGTGCTATGAGTTGTGGTAATTTTTTAGTAGACATAACTCATTCCCTGTTTACCACCTATTACTGCGTGCAGTAACTTTAAAAATGTGCCCATTTTTCTAACTTGTCCATCAGTCAGGCTGGCTCTGTCTGTAGTCTGAATCTCACACAATCTAGAGATTTTTTTTTCTTTTCAAGAGCCCCATCTTCATTTTTCTCAAGCTGCCTCCCCTCCTTCCTTCAGTTTGCATTAACCTCTTAGTCCCCTAAAACTTCCTGACTAAAGCTGAGCCTATGGATCCTTGGCTGTCAGAGCCTTAGC
Source organism: Alauda arvensis (assembly GCA_902810485.1). NCBI lineage: Eukaryota > Metazoa > Chordata > Aves > Passeriformes > Alaudidae > Alauda > Alauda arvensis. The sequence goes on from CADDXX010000387.1 coordinate 1,093, forward strand.
ATTTCCCTGTGTCTGCTTGAATATATTTTTGAGAAGGTTACAATGTAAGGGGAGATGTTGGCATTTCACTACTTTTTATTAGCAACTGAGAAAAGAAAGACTATGTTAAAATTAAAAAAAAAAAAACTCAAACCTAAATATACAGTACAGATGGGCCAAGAGTTAACTCATCTAGCAAAAAATGTTAAAGTAAAAGCATAAAAAATTTAATGTTGTAGCAGTTTGATCCAGCCCCCCTATTTCATCTGCTTATCTCAGCCTCATCTGATGAATGCCTAGCCATTCAAGAATTTATTTTCCTCTCTCTCAGGAGAAACTTCTGTAATTATTTTTAAAAATAGTGTTGTGGAGACGTGGTGGCCAAATGCCTATTGATCATGTGGAAAGACACATTCTTCTTCTGACTTCAAAGGCCACAGTGCTGTCCAAGGAACTAAAACTGGCAGCCAGAATACCAGGGAAGAAATAGATAGGGGTAAGGACAGAAAGATCATATCTCAGAGAGCAGAAAAGAAATGATCATCTTCAAACTCTTTTTTTATATTACAGCAAAGGTACAAAGCTATTGCAAGGTGCCAGACTTGCTGGAATATCTTTTGAAGATAATAAGAACTATTTGAATAAATAGGCTATAAATATACTTGGCAAAAGCATCTATAAAGTTACAAAAGTAACAGTTCTCTCTAAGGTTGATAGAAATGCAGAGGTCATGTTTAATTTAATAACCAGGCAATCCATGGACATTAAAACAAATGGCATACTTTAGATACACATTCAAAGAGGGCAGAAAAAGTCATCATATTGAAATCAGATGCCATGTGCATCACACATAATTTCTTCCTGTACTGTGTTCCTACCCTGTCCTGTTTTTTCCAGCTTTAGAAAGCTGTTTCTGTTTCTTGTCCCTCAGTTGATATGATCCAGTTAAAGCCAAGCTTTGGAGACACTTGCATGAAACATCAGTGATTACTTGATTTCTCAGCATATAAATCTAACTACAAAACTTAACTATGCAGGACTCTGTTATGAGGTAACTTTTCCTATGCAACATTCTTGCCTTAGCTGCTATCTGCTGTGAGACCTGCATTAACAGAATACTGTCAAAGCTGATCTCCATATAACATATTAAACAACTGTTTTCCCAGAACAAACTGATAAAGCAACAAGAGTATTAGACAGAGCTTTTCAGTAGGCAGCCTCAATGTAAGTTCCACTTCAAGCAGCTTTTAATTTCTAAAAAATTAAGACAACAAATAGCTTTGTATCTGTTTGGTGCAACCTGTTTAGAAAGGAAGCTCTATTTAACTTGCCAGCTATTTCCAGGTTTTGGCTTTGTCTTTTTCTGGTAAATCTCCTCAGTATGAGCTGAGAATAGTACTAGATTATCTCACATTCATTTCCTGAGGTAATGTCACCAAAAAGGAACCCCAAAAGCTGATGTGAAGACAGAAGCTGCACAGGGTCTGTGCCCTTCTGAGGACACAGCCAGCCACCCATGTACATGTACAAGCCCCTATAATATCTGGAGTCCTCTCTTTAGATGTTTAATTGCTGAAACCCTACCCTGGGGCATGTCAGAGAAGACCTTCAGCAGTTCTGATAAAGGCTTTAGGTATTAGTGAGGTTATGTTACTGCACACAGTTTGCTTATTCCTTGCTGGCTTATTCAGTAAAATGTTGCAATGTGGCATTTTTGATCAGCTACCATCCATTACTAGATGGAAATGTTGGTACACAATGTTGGGCCCCAGTTTCCAATTTGGCATCAGTTTACTACAGTATCAAAGGGAATACATATTATACCTGCAGGTGAGTAAATCTGAACAAAGTACTAGGTTTTAATGTCTGTAAATTATGTGGTTMTGTTAACTARAAAAGAACCAACATAAGCAAAAATTTGRAAAACAGGAAGAATATTAGCCAAACTGGCTCACATATACAATGGTTGCCTTATCAAGATGTGAATTTCCTGGCCTGCTACAAATAAAAAAGCTCTATTTCAAAGTCATTACAATCAGAGAATCAGTCCATATCTTGCTTTACTAAACTGATTTTATTGAAAACCTGAAAAGGGTGTTTTGCATTGCTTCATAATTTTGCCTGGCATTTCTTCCAAGAGCTCTGATTACTCAGGTTTATTGCAACTCCATGAGAACTGTTTTTATGTAAATATGTAATTACTGTTCAATACTGTCCTTATCATTTACAGATACGCAAAACAGATGATCGTTGTATGCAGCTGAATAGTATATGCATCTACATATAGGGAAAGACATGAAGGAGAAACTCCAAGTAATATATTTGCTCTTGCACTGTTCAAATAAAATATCCACCTGTCCTCTGGAATGTTTGATACTGCACTAGAGTTGAAGACAGAGAATAGAGCTTGCAAAATAGCCACCTTATAAGCGATCCTAAAGTCTGCATTTGTTTGTGCAACCTGATCCGCAGGATTCCAGTTAACAGACAAGGCTCTGTGTCACAGGCAGATRCAAGTTTAACACTCTGTGATCTTTACCAGATGCTCTGAACTGGCTCTGGTCTTGGACCTTTGACAGTTTTGCCTATCCACTTTCATATGTCACCAGCCTCTGCTAGCAATTAAGGGATTGTCTTTCCTTGCAAATATATGATTTTTACATACTCTTTAGATGACTGACCTTGACAAATCAAGAACTGATCCCACACCACTGTATTCCCACTGGCCAAAAAGGAGCTGGTGTGAATGAGTATATGTGAAATGGCTATTTGGCTCTCAGGCTATTTAATTTTATAATACTTAATTTATGTCTTAAATGTATATATTTTTTCATTTTGTTTAAAGAATAATATGGAAAAAAATTTCCTTGGCCTTTACAGAGTGCAAGCGCAGAGCTGGGTTGTTTCTCATCTGATACTTTTCTTTACCACTAACAGATACTTCTGGCCTCTTCTGTATATTTATATTAAAATACTTATAGCAACACACTTTCATGTGTTCCTTAAGGATAAAAAGGTTTTCTTCTTCTCCCCTCCCTACTTTTCTCTTTGAATAAAAATAGATACATGATTACTTACTGTTATTACTGTTATTTAAAAAAAAAAAAGTTACTGCTTTTCAGCAGAGCCCTTTCTTCTCCTTTGAAAAAATGCTTTAAAACTGGGCATGTAGTCTGGAAAAAAATGGAACATATGATCACATAATAACAAGAGCTTACTAATAAGTGCAATGATCAAGTGATACTGAAATCATATAAGTGGAATAAGAATTTAGAGATAAACACTAAATTTATGTCCCATATCTTTCATAGACACTTAGAGAGTACAAATACCAAGAAGGCAGAAGAGTCTGTTTATGGGACCCTGAAGTTTTAAAACAAATCTTGGGATTGTCTGGTATATGCCATAATAGTTTTCATATCCTGAATCTCTTGAGTTTTTAAAACTGCATTTTGATAACCTGATCCAAGAGTTATTCACAGTAAGTTGAGAACTCTGAAGCTTTGCAGGAGGCTATAGCTATTTCTGCCAGTAAAAATATGAGGTACAGAACCCCACTTGGCTCAATTCATTGTTTCCTTACCCCTTCCCCTTTTTTTTCTGAAGTGCTTCTTGCTCATCTTTGCCCAGGGACATTACCCTACAGACTGATCTATGCAGATCACATGCTTTTTATCCATTAATAGCCTATGCCAGAAATACTTCAGCTCTTCCTGGAGCTAAGACACAAGGCTGTCAAGACAATGGCCTGGCTGCTCACGTGCTCCCAAGACAGTAGGTTTTACCAGCGTTCCCAAAGGCAGCAGCTGCACAGTTCTGGAATGGCAGGCCTTGTCAGTGGCCTCTCATCTCCATCASACAGTATTTCACTATGGGCCCAGGTGGATCAACCTGCTTCTGGAAGAGCTGCCAGGAATGTTGTGGTATAGTTTTGCATARCAGGCAGTAGAACCAACAAAACCATGAAAGACTATACCATCCTATCCCCATCCCCAAAATTGTTACACAGAGGTTGTTGTTTACAGATGATATATAAAGAGAGGCCTGATTCTCCATAACGGAAGACAATTCCAACTCCTGTACCCAGAAATATTAAGACAAAGAGTCCTGCATTGTCTACATCCCAGAAATCCTTTGGGCTTTATGGGCAACAGGAAGACTGATGTGCTCCTTGCTGTCTAACACRAGCAAGTGATTCAGGAGGTCACTTTTGCAAGCTGAGCTTTGCCCTGAGATGGTTCTAGAGGTCTCCCAGAACACATACCCACTCCAAAGATCCACATTGGCTCCAAGAAATTGAGAAGAATAACCTACTCTGGTAGTAAAAATGTACAGAAAGAAACAGATAATTGAAATGYCCTTCTATGAGTCATGGTTTGTTCAGCTGAGTTACTATTTAAGTTTCAGAGTTTTCATTAAAATATAAATTAATTTTGCAGGTTCTTAGGTCATCCCCTTCTGGTGATCACATRGCAAGCTGCCCAAGTCCATACTCCCCTCAGGCAAATACGGACTTACTAGGAGTATGATTTGATGGAGGAGATCAGAAAAACTTATGGTGACAGACTTTACACCTGCAAAATAGTGATCTCYGAAAGTCCAGCAGTGTGGAAAAATTGAGCTTTAAAAAAGATATATGAATCTTTTCTATGTAGAGCTGATCACAATGGGCTATTTTCCAGCACAGGTATCTGGAATTTGTAGAGTTACCTCTATGAGGTACTAAATATGTCAACAGAGAAGCTCTCTGATCACTCCCTGCTCCTGTGCTWGTGTTCATTCTTTTTAATTTATCCCTTTCCTTGTACCCACATTTCTCTGCTACACATTCCACCAGGGAATTGCAGACTTCTGGGTACACTGAGACATTTCAAGCAAATGCCCTTTCACAAGGGGAAAATATCTTGCTTTTTATTCAGARTGATGAGAAATTGTTTTCCTGATGGGTATTCTAAACCTGGACTCTACAGGCATGGAAATTATTAAAATTCACTCTACCAAGGGCATTATTACGGAACATAAAAGCTATTGCTACATTATTTGATCATTCTYCCTGAGCAAAAAGGGGACAATATTGTGTCCATGTCTCGACGATTTCTGAATAGTTTTGCCATGCAGAGGAGGGAAACATAACATAAGAACTTGTCACTTCATAAAAACATGATGGAGGATGAAAATATGAGTTCTTATTTTCCCATCCATGTCAAGCAGGAATGTTTTTCTACTTTTCCAATCTTACTATATCTTCAGTATAGCTGTGGAGTCTGTGAGAGGCCTTTATGATATAARCTATGCAAAGTCTCATGTAGGAATTGAATTTTTAAGCCAAAGATAAGATGGTCTCTGAGCAAGAAAATTTGATTTATACTATGAGAGGGATGAAATTAAGGTGAGAAAGGGCCACTGGAGTACAACAGCTCACGGAGCAACCAGAAAACAAGGCTATGTTTCCATTATTTTTCCATTTTTCAAGTCAAGGCAGTTATCTGCAAGTGACTGAACGTTTTCAGGCAGAGAGGGTGCTTGTACTGGTCATACAGTTTTTGACAACTCTTGTACTTCTGTTGCTGTTTAATATTTCCATCAAGACACTGCCTTAAGGAAAAAGGGGTTTTCACTGTGCTGGACATTGCATAAACGAAAAAAAAAGGGCAAAAATTTTCCCAACAGTTTTAGAAGTAAAAAAATATTCTGGTTTAGGGCCAAATTATCTGTCTACACAAACCCTCCACTTTGCAGATAGAGGATACAATAGCACTAGTCATCTTCTGTTTACAGGTTGACATAATAATTAACAAGCACATTAGGCAACTCTGCGTATGGCATCACTAAAATAATCCCTATAAGCATGGCAGCAAAAGGGTGTGCCTCATTAGGAGCATAGTTTTTTKGTGATTTTCTGACATGATGACTTCATAATGGAAAAAGCCAAATTTAAGGACAGGAAGCAGCAGAAGAGTTAACCCAGACCAGCATGGGGATGCAAAGCTGTTAAAARCAAGGCAAAATGCCACATCTCACTTCCATCTGGAGTCAGCCTCAGTCACTAAGGCAGAACTAACCTCTGAAGTACATTCTGGTACTTTAGKCCTCTTTCAATAAATCTCAGGAAAACAATTCAGAAGAGGAAGTTTTTCCACTACACTGGACATCTGATAAATGGATGACACAAMCCTAAATTGCATAAATTAGTGTCTTTAAATGGCCCCTTCATGGTTTCTCAGTAGCAGGTAAAAATAGAGATTTATATTTCTCTTGCAATCAATTGCAGTTTAGAGCAAAACAGCAAACTGTTTGTGACAGGAGCTTACTGAAAGAGGCTGAATATACACTGTGAAGTGTCGATGAATCTTATCCCCCCTACTCCCCAAAGTTAACAGGAACTCAGGGAGACAGAACAAGCCCATAAATCAGATTCAGTTTTTGAGGCAGTCTGTGCTGCTTTGATTTTCTACTGTGAGCAAGAATAAATCTGTTGTTTTGCCTCTTTTCCATATCTGGCTGTTTCAGCAGGTAGAAGGCAAGATGGAGTATTTCTAGCCCCATTTTATCACCAAGATACTCCAAAAAAAGCATTTCTGGGACATTTTTAGATACCTTGGATATACAGCTGCTGAAATAGTGTGAYAATCCCTGAGAAATGTCTGAAGTCACTCGCTGCTGTTCTGAAATGGGATATGGCACATACAGYRTGAAAGTATGGAAAAAAGGAAGTGAGAGTCAGAGAATGAGAGGAATTTGACACATTCTGCCACGTTTCCAYRAAGAACACAAAGATCATATGCTAAATATTGCAATGGCTTTTAAATGAMATGCTGTCAAGTAGCTCTCCACTGCTTGTAGAGCAGAGATGAGGTTGGTTTAGAACATTTTAGACACTTTCACTATATCCTATGAATTAAGAATATTTCCAAATTTTCTCTTTATTACTGTGAAATTCTGGRAAGAGAACGTCTGCTCTACATGTGCTAAATAATGAAACACTTAAACACACACTGGAAAAATACTGCTTCTGGGAAATGGTCATTGTGGGAGTACCAACAAACAGGGTGAGGTGGCTGGTAAATATAGAAAAGACCAGAAATAAACATCTACTGTCCTACCTAAATACTGGTTGCTGTTCTGATGAGAAAGGATCTYCAGTCAGATAAATTTCATGCTTTTTATAAGACCTGCTGCCAAAGATACAATTTATGTCAATACTAGACAGATCAATGCTGCTTACTTAATCTGAAACAACATATGGATATCACATTCTACACTTTAAGGTTTGTTTCCCTCAACGTATCTGTTGTCATAACAGTTTGCAATTTTGCCTCACCTTGATTATTAGAGAGCTTTTAAAAATCAGGCAGACATCTTTGGTTACCCAATTATGCTGTCATGATATTAATAGAATAGTTGCACAGACAGGTAGGGAAATAGAAACAAATAATAAATCCATTCTTCTTACGATATTCATGCTTTTTAATCTGACAGTAGGCATGCCAAAATCATAAAATATTTCCATCAACACCAGATTAGTAATGAAAATATTTCACATTCAATTCCCACGATAGATGTGGCTACAGTTGGTTTTAGACTTCTAAATCACATCAAATCAAATGCAGTTTCTTTATATTTCAAATACTCGGCCTCTGAATTTTAGTTTTACAGTCTTTAATAATGCCAAGATCCAGTGTACATAAAATTTACTCYATTTCAGTTTTGAGTTCCCTTTTAAAATTGCTGTAAGCGTTAATTAGAGAAAACTTTGCCCACTTTTTTATTCCTCTATATAAGAAAGCTTATTTCATTTTTCTCCTTGGAAGTATTATACCTCATTTATATCATTTATGGGTACATGGCAGATGGCAGAGTAGAGTTAGTTAACATAAATGCCTTCAGCAAGTATCTTCCAAGAATAAATTTTAATGACACAATGGCTACTACACTGTGGCATTTATAACAGCTTTTTGTCTGTGTGTGTGTATTAATTTTTTATCTTGGAACAAAATGTACAATTAATGATATGTTTGTATTTTACATATATTTAAGRAAAGCTTGTTAGTGTGWGTGCATATGCAYATACATATCAATCAATCTACAAGTATGTTCCTCTAAAGCTGGACAGGTATATGAAGGTGAAGGATGGTCTGAAGAAAACTTAGCTCTGAGCATTGCACAATATGTATTCTATTATCACTGTATCAAAGACACTATCTTATCTTCCAGTCTGTGTYTGCTGACTATATCTGTTGCCATTTTGAACTTTTCTTATAGCYATTTCTCTTYATAGAGTTTATCTATAATGTGTTAAATTCCTTCATCTTCCTAATCAATTTAGAATGGTTTACTAGTACCCTCTGGGAAGCCTCATTGCTCCCCTTTGCCTTTGACCTTCCCAGTATGTACTATTCYTAACATTATTAAATGGAATTTTGAAACATGCCAAAAATAGTGTTGGGGAAAAAAAAAAACCTTATGAAAACCATTCTTGATCATTCAAAAAATGGAACATTACATGGAAAATAAATAATTTTCTCCAAGAAAAGGGGCCCTCTCCATGCCCGTCCTCCTCCAAATACAAGTCTGCCAGAAMGAGACTCTTATCAGTATGGAATATATTGTCTCAGAGCTTTATGGCTATATGGACTTGATTTTAAGCAGCACAGTGTGCTTATACATCTGATAAAATTTCAATAGTACAGCACAAGTTTCACACTTTAAAAAATATAAATATAACTTGTGAATTGTCTGTTCTCCTCCCCTCTACTCTTAAACTATGAAACATCATTATATTCCATTTGCTTGAGCAACTRCAAGCTGATCAAAGTCAACACCTGCTATTGACAGAGAAGTTGGCATTAACAACATGACAAAATCTCTTTGGGAATTGGGAGATAAAAAAATGATTGAGAGATTTAGTATAGAAAGTTGAGAAAGTAAAAGAAGAAGAAAGTGCATGATAGAAAAAAAGAATAGTGCAAGATTTTCTCTTCCTTGGTGGAAGAAGAATTTATTCGTGTTAAAATTTCAGAGGCAAATAATTTATCAGGTTTTTTTTTGTTTGTTTTGTTTAGGAAAAAGGAGGCAGATAGTGAAAATAAAAAAAATTGTATATAACTATAGATTAGGAATCTATTGCAATTTCTAGACAGGGACARCTAACCCTTTAGTAGCTCTTTTCATGATAATATACATGTTTTTACTAMAAGGTAAGTAAATTTTTCATTAACTGATATATTATTATAACCTACACATACTACAAAATATAAAACACTGTATGAATTGAAAGTAATTTTAACACATTTATATAAAATTATGCCACCAAATCAAATGCAGTATTGGGATAATATTGACACACAACCCTGTTTCTGTTCAGTTAATATTTTGACAGTTCTATTTCCCTGGAAGTTTGGTACATATTTTTACATTTGTGCTCTTAGCAGAAGTGAAACTGCTTTTCCATCACATTAAAAACCCTTTTTTCTCACAGACTTTTTTCTCTTCCAAAGAACCAGGGTGGCAAGCCTGTGGTCCACAGGCCACATCTGGCTTGCAAGCAATTCAGTTGTAATATTTGTGCTGAGGCAAGAAGGTGTGATCAGCAAGGAGCAGCAGGAGAACAGACACTTTGGTAGGAGGAAATGAGCCAGCAGACTCTGCTATCACTGGGTCAGGCTGGGGCTTGGCCAAACTCCCAACTGGTGTGGTGGATGTGAAATGGGCTCATCACCATTTGCCATGCTTCTAGACTGCATGTTCAGTCAAAAAGAGCTCAGCCATATGAGGATTTCGCATGTGGCTTGTCAGGTCAGACAAGTAAATCACCTTTGTTTTGCAAGGTTAATGCAGTAACTGTAGAGCTACATAGGGCTGGAATGAAAGGTCACTTCCCTGTCAGTAGTTGCACAACTGAAGGCTCACTAAGATTGCAGGTAATAACCACCAGTATGTATCCCATCATGCCCAGCCCTGAGATAGAGAAAACATCCCAAATCACACACTGACTTGATATTTGAATCATGCCCTGSTGGATGAACAGCACACACACCTTCCAGGAACAAGCCATTCTTGAAATGAATGACTGTAAGTTGRGTTCCCTCTGAAAATTTTCAAATCAAAGGCACTCTGTTCCCAAAATGGAGGATCTAATTCTCTAGCCATCAACTCTACAGTAATTTAGGAAGGTGTCCTGGGGTGATGTTACTGTATCCCCTATCATCTGCTCTGCATCCAGAAATGGATAATAAAGACACTAGGTATTTGCCCCAGCACAAGGCTCACTTAAGTAGCATAGCATTAATAAGACAGCTCTGTTACCTGAAATTCAGGTCAGAGTAGGGCCAGAGAGGTGTGTTTAAAGAACCAGTTTAGCTAGTGCTTGTCCACAAAACAACCTCCCTAGTGAGAAACAAAACCAAAAGGTAGGACTGTAATTAACCTGCATTAGTTTATGTCAGAGATTGGAAGGATTTCCTCATTGGTTTGGAATCAGGAAAGAGGGGGTTGTAAAGGTGGAATGCGGTCCTGCTTATGTGCTCAGCTTTGGTACAGCATGTACAAATTAATGGCAGAAGATATCCTTTTCCCCTCCAAGTCAGATTTCTGTTGTCAATCCCATCTCATTTYGTTCATGAAATGGGCACCAGACTAGGATCCAGTTCAATCTTTGGATTTGTACCAACTCTAGCAGATGYTGTAAATTTGCACAGAAACAATCTAAAACTTGGATTGTGTTCAGATTCTTTGGTATCCTCACAAATCTAGCCAGATTCACCAACTTACACTTGTAGGACTCATTTTCATTTCCAATCTTAGCAGTATCTACATCATAAGCCTCACAACAGCATGATGCTGTAGTGATCAGTTCAGGAACATCCTTTCCCCACCTTAAGTGTCTCTACTTGAGAGACCACTCCCCCCATGCAGYTCCAGGACCAGGTGGCCTGTTTCACTTTGTTTCCTGACCTTTGGGATTTTATCTGACTATTCATTTATTTTGGAATGAGACTATGATAAATTATTATTCACTATTGTAATTGAACACGCTTCAGTTGTGCCACGGATCAGCATTGTAGCAAAGTAAATATAGATGATAGAAAAACCCATTTTAAAAGAACTAATAGTAGGGTATCTCTCTCACAATCACCAACAATTTTTGTAAGAAGAAAAWAGTAAATTAGTTATTGTTAAGCTGCAGTCAGCCTCTTCTGATGTGGTATTTTAGAGTAAGAAAAATGTTATYACTTTATGACCACTRGCAATTCCCAGGTACATGAATACASCCTGTGTGTGTATGTAGCATCACATGATTTTAAAACTAAATATTGGGCAGATGAGACATATGGTCACAATATTCTTCTTTTATTAGAAGGTTGAGACTATCCAAATTTCAAAGGCCTGAATTAAGAATACTCTCTATCATGCCCCAATTCCCATCAACTTTTTTAACAGTGCAGAGGAAAGCCACTGTGCTTTGATGTGGTAGCTTGCAAAACAGCAGTCTGCCCCACCATTTCACCAAATACTGTCCACTATCACAATGGTAGGATAGCTCACTCAATTCTATCTGCAGTTCCTCTGGGTTATAAATATTGGGTTTTCAGTTTTGTGCTACAAATAAACTGTTAACAGCTCAAATGAGGAATTAAGCTCAGGTTTTTACTTTCTATTATCAGAGGAGAAATTAATTAACTTCTGCCACAAAAATCTGTCTAACAGTTACTGTGGATTTGAAACACAAGAAAAGGAATGGCAAATAGAAACAAAAAAGAAGACATTTGCTTTTAACATTAAGCATTAGGTAAGGCTCTGTATAAGGTGACCCAATAATTTCTCCTTTTGTATAATACAGCCAAATTCATAAAGCAGCAAATCTAAACTTAAATTTATTCCCAGATATGGCATTAATATCCACCCCTAGGAGACAGGTAGATCCCKATACAAAGAACAATTGTGGTGCTTCTGATCGGTCATAGACTCTCTGCTACACAAATTAAAAATTAAAGAAAAATTAAATAATTTATTGTGGAAAATAGGATCACAGRAAAACAAGAAAAAGGAAAGAAATAGAGATTAAACTAGCAATACAGTCTCTAGTGAAATTCTTGGAAAGTGGTTCCAGCTGAGTACTGAGAAGAAACAGTGCAAAGTCCCAAGGAGCCAAACAGTAAGTAATAGTGCAGAATAATTCAACAAGCTTCAGAGATTTTTTTGCCAAAAATAATCAGGATGTTTGATTTCAGCTTGRCTGGAATATGCAGCTAGGAAAGAAATTACTGTTGGCTGCAGGAATTGTAGTACTATGTCTCACCAGTAAGGCCAACAACTTCCAGTCAGAAAATCCCCTTTAACTTATTTTTAAATGATGTTGTATTAATTAGGGGAATACCTAGTTTTTAAACACAGGTAAATAAATTCTCTATTTCAAGATCAGACATCTATACTTTAGAACTAATTTACATGGTATAATCAATACCAAATAGTATGGAACTAGCAGAGTTGTATRTTTTTCTTTCACATTTACATACAATGGATCAATAAATTTTCCTACCGATATTTTCCACCTAAAATGTCTTAAATATTGAAGAGAGAGACAATCCCACATGGAGGAGATTCAATTCTGAATGCTGGTTGTAGAACTTTATGTCAAGATGTTTTTGACAATTATAAAACAAACACTTTATCTAGAAAGAGAGGGRGACACTGCAATAATTCATTGTGATAAATGATAATGATAGATTGACTAAAAAAAAGAATATTTTTAATTGTTTTTTGAACTTTTTGTCAAAAGGATATTTGCTATTTTGCTTTTTCTTTTTACCTCAGGAAAAAAACAACAACATAGTAGCAATATTATCAAATACATGAAAATTTAGCTTTCATCCAGCACTACTAGCAAGCTTAGTTACCACTTTTTTTATTCCTAAATCCCCAACTGATGGCTTGCCCCAAGTTCACTTGAACTTGCACTACATTACTTTCCCTAGTTCCTCTTTCACAGCAATTCCTTTTGTGCCTCCATCATAGGTCTAGCAATAGGGAAGAGTTTTGGGATCCCTCATTCCACTTTAAAGGATAATTTAAAAAAAAATAGCACTTTCAGTAACTGGTATTTCACATGTTTATATAATATTTATGTATTAATAAATAAGTTACCATACAATGAATGAGAACTTGCAGAGAATTTTTATTTTGCTTAACAATGTTTGCACACAAGTTTGTTCTGCAGCAAATGTCAAGTAATTTTTTTAACTTTACCAGCTAACTTTTTAACAGGACCTCCCCTTTATTTTGCCTGYTCAGAAGAGCATATTTTACCACCTGTAATATCATCTATGTAGGAGACTGACAGATATGGAAATAACCTTTGAGAGAATATTTCTCTTCCCTCAGAAGCTTAAGACCTGGATTAAACCATGAYGGTGGGACTGAGATGCTCACTCATGATTTATATAAGCTGTACTCACTTGATATATATGAATGTTAATGCCTGTAGGAAATAGTCTGATAACTATGACTGCATTTTTGTTTTAAGGGCTTACATATATGTAAAGGGATATGGATGTTGTTTTATGGAGTTCTATGTCCTGAAATTTTCTATTTACTTTGATCAGATATTGTAAAAAAAAAAAAAATGTTGTAAAAAGAACTTTGTCACTCAGACAAAACTAGGCTGGGGCCATTAACTGTTTTTGCATTTACAAGAGAAAAAATTCTTAGTAAATATGCAATGTTCTCTTTTTAATGACTATATTTTTGCYGAGTTTTGGAAAGAGAACCTGCGTACATATCTTCCTTTTTACGTTTTCTATGTTATGTATCTTTTGCTTTTTAGCAAAAAGAAGCCAGATGCATGTKCYATGTGCTCTAGGATAACYTTGCTTGAGCAGGGAGGTTGCACCAYGGTAGTCCCTTTGAATCTGACCCATCCTGTGATTCTGTGAAGAGTGTGAGTTTCCATGTTAACCTCTAGATTCATAATATTCTCCATTTTCTTAGTAATTTTCCCATTCCTGTTATATCAAGAAGAGTACAAAAAGCATGAGGCTACAAGCACAGCACTTTCAAAGAGGCCGATGTTCAAGGAGGTAACCTCTGACTTTAGGATGAATGAATTTCATATCAGGAATTATTTCTTCACCAAAAGTGTTGTTAAGCACTGGAACAGGCTGCTCAGGGAAGTCATAGTCATCAGTCCTGGAGGTATTTAAAAGATGTGTAGATGTGGCACTTGGGTCAAGGTTTAGTGGTGGGTTTGGCAGTGCTGGGTTAACAGCCGGACTTCATGGTCTAGATTTTTTTCCAAGCAAAGAGATTCTGTGAATAACATTTTGTAAATTTTGTTTTCTTCAAGCAGTGAATAGGGAGCTATTGTGCTTGAACACAACCCCTTGAAGTTGAAATCTCCAAGAACTCTATGAAGATCTAAGTTTRTGTTTCCTGAGTACTGCCATAGAGGAAACTGATTAACATGGTTTAGGGCTTTTGGATTGTTCGYGTCCTTTGTTTTGTAAGCAATCACTGAAATATAATCCTTCCATTTTGGGTGTAAAATCTCTACAAAAATAAAAAACTTCCAAAAGTTGCAGATTTTTTAATGTAGTAACTGTTTGTTTTCAAGGGGATGAGTTCTATTTGTAGTTATAGAGCAGAATCTTTGTGCTTTTGGGTTTTCTCTAGAGTTCTTGGTAAAACATTTAGGATGTGGTAACTTGAACTGGGTTTTCCCTCTCCCTAAAGAAGTCTGAATCTCTATTGTCAAGACACTGCTGTAATGAGCATGCAATATATCATCTAGAGAGATCTTCCAGTACAAATAGGAGCACCTGAGATGAGCTCAGTTGGACAGAACATGGTACTAATAACACCATGGTTCAGGTTTGAACATGCTACAGGGCATTCACTTTAGAGATGGACTCAGTGATCCTTGTGGGTCCCTTCCAAAGAAGCATATTCTGTGAGTCCRTATGAAAGACTGAAAATTATCTGGTAATAATCACATATATAAAAAAATTCATTTGGTTGAGTGGTAGGTTTCACTAAATATATTTCATCAGGATGCAGCAACAAGTGCAGAAGAAGTAAGACTTTCTGCTATTATCACTTACTACTTATTCCACAGTAACAGCCCAAGGAGCAGATTCAAAATGGGGTAACTTCCATCTTTTTATTCAGAAATGCTGATCATCTAGTCCTCAAAACAACACCCTCCCTTCCCCTCCCAGATCAAAGCAAAGCAAACCAGGGAACACTGAAACAGAAATTTAACACAGTAGGATGTTCCTTATTTGCTACTGTCTGAAGAAAAGAACGTTTATTCTCTTGGTAGAAGGGACAAGAAAAACAAAAGATATGCAAAAAATGAACTTAATTTCTAAATAAAGTAGGAGAGAAGAAGTGACAGCAACACCTTCTCCCTACCGTTAGTTTCCTACATTGCAGAATGAGAATCAGATTTAAAAGAGGGTGCAAGTTTCTCTGGAGTCATAGGAGAGAGCTGAATGAGTCTGAAAAATAAGGKATTACAGATTAAGGTAGAGATCGGTGAAAGAGTCAAGGATTTCTGAAAAACTACTGAGAAAGTTGGTTTCTTCTGTTTTAAGATCTTTTACCTCTGTCTTTTGAGATGCATCTGTTCTTTTTTCCTCCAGCTTTTTTTTTTTCCTTCAATATTTCCATTCCATTCTTCTCCTTTCTACCTTATAAACCTCAAGAGAATCCATAGCCCCCAACCTGACCTAGTGAGTTACCTGACCTGATATATGCCCTGATCTTAAAGTGCAATGTGATGAATGAGGTGCATGCCTCCGACCTGTCACCTTCTCCGGTAGCCTACTTTGTTCACAAGCCGACACTTGGTGTCTCCCTGGGGTCCCCAAGAACTAACAAGATCTGAAGACAGTAGCATGTGCAGAGGAGGCTGTTAGCCTCTCTGATACGTGGGGAAAGATTTCAGCAAAGCAGAGAGTTAAAGAGGGCTACTGGAAGTCACAGAGAGGCAGGAAAGTATTTATCTGGGATTTAATGAATCCAGAAATTGCTTGCATTTTGCACAGTACAGTGAAGACCAGAGGAGTTTCAAAAATAATGATTTCATCCATATCAAACAAAAAGAACTATTTAAAAAAAGTATGAGGGTAAGGAGCATAGTCTGAATGAGGTGGAAAGAAAATAATGGCACATGGAAAAAAGGTAAGCTTGCAAAGGTTTGGATAAATTTGTATGTTTAAGATAAGCATCCTGTTTGGGGAGCCCTTTCTGAATTAGATCTTTCAGCCTTTTGAGTTTTGGCTGTCGCAAATGTTTACCTCACCATGAAGCGTGCAGAAAAAGAGAGGAGGAGAGGGAGAAAGAAACTGATTTATTAATCTGAATTCTTTGAAGGACAAATTAATTGCACTATGGCACTTCTTTATAAACTAATATTGACTTAAAGGACAGCAGGAAGAGATGAAGACAATGAGTCCCATGAAAGTAGCACTTTCATGTTACAGAAGCCCATTAAGCACACGTATATTGAGGCAATAAGCTAGTTTGGGAAAAAAAAATCTATATTCTACAGGTGAGCATTTGAAATGGTTCTGCCCATTACAAATACCCACAGGAAAAGGGCTTTGGAGATTATCTTTTTTTTTTCCTTTCAATTATTTTTCCTCACCTTGTTTTTTTCAAGTATGTGTTTTCCACTCCTTTTAACTTCAGAAGGTTTTAGAAAAATCCCATTCATAAAACTGTATACATTCCCTTTTCACAGGGTTCTGTGTGCCAGGATATTTGTACYATAGTAAAACTGAGTGTAACCTCCCTAGGACTCTCATAAAAACAAGATGGGTGTTCTCTTTAGGACCATCTCCAGGAAGAAAACTTTATATACAATGTTCATTTCTCACAAAAGGAAAATAGTGTTTTCCAAACTAATCAAAGTCTCTGCTCTCTGTAGACAAAAATATGAAATATTTTAGGAGGAAATACAAATAAGATAAATCTGTATGTCTTCAAACCCCTCTCTGATTTATTAACTAAAGCAATGACTTCTCAGTACCATAATTTAGAAATCACTTCCACACCCCAGGGACTCTTAGCATTTTCACTGCATGGTCTTTTGCATTAAAAAAATAAAAACCACRTTAAGCTGTAATAAGCTTTTACATCTCCAAATGTGCTCATTAGGAGGTTTTCTAATTTTAAAAATAAAAAAAAACAACAACAACAAAAACAAAACAAAACAAATAAAAAAACAAAACCCCAAATTAACAAAAACCCCAACCAAATCCCAAACAACAAACAACTTTGGAAAGTGAAACTTGGTGTGATTATGTGATCACACCTTGCATAGTCTGTGTTTGAGTGTATCTGCAAAAACTTATATGATTAGAATTGTCAGTAACACTTCATGGAGCCATTAAACACGAATACGTCTGCCAATGCATTTATTTCACAGCTTTCAGTGAGCACACTAGAAGTGTGCTGCCTTTCCCCCACAGTCATAAAGAAAAGAAATTGCAGTAATAGGATATTGCAAGAAAATTTTGTAAAAGGAGGCTAGAGAAATAAATGCAGGGGCAAGTTAAATTGTCATGGAWCTAAATATCTCCTATTTCAAACTATCTAATCAGAAGGATACAAATGTAGAAGATACTTACAAAAAAGTTATGATTAYGTTACTAAAACTTACATCTGTCAGGCACCATAAAATAGAGTAAATAAAAGTTGTAATATCCTTTGTGAATGCAGAAGGATGAGATCTGGCTCCAGAAACTCTCCTTCTTGTCCACTACCATTATATATCCTACCATGGAAGAACAACAGGTTCTTTGCTTTGGAGAATGAGAGGACAAAGACCCTTCTCACTAAAACCCTTTAGGAAAGCTACAATGAAAATACAGGAAGTGTCACAGAAGCTTGAAACACTTTGTGCACCCCAGTGCAGAGGCATATCTTGGAGATCACTGTTGCCTGTGCCCTTGTAGCTCTGCAAACAAATGCTACAACACAGAGCATGAGATAAATGCCTCTTACAAACCACTCTCAGAAAAGAATAAATTGGTAAATGAGATGGACTTCAGTGTAGAAAAATGTTAATAAAAAGAGAAAGAAAGGTGAAGAAAGAGAAGGGGGATGGGGGGAGTAGGAGGAAACAGCAATATCCACCTGATGATCAAGACAACTACTAGCAAAGTCAAACATTCCTGAAATTCAAAGACAAGTTTTTCTATGCTGTGTACCATGTTTTTTAATTCAAACTCTTCTGCTTCACAATTTGTTCCTATTTATCTCACTACTATTTGCATCATCATTAATATACCTGATGGATTTTTGCCAACCTGAACTTATTCTCCCAAGGTGATTGGTAGGTGGTTGAGTTCATTTCTGGTAGACTTCAACATCGATATGTTTTCTTAGAAGCTAATTTTATTTTCTAATTTTATGTCTTAAAGGACACTGAAGTCCACTCCAAAATTTTTATTAACCAAGTAATTACTTGTGATTGCTGCTGCCATTAAAAGGCAGGAACAGCCATTTTATAATTTTACTGTAAAATTATACATTTTACTGTACTGTGCCTCTGGAACTGAGTCCATCCTGGCTGACAGGACACCTCTGTACATAAATGCTTAATAAATCAATAATAAYTACTGCAAATTGMTGAATAAATTTGAATGCATTTTAAWGCAYAAATAGAAATATATGTGTCAGAGAGAGATAYTGACTGCTAATTTCAAGTTATTCCACAATATAGAAACCAAGTGCAGTATGTACAAACTATGATATACAAGAAACAGAAAATTAGATTAGGTTTTGTACAATCCCTAGAATCCTTCAAATTATGTAAAAAAACCCTCTTCTATAAATCCCCTTATGGACCTGATGAAGAAATAAATTTGTGATACATGTTTTCTACTGAATACTCCATCTGAGGTGTCAGAATCAGAGTGGTACTGGTGTGACCCTCCTGTCCATCAGCTACCTGGATAGTCCAGGGCACCACCCCATRAGCTACTGTGAGAGGGACAATGCATGTTTTCTGCTGGAATTGTTTCCTTCCAAAATAGAATTAAAACATGGGTATGGACGGTGCTGCAATGACTGGGCCAGAGTGGGATGGAAGCACTGAAATTACCACACTATCACTGCTAACATTTTGCAAGTGAGACATGTACCTACATCCCAGAGAGGCTTTCAGTGACAATGGCAATGCGACCTCTGAGACTAAGCCCTTCTCTGCCAGAAGGGTTATAAAGCATRTTTTTCTTCACAGCCTTTTGAGGTGAGTAGAGTAGGCTGTTCAGAAGTTGGATGTTTTACAGCTTTCTGAGAGACCCTGACCCTGTGTATTGTACAAGGAAAGCCTATGCCTTGCACTCAGGGAAAGCCAACTTGTGCCCTTGCTTATGTCTGTTTCTGCACTTAGCCTTGAATAAGGGACTTCACTCTGTAATCACAAGCTTTGTTCTCTGAGAATCAATCAGCAATTCAACTTGTAGTGAGGYAAAATGGAAGTTTGATTTGCATTCCTTATTTTACACCCTCCCCTCCCACCTGATTTCAGTCGAGTGAGTACTGAAGTGGTCTGGCATAAGTAAAAGACAAATGTTTTATAGTGAATCAGCCATGTAGCTCATTAAAACAATTGGGTTAGAAGACATTGAACTAATGTATAATCCATGAATTTTTAAGCTACCTTGATCCTTTCTCCTCCATGTAATTGCAAAACAGCACTGTATTGCTGGCACTAAACACAGGGGAGATTGTACCTTAACATTTCAATATGTTGAATAATGTTGCCATAAAGATACACTAACAAACTGCAGAATCATTTTACCTCCAGTTTTTTGCTAACTTAGCACATCAACAAACCAATACTTGTAGACAAAGACATGCTATTTTGTGATGAAATGTTCTTAGACATTGTCTGCTAAATCCCTATAATTAGCATGGCCCCTGGTGAATGTCACTGAGTATTTGATGAAACAGGGCATGAACTCTGCAGCAACACCCAGGGGGGTCAGTAATGCTATCCAGAATGACTCTTGGAATTTTTAACTACTAGATAGGTTCTCCTTATCTAGGAAACTCAGGGGAGAAAGGCATTTGTCCGGTCTAATGACCCCTGTTAGCAGATTTATGCCACCTCCCTCTATACAAACTGCCTTCTCTTTCCTCCTTTTTGATATTTAATTTGAGAGTAACTATACTAAGAGATAAAKTTATAAAGGATGCAATAAGGGATATTAGAAGGCACAGAGCATGAAAATGTTAAAGAAAGAAGGCAGCCAAGTTCTTTTTTCCATTCTGCTAAAGCCATTGTTCTTAATTCTTAAAAGACCAAAAGAGCAACAAGTTTTTGGGTAACAAAAMCAAAAGAATGTATGCACCAGATAATTTCAAGGCTCTAAGCAGAAATCAAATTTAATATTAAAAGACATCCAGCCCTAGGAAAATTACTACTTTCACTACTGTCAAGGACAGTTTTTCTTAACTGTAGAGATRTATCCACAAAACTGTAAGGTGCTGAGAAACAATTTTCAGAATGGTAAATACTTTACAAAATGAACAAAGCTCCTTTTTCTTATAGTTTTCAGTTGTCYGTGGTTTACTAAAATTTACCTAAGACTGAGAGACTGAGTCAAAAATCTGCTGCAAAACAGTATCTGTACTCCTAACCAGGTTCTTATTTCTCAGGTGAGTGTGCTAGCATAGTTTTAGCTGTTGAGATAGTCTGATTTCAAGAGAAACACCAATGTAGACCCAAGAAACTGTCTTGATAAAATTTCCATTTTGCATGGCACATTTATCTTAACTTTCTTTTTTCTACCGTTCTGCATTTTGTAGCCTTAAGGATTTAATGGTAGCATCAATCTTGCTTTAGAAAGCATCATGTATCTTCTGTATTTCAAATGCTGATAATTCTCAGATGAAGAATTATCTCAGAATGCTCTGGAGTTACRTAGAAACAAATTTCAGAGCATTGTAATATTAATGGTGTTTTTTTTGCTGAAAAAAAACTCATCCATGATGGATTTGGCTTTGCAAAACTATACAGTTTTTGAAGATCAGTCTCTCATACTACAAGGGATTGTAGGTGGAGTGAATAAGAAATCCAATTTTTCCTTTCCCTAATTTTATGCCCTAAACTGTACATGATATCAAAATGATGGAATGAGCTGCAGCTCGGGTTAGGGGGCAGAGGAGAGGCTGTCTATTGTATTAAGGACTAACTCCTTGATTAAATGTAGACTCAAAACAAATAACCTCTGTGCGTGCGTTAACTAGCCTAATTAATCTTCATGTTAGATTAACTTGATAAAATGTTGACCTAATTTGGGATTAAAAGATTACAAGTAACATTTTCAGCTGAAAGCTGTAACATGCCTCATGTCAACACAGTAATGACAGAATTAACCCTGCAAGCCCTCTCAAACCTGTGCACTGGATGTCACTGCTTAAGTAGAGTTTGGGTGACCTGTAAATGTAGGAAGACTGCTATATGTATAAAAAGGCTAATACTGAAGCACTGATCTCTCTCAGTATCCCCCAGGCCTGCATATACTGAGAAATGTCACAAGGCTAAGGGAGAAAGTAGAGATGCATCATCCATGCACCCTTACAACCTGCAAATTTCTATAAACTAAATATATACTATGTGTTTATGTTTAGAGGCAGAGATTGGAAGGAAGCACATTATTGATTCAGTATCAAGAAGATAATAAAAATGAAAACATTTGGAAAATATGTGAGATTTAACACTTAAAATTCAAAGGAAAAATCAAAACCAGGAAAGAACCTCCAGTTGTAGCCCAGAGGAGCCTTGCAGCACCAATTTGTGTGTGAAAAATGGARACCTCTTTCCTCTAACACGTTTTGAAGTGGTATTTCAAAATTGTATTCTAAAGGGTTTTTTTCTGAGCTGAGTTGGAGAAAGAATTGTGACCTTRTGAAAAGTATTTTGGTGACCACTTTTTTCTTTTCAAATCATACAGTGAAAGGAGAACAAGGATGGAGAGACACAAAACTCTCTCACTTCTGTAATAAGTTGTTTTTTAGCTCATGCTATTTTTGTCTCCCTACAATTTCATATCTGCTCTTTTCATAGATAAAACTGCTATCTCTCACTTACCACCTTGGAAAGCACTGGAGTCTCAAAAACTCTTTTCAGCTTGCACCATCCTTAGGGCTTTTTCCCAGAACTGGGACTCAGAACCTGCTCTGGCATGAAATACRCACAAAATGCTCTTCTACTTCCTCCTGTGGCTCTCAGCATTAGTTCTGAGACTACCCAGCTCTGARTTGGCTGTTGAGGGTGTGTCTCTGGCTTTTGCTTGGGAAATCAGATTTAAAATAAATGTATAAGAAATGGAGTGCAAGGCTGTAGTGGATATGCTGAAAACTCATCTCTCAGCAGGCCACAGAAYGTAASAGGGAGAGCACAAGAGGGGACACCACTGCTTCRCGTGTGAGWGCATGTGTCTGCTCATGTAGGCTTYTCTCTTTACCAAGCCCTGGGAATRCATCACCTCTTGCTGCAGTACTGCAAGTACAACTGGATCTTAAAAGTCAACATMCCTGATAATAATAACCCAGACAAAAACTGCATCCAGAGAGCAGCCCTTGAAATACCAACACAGAGCCTGTATTGCTAGGAAAAACAGAATATTTGATCACCCTATTTATGATAAGAAATTAGAGACAAAAAATGCCTTTGCATGCAACCTGCACCACAGCAGGACAGGACTATAGTTGTAGCTCTTATGCCTAAGAGTTGCCTGAAGGGACATCCTTCCTTGTATGTAGCCAGCAGSAGACTGAGTTACAGACAATGTGAACTGAATTCTGGGAGATGTCCTTCTTTTGAGGTGGGGTTWGGAACCAACAATGAATTTAAAYCTCACAAAATCAAGGATGAATACTGCASCCTAAAATGTGATACACAACTAATCAGCTAAAGGAAAACAAGTGTTTTACTTAGTCCTCGCATCACTACGTGTTACAGTGAAGCTAACAATATTCTAGTCATATTTTTCAGTAGCTTGGAAGGGGGTTTTTGCATGTACACCTAAAAAATAAGTCATGCAGACTTTTATTCCCCTAGAACAGGAAGATATATGCAATAGTTATATGGATTTATTTCCATTAAAACTGTATAGTCCTTGATAATTTATTATTTCAGTTATTTCTGTGTGTTATTGTCTAACTTTTCCTGCATGAAAAGGGAACAGGATATTAAAGCTTTCCTAAAGCTGTTATTACAAATGTCACAAAGAAGAGCATTCTGAAGTTTTTTATTGTACTCTGTCACTTCCCATAAATTCATGACAAAGGAAGAACTTACTAACCCAAGTTTGGTCAGACAGTTTGGACAAAATGGACAGGMTTAAAAGCTGAATAACAGATTTAACAGTATTTCTCTTGTCTGGATTCCCATGGAATAATGATTTGCAGCCAAAGCAAAATCTAATGCAATTCCCACCAGTTCTGAGAAGTTTTATGCAAGCCAGGAATAGACCTGTCTTCAGAAARGACAAACTGTGGCAACATGCAGTTCCTAGTGGTCATCACTTAGGTAGTATTCTTTCCTGATTAATTTAAAATATACTGCAAAATACTGTGCTAGTGATGTCTTTTCTCAGTAAACTGCTACTGAGTCTTGACTATCACGCACCATTAGATGCTGTTTCACATCACTGTGAGCAGCTGCTAATGAAATCCTTCTAGAAGTTATATATATATATATATATATATACTGCAGTTTGATTTGGTCCCAATTAATCTGCACATTTGATGTGTTTTCACTCTATTTCAGCAGTAAATGAAATAACCTCTTGACAACTACAGATTTTGGAGAGGTTTGTAAGCTATTTTTGAAATATGCAGCATGATAAATGTCACAGGCATATTCACTAGTTCAAATACTTCAGAATGTGAATATGGATATTTTGAGTGTCCACAGAAACAGAATAATGAACAAGTGAATTATCTTAGCTCTTTTGTATATAAACAAACTTGACAATATACATTATTGAAAAATTTGAATTTGCAGTACTTGGGGAAAAAGGAGGCAAGAAATTCAAGTGCCTCATTGTGGACAACTGGTTAGAAAGCAAACCATTTACAATTTTTTTTCCTTTTAAACACATTCTTTGCCACTCTAGCACTCTTCCCCAGACACTTTTATCTTTAAGGTAAAACAAACAAAATGACACTGCCATCTCAATCTTACTGTTTGGTCATTTCAAAATAGTTAATAATATTTGCAGAAGCCTTCTTKATGAAGAGCCATAACTAGAACAATGGTTGGTAATGCCATTAAAATGTTAATCTGGATTAAAAATTTATAGATGGAAATACAATACAACTACTTGCAAGAAGTTTGCTTAGTTATAAGCACTGAYAATTAAGTAAAAGGAAATAATTTAACTTTTATTCAGAATAAAAATACCAAAGCATATTTTTCAATCCCTAAAACTTCTAYGTAACACTATTTTCAAGGGCAAAAAGCAACTCAGAGAGATTACATGGATTCTACAAGGCTTTTATCCATTCAGAATAAAATGCAGCCACAACATTGCTTCCAGGACCAAATCCAGCCATGCTGAGCCAGACAAGCAATGAAATGCATGCTTAATACTCAAATAATATTTAATGGGTTGAAATTTGACATGCAATATGGCCCAAATTAATCCAGCCTGAATTCTGCTCTGTGCTATTGTTTCCTATTAAGGAAGCAGTTCTAAAGACCTAGAGAGTCAGCCAACAGCATATAGGAGGTGGAGGGACTCAGCATGAGTTTGCATAAACATTTTACTTTACAGAGGTATTTTTACCACTTGCTTGCTCAGACTCCCAGCTAGCCAACTTGGAAAGCATTATAGGGAAGATAAATACCCTGAGATTATTTTAGGGATAGGCTGATGTACCTATGCACACACCCTTATGTAACATCTAATATTAAAACAGCRATATTGGGTTACATCATCCACGGCGCTATTTTAAACCGAGGGGATAAGGCTGCGGCATGGGAGGCAATGCACAGAAGTTCCTTCTTTCCCATTCCTTCTGCCAAGAGGTAGTCTCCAGAAATTTTCTACAAAGGGTTTATTGTGAACCCAAAAATATTCCCTTATTAAACAAGGCTGCTACCAGCCAGCTGGAAATTATAATTTAACTTGCAAAAAACAACTGTATTCATTTTAATCAGAACAACTTCCTATGAAATGTACACTTTATAATTATATGGAGATGCTGTGATGTCATGTATGCAGATGACTTCACAGCAGCRAGGGAAAATGCAACATTTCTTTTAGCCAAAGCCGAATTAG
This sequence comes from Alauda arvensis, assembly GCA_902810485.1. Classification (NCBI taxonomy): domain Eukaryota; kingdom Metazoa; phylum Chordata; class Aves; order Passeriformes; family Alaudidae; genus Alauda; species Alauda arvensis. The sequence goes on from CADDXX010000387.1 coordinate 26,376, forward strand.
CAACAAAAAGCAAATTCTACAGTGATAAATAAAAGTAATCTACAGCATTTCCTTATACATTTTTTTCTACCTCCACTTCCAGAACTAATAAGACTGCTCTCATATATAGAACACRTTTTAGCAAAATACAATTGATCTGGAAATGCTAGCATCAGAATTTTTCTTACATCACTAATTAGGTGACAGAAACTTAATGTACGATTCATATGCTCATTGAAAATGAATCTGACTTCACATTTGATATACTGAATAGCCACAAAATCTGCATGCAGATAGAAATAGACCAAGATAAATTCACGGACCATTCTTTCTGAAACAAATGCATCGATACTACATTTGGATAACCCACCAGTAGAAGAAAAAACATATTAATAAAAGTTATTTTTCTGTAATATTAATATTCAAGTATTAATACATTTATGAAATTGTTTTATTCTGTTAGCACCTCAGCCAGAGCATACTCCAAACAGTTGTAACTGATGAACCACTTTTTCTTGTATTAAGGATAATATAAAATGCTTTTGGCATTTTAGTAAAAAATAAAGACACTGTGCAAAAAACCTGAACAACTCTGTATACTTGACTAACAAAGAATAAGTCTGAAATACCTTTTACAGTCTTTCCCTGACTCAGTTTTGTCCTCAAGTGCTTATTTGCTAGCTTTCTTTCGAGGTAAAAGAGAAATCGCAGAAGACCCTACTCCCATCCCCCCTTCAAGGAAAATCAGATCTGACTGAAGTTCATTGACAAGAATTAGTCTATTTCCAAAGAACTAATTTTTAACAAACTAAGTGATATTTGCAAGGACAAACACTAATGAAAAATGATGGAATTCTATYTAGTGGAGAAAAAAAAGTTGGGTTTTATTGTTTTGTAGTTTGGTTTATTTTTAAAATGTTTTCCTTCTCCTCTAGGATATTAGGTACTTAAAGTACTTGAGCAGTAAAGGAATGGAATAATCAGATGAAGAAAAACAGGTAATCTACTGTGTCAGTAATATTTGTAATTTGATTGTTTTAATGGGGAAATAAAATGGAATGCTGTTTCCAATATTTTGAAGTAAATTATGATCACAATAAGGAAACCACAGCATAGGAAAATATGTAAATTATAGTCAAATTTATCCCTCAGCACAAAAAGACAGAGAAAAAACACAACCTCTCCCCACCCCCAATATTCCACATTAAGCAATTCCAAGTGCTTTGATTTCTAGATAATTTTCTCTTTGGTTTGTACTATACTATTGCAATTTTATATTTATTGTGCCATCTGTCACAAGAAAGAACAGATATAGAACAGTGGCAAAATCATGTTAAGAAGACTGTCTTGGGATAACAAAGAGAAAAGTTAATGGACACGGATTTACAAATTATTAATGATTTTTCTTGTCATTTCTTGAAAAATGAAAGCTATGCACGCTGTCTCTTTCCCCAAACAGATTGCATTTTATTCCTCTGCAGTTTGTCCATCAGGCTTCACTCTGACAACATAATCCAAAACTAATCCAGAGCATTCAGTTTTCCTTGTTGGCTCTCATGCACACTGCTTAGACAAATCCTGCTACCTGTCAGCCCTCCTGTGTGTGCCAAACAGGCTGCCAGGTTAACCCCTGGGGAAGCCGAGAGACCTGCTGACTTAACCCCTGCTTCCCTTCAAATAATCCACTGTAAATACGTAGGACGTTAACAGGCTAACTGTTCTAATCAGGGCTGGATCCCTTAAAATCTGTTTCATACACAACCCTTAAGAACTAGGGATCTAAGCATCACTGCTGGAAGAGGAAAGGATTGCTTCCAATAATACAAGCACTAAATAAGCAGATGGATAGAACACAYTGAAAGGTTTTAATCCCCTAAAGGAGTTTGAGAAAATATACACATCACTTCAATTGCCCACCCCTTTATTTATAAAATTTCCCTAATTGTCAGAACAAGATCAGAAATATTTTAGTACAATRAAAGCAAGTGTAATTTAGTTACAATTCAAATGAATGACAATAAACTTTATATCCATTGCTTTTGTCCCTTTTCMYAAATATCAGTTTCATAAAAACTAGCTTTTCTTTGTGGAGATCCACATTGAACATAAGTCACTAGCTAAAAGAGATTTTCATAAATAGCATACTTTACAAATAATGACAAATTTAAATTACTTTACTTTCTAAAGACATAGAATTATTTCCTAGCAGCACTTAAAATTTTTTTTCTAATGCTTTAAGCCTGAAATAGAGAAAAATCTGAGTTACAAATCTTTTCAAGATACTCACTCTGTACTCAAAAAACCCAAATAAACCAACGCCTTCTCCTCATTGGAATTCAAGGCACATCACTCTATCTGCTGCTGCAGCACCAACAATCCACAGCAGAAAATAACTTGCGTAAGCACGGCATACCGAGGAACACTTAAAAGCCACACTAAGCTCAGCCACATGAGAAATGTAATAAAACATCGCACAGCTCATTTAATGTTTGGAAGGCATGATGTCCAGGTTAATATCTGAAGTGGGGGAAGGTAGAGTAAGCCATGGGGAGGGCTCCTGAACTCTGCCACAAACAACTGGGAAGGTCCATTGTGCCTTCTGATAAGAACATTTATTTTACCTCAATTAAATTTCAGGCATTCTCTTGAGAGGAAGAAGGGAAAATTGCTCCCTCCTACACACTTACACACATTCACATTTCTGCTTTACATATACATGCAAAGCACAAATCTCGGTCTCAGGAGTCCTGGAAAATGTTTAAATGGTTTTATCCACTCTTAGAAGTGTTGTACTTGTGGCAGCTAATAAACAGATCTTATAAATGCTACAGATTCCAGAGATGTTTAAAATACTCTTGCTGCTTTAAATGCAGAGATACTTTTAAAATCCCACTCTTTCTAGATGTGTTACTCATTCTAATGCTTTTCCTACTTTTTATATACAGAAGTGTTAATTCTTAATAAGCTTTAAAATTTGCCCTCATTGCAATTTTTAGATCTCCATGAGCCCATACCCAGGCTATACAGAAACGAATACTTGGCAAAAAAAGTTAGTTACTTCTAAAATAAATTGTTCTGAARAAATAACTAAAACAATTGGTTTTTAACTATGTTTTCCCCTCCCAGCTCTTCTCAAAACAACAGCTATTTTGCTGACAGTAAAGTTCATTAAGGTCTCAGGCAGCAGTTTGTCTTTAGGGAGTTGACAACTGTTGTTAGGGAGAAGGCAGTAGTTTAAAACCTGTATCTTATCTCTCCATCAGATAATTTTGCTCAAAATCAGAACTTTTAATTTACTTCCCTATAAAAGCATTTTGCTGTATCATTTATTCATTACTAGTCAAAATAAAGTTACAAAAGTGAGATTGTGAAAGGATTTTGGGAAACCAGCCTATATACAATAGTCCTTTTTTGTTTTCATTTTGATAAAACCCTRACTCTGCAAGTACATAATGAAACTCACATTAACTTTTGTAGGACCATGATTTGGCTCATTGTCTAGAAGATATAAATTCTTCTGGCAATTAATTGAAACACAACAGAGTTGTGAATATAAGAGCATGTGCTTGTGCTTACTATTTTGTCTACAAAAATTTCAGGTAAACTACTGATGCAAATTAAATTYGACACAGTTCAATAACAAATTTCAGTGTTACATCCATAGGATCTCCTGCAAGATATTATTTCCTCCTAAAAAGAATTTTAATTAATTGACATTTCACGAGTGTTCTTAGGCTCTGTTAAATGCCCACAGCATCAGAATTTTTAGAGAACAGCAGACTGYTAGTCAAAACACAGTGCCACAGGACTTACAGAGCTGCCGTTCAAGAATTTTATTCATGATTGCCAAATAGCATTCAGTCTTCAGAGACACTGAGCAAATGTTTAAAAAGAACTATACCTCAGCCACCTAGAAAATGCCTGCTTTTAAGCTGAAACACCTCTTTGCTTTTGTATGTACTGTTTTGAATTAGGTGCATAATAGCAGGCAATGTTTGAAAAAGGTCTGTTAGAAAGCTACTAAGTTTATGCTATGGAGAGGTTCATTAGGCRCAACTTAAAGGTCTGCCATTGCACTCAGAAATGGAGTTTTAGTGTGTTTGATGATCCAAATATACACGGTGCAGTGGTCAACATTACAACTGTTTAAAATGCAGTGACTAATCTGTAACTTATCAATATATTACAAACCAACGTTGACAATGCCAGGTTCTTTGTTGATAATTTTTCCTTATATAACACCAGCTGGAAAATGTTTCCCTATTATTGATCATGCCACTTATCAGTTATACACAACATATTTCTTTGTACTTGGTACAWAATCTAAACATTGTGGACTTGGTTCATTAACCTTTTGATATTGGGCAAAAGGGGGAGTAAGACAGGGAGAGGAGAAGCACGAAAAGTAATTTCATTGTTATTTGGATTTTCATTTTGGTCAGGACATCTGAAGGGGAAAAGGGCACAAACTYTATAGGATTGAAATAGCACTTAGAGCCTGGTCTGAAATCTATAGAAGGAAGAGGAAGACCTTCCGCTGATTTAATTTTCACTAGTTCAAGTACTGAGGTAAAGGTAAGTTTCAAAACCTTAAAAATAAASAGCACCCCTATTTTAGAGTGGTTTTGCCAAAGTTAGATTGGAAGGAGAGCTYGACAAGGAGTTGACAGCAAATTCTGTAGAAAGCAGACAGAATGTGCCTTGTAGTGTGAAAATCAAAAGAGAAATTCTGCACCAAATCTCAGTACAGGTATTCAGAAACTATCAAGTAAGTAATACTTTAGAATACTTAAAGAGACCTACAAAAAATTCAGTCCTCAGTATATATTCAGTTATAGTCCCCAGYGCATTTTTAATATGATTAATCAAGTGCCTAGTCAGACTGAAATTTAGGTTTAAGTGTACTTGTCAGACCAATCTGATAGGACCCTACATACAAATATGTATACATCAGCAAGCAAACTGATAAGAAAAAGTAGCTAAAGTTGAAGAATCAAGCATAACACTAGCACTTTTCAGTTCATGCTTTTTATCTAGGATGCAACTCATAATGATCTAGTCCCCTACAATCTCTTTGTCATTCCTCATCTCTTCCGTAGCCACACCCCATTTCCAGTAACTCAAGCTCTTCATCCCAGTATGAACCAGTGCTCAGACATGCAATTTTATCCTGAAATTTCTAATGTTTTGTAAGAGGAAAAAACCAGTGATTTGCATGAAACATTCTTATGTGTGGAGAATCTGTACGGCAGAAAAGCCACAGTTTCAATAAAAAAGAAAAATAACACAACTGACTTGTAAAGTTTAGTCTAAAGYCTGAAGTATTTCTACTGTCAGTGCAATCTCCTTGGCTGCTCTGTCAGCCTAAGCTAAACACAAAGCCAGGACAATCATGGCCTATAACYAGGAATCACTTTATAATTAAGGGCCATAATAGCAGCCATTCTGGCCTGTCAGAATTAAGTCTGATATTTAGGTCTCTGTATACTAATTATCCCATCCTTATTCCAGCAAACTCCCAATGCTTTCACCTCTATCTCATCAGAGATATTGTAGGCAYAGCTACAGGTTTCTCAGTTACTATGGCAAGGTAGATCARCTAGTGGGGAAGACACAGAAACACTTTCCTTGTCCCCTTTTCTTCATACTTGCGTAGGGCTTCAGAATCATCAGAGTCTGCTCCCTTTGGTACACTGTAGTGTAATCTAGTACATTAGTGCAAAAATGTGGGAAAATACTCCAAAACTGAATCATCCAGACCACCGAYAGCTAACCTCACTGTTACTTATCCCAAGGCCTTCTGCCTTCTCCACCACAAACTTTTTGATTACTACCTCCTTTTTGACTACAAGGCATAATCACACATGTTTTAAGATCAGGCTTAATGGCAGTTAAATAAA
>CADDXX010000387.1:32626-89501 GCA_902810485.1 Alauda arvensis
TCTCCACATTTTTCAAGCTGCTTCATTCTAATTACTGGGAAACCAATAACAAATACTTTCCTGGTGTMATTTTTTTTTCTGGAATAGAGTTAACTTTATTCCTAATAATTGGGCGCAGTGTTGGTTTAGGGCGCGAGATTAATGTTGATAACATGCTGATATCTTAGTTGTTGCTCAGTACTGCTAACTCTAAGTCAAGGACTTTTTAGTTTCCCATACTCTGCCAGTGAGAAGGTGCACAGAAAGCTGGGAGGGAGCATGGCCAASACAGCTGACCTGATCAAAGGGATATTCAACACCAAATAACCTCATTCTCAGTCTATGAACTGGAGGGATGTTGGCCCCCCACTGCTTGGGGACAGGTTCGGCATGAGTCAGTGGGTGGTGAGCAACTACACTGAACATCACTTGTGGTTCTTGGGCTCCCCTCCCCCCCCATCCTTTTTAATCAGAATAATTATTATAATATTGCACTTTTTTCCAATAACTAAACTTCTCTTATCTCAACTCATGAGTTTTACCTATCTTTTCCAATTCTCCTTTCTGTGTTATGGAGGAGGAGGGGGAGTGAGTGAGCAGCTGTGCGGAGCTGAGCTGCTGCTTGGGGTTCTACCAGGACAACTGGTATTGAAATATACTACACATATTTAATTGTATATTGCTTTGCAAAGGTAGAAAACATTTAAAATTAATAAAAAGCTTTAGTTTAAATCTACCCACAAAGGATGAACCTACCTACCTAGTCTATCTACCATGCTATTATGCAGTGCACTGAAAAATCATGGCTGGGCTTAGTTCAGGCCCCCTGAAGATATGGCTTCAGCTGTGTTTCCTACTTCTTCCTACAGTTTCATCTAGATTCTAAAACAAAGGATGAAGCAGGAAACAAYATTAAATCTTAATGTAACATTCAAGACATGTAGCATGCCCAAGGAAGTAATCTGGTCCTTCTTTTGTCTACTTGCTCTTTCCTTCCATGGGCCCTTTTCCTCTTCATCTTGCAAGGAAAATAATAAACATTAAAGAAAAAAGAAAAGAAAAGAAAAAAAGAGGAAAAAGACAGCAATGAATACCATTATTCCTGGAAGTCAAAGGAAACTGGATTATAAGAAAAGTAACAGTGACTTTAAAGCACTAAAACTGGCCTCAATAGCTGCTGCAAGTAGTCTCTGTTATGCCTTTCAATTCTGCAATGTCCTTTCCACCCTTTCTGGCAATCTCACCATTGATGACACAAAGCTTCTCTTGTCACAACTTGATCCTTCCAAAAGTGGAAAGCTATTCCACTCTACAATGACACATGGACAATCTTTGGCAACCCATCTTTCTGCTCAAAGCAGTATCCATTCTCATGCCCTTCACCCTCTTGCCTCAGTTTTCCCTGGCCATTCATGGAGGCTGCCTGGCAGCTGTAGAAACTGTAGTGTCAAATTCTGTGATGAAGTATTCCAGGACTGGAAAATTGGTGTTAATGTTGACCTACGGATTTGGCTAATTAAAGCAATATATATTAGATATTAATATCACTGGCAGCTCTTAGTCAGCTCTCTGGACACTAATTAGATGTTTAGAATTCCACCATATGCAATCAGTGGAAAACATTTGTAGCTCGTCAGCAAAGCTTCATGAAAGAAATTAGAAATACTATCAACATRTTCAGCTACAATCTTTTCCTGTATTATTCAAATGAAAAAAAAGTGTATGTTGCATGGTTCACAATAGGCTTACACTAGCTTGACATAAAAGCTAAAACTGCCCTTCTCTATTTGAAAAAGCCAATTAAAAAAATTRGTTTGGACTAATATTCCCATTGCATTTTTCCTTGAACTCCTCTGAGTGCTTAATTCTGCAGGTGAATTTCCATTTTATGTTCTCCAGTCTCATGGYAATATTTAGCCTAAAAATGCTTTAGACTAAAGCCAGTGACACATGCAAATATTTATCTCATTCTGAAGAAACTCCATTCTGAAGATTCTGCTTCTCTTACATTATTTAAGTATGTTGGACTGGGTTTTTTATGGGTTTTGTTTCTTTATTTTTTTCTTTTTCAGAGCAAAAAGTAAATTCCTCAGAATAATTGCTCAGAATAAAAATATCTTTATAGGGAGATTTCTGATGTAAGGGTGTAAGTGGAAAAGAGAAGTAAATGAAACCATTGATTTTAATATGCAAAATGTTCCAGTCACAGCAGTGAAAACTAATTGCAAAATGTTTTAAGGGTGTAAGAAGCCCTTGGGTTTAACTCTTACAGGATCTGCCATAACAAGTGGAAATAGAATGGAGCAATTCACTGCATCCTGTTACATATGTTGTAACGCTGTAATTTCAGCTGAGTTCCAGACTTACAGTGAAAAGAGAAAACAGTGTGATTACTATGACACACTCCTATAGGTTGTATATAAAACCCAATCCAGAAGGCTAAATTCAAATTTTACCAACTATGAAGCTGGGTTATTTATTTCATGGGCTGCTACAAAAWCTGCTTGGCATTCATGCTCTGTGTAAATGCCAAGATAGTTATCAAGCACAGTCTCCATTTTCACAGAAGCAATGTTTCCATATTCTTTTGGCAAGCATTGTGCAGGCAAAGTGTCACTGCAGCAGGTCTGAACTAGATGTGTTGTACTGTATTTGTGTATATCAGAAGTGAAACTTGATTTGTCTTTACATCAAGGGCCAAATGTTTTCAAGCTTTTAAATTAAAACTGCATACTGCCTGCCATGCACAACTCAAAGTGGTAACCACTTCACTTCTTGCTGTATGCTCTGACTAGTGTTCATGTGGATTACATTTTAATATTAGCCTGGAAGCTTAATTATAAAGGATTATTAGCAGATCATGGGAGTATTGCAGTGAGATAGGGTCATGCAGAGTAGAATATTAAGAGCTGCTGTCTAATCTTTGACCACTTTCTCCGTATCATTTTGGAATCATCATRCAAATAGAGCTACTCACAAAACTGTTCAAGGCATTTTCTTCTTCTGCCTTCCTCTCAGAGGTCTAYTGATGGATCTCCTGAAGCAATCTGATTGTTTTGCTGGTAGGCTTTTTGGGACAGGGACTATGTGTTTCCTTCATGCTTTTGCATCCTGTTAAACATAYCCCTGGAGTCAGACAGATAATGACATGCTTTGTATGTGGAAGTCCTGTAGCAGTACAGGCACTTTGGAGGATAGGAGATAACATGTGTGAGGGACATTGGAGTCAAGATAAAATACGTGTGTATACAAAGTCAATCTGAAAATAGTCGTAATAAAATTGCAGTAGAGTGTAGGTCTAGTAAAGGCAGTTAAGCTTTATTTGATAGGAGTGATCAGAATACAAGCAACACTATTTTTCTGTAGAGGGATGCAGTATGGTTTTAAAATAGCACTTATGTTGGCTTTTGTCACATTAACTGTGGGAACTCTGGTGGAAATACATTTAGGTACTTGAAGACCATAAGTTCAGAGATAAGCTTGGCTGATACCGTGAACAGCTTGCCTGAGAGGTAAATTGCATGCAGAAACTAAACATGACAGCCAAAGATAAAACACTTATTATGATTAATACCAGAAGATGTAACAGGCTTTACTTACTGCAGCCCCAGGAAACCCCACTTTTACCAGATAATGTTTACAACTCCAATTGCACTCACAGGGCAACCACATGCTTTTTTAGTAGATGGTCTCTTATCTGTGAAACTTCTCACCCATGTGAATTTTAACTTCTGCATTATTCATGGAAATGTTTTAGGAGATTTAAAAGTCTGTGAGATTTTGTACATCTATTAAAAACCTAAAACAGTCTGACAGCAAGACAAATTTTAAGAATGCTGTAGATGAGGAATGTGACAGTGTTCCCGTGAGAGGTTTATACTACAGAGATTGCTAAATGAACATTAGCTTATGTAGAAGGTGGCAAGTAAGGTTCACTTGCCCCATAAATATCTTCACAAATGACCATACTGCATTCATCTCCTATATGACAAATGGCAAAATACTATTTCATTTAAATGCAATTAAAAAAATAGAAAATATCASAATAAAATACTTCCAGTGTTATTTTAGCATATCTTTTAGTTCTCTTTGAGTCATTCTAATCTAGATTTTTAGTTCCATTTTTGAAATTTATTTTCCTTTGGGAAACAGCAACAAATCCTGGGGTGGAAGGATATTTATGCCACTTCTTTTAACTCAGCAGAAAAACCAAATAATTCTTCTGCTTTAAATTTTGTTCCATAACTTGATAATAATCAGTACCTATATTAGAGGACTATGATGCCAACATAAACCAGTAGAACAACACAAGGGAGACTTTCTTCAAATRTAGCTTTAAATGTGGCAGATGAAAAGGAAATTTTTGTATTTGGTTTTCTTTTTATACAGAATGAGTAACAGACAATGTATAAAACATTGAAAAGGAATATAAAGYGACAGACAACCCACATGAACATTAGTAGAGGAAAGCACTTTCTATAATATTTGAAGTATTATGAATTACTTGGCCTATTCTAGAATATGAATTCATAATAGCTGTTAGGAAAAAAAGATTTAGTTTCCTGATGGCTATAGATTGGAGCAGAATGGTTTTCTTATGATAAAATTATTTAGATAAAGTTCTGAGAGGACTATTAAACTTTTAAATAGTGTTTTAACAGAATTATTTACCTATCAAATCATAGAGTACCTGTACATAAGCCAAGAAGATCTCATCCTCTTACACATACACACAGACAAACAGAGTATGTATAGTTGAAGGAGGAAGCAGCAGGGAACACAYGCCCTCCTAAAAATGCTCCCAGAGCCAGGAATCTGCTCTCACTCAGCCAGGAAGACAGACTGACAGTGGTGATGAGACATCAGCAACTCAAGGAAAGCAGCCACAGCCCTTTTTGTGTGGCAAATGGAAGTAGAAAGCAGATTGATAAGAATGGTGCTGTCACCCTGGGACTGCTCTCAATCAACATAAGCAGTGCTTGAAAAACCATGGGCAGCTGGATGGCTGGAGACACCACCCCTCCACGCCTTCATCGCTCCYGTCCCCTGTGACCCCACACTGTCTGCAGGGCATCCTGAAAATGGAGCTTGCCTGTAACCTGGGTCAGACAGGGCTGATGTCCCCATGTCACTCCCAGGCYCTTAGACAGTGCAGGGAGGCTGTTTTAGCAGATTTTTGTATAGCAAAGCTGCATGTGAACTCATGTCTTTCCTACCAGTCTCCAATGACCTGTGTGACACACTGAAGAGGGTCTAACAACGGTAGATTTTTTTGCTTCTCTGCCTAAAAGAGGCAATAAAAAGGAAATTAATCTTAGCTTGACTTAAATTTTTTTTTTTAATTTATTGAGGAATAGCAGTAAAGTTTATTTGATTCCACAATGACAAGATAACTATTTATCCTTGTTTTCTTCTGTTAGGGCCAGTCAATATGAAGCTCTTTTTTTCAGAAAGCTAAAGCACCCCAAACAATGGTATAATTCTGAAACCACAAGCATAATCACACACTTATCTCCTAACTAGTCTTTCCCCAAATGCATGGTTCACAACGTCCCAGCAAATGCAAACTGATTTTATTGCGATTTTCATTCCACAGACTCATCTCCTGTGTGATCCCAAAATGTTCTCTCTTATTTTTGTTTTCTGGTCAGTAAAGTCATGCACAGAACAAAATTTGACTCAGTTCCTGGTCTCTTATGACACTGTGCATGTATGAGCAATGGAGAAAAATCTCACAAGATAAACTCCAACAYTGTAGTAGAACCAACAATACACTATCTCCAGAGAATTTATCACTTGTAAAACAGGATTTTATATATCAGTTTACAGAATTAATTAAATTTCAAAATCAAACAATTCCATATGGGCTAAATAATTTTGAACTTGTATCATTGCTGATGTCATATCATTGCTATGTGCATATACAGTCCTCAAATTTTTATTTGTCAAAAGAAAGCAGCAATAAATAATAAAATCCAAAGCAATGAGTCAAAAACTCCACACTTTCTTTTTCGTTTGATGCCTTTCCAAATTGTTTATTTTTAATATCTTTGAACAGTTCTAGTCATTTGTGAATATAGCTTATAAACAACCCTGTGCTCCATATGTTTATCCACTAACTTCAACAACATTTTCAGTGGGGTGTGTTCCTTAGTATGGTGCTAAACTCCTGGTCAAACTGGGCCATAAGATCCACTAGCTAAAGAGTCAGCAGCATGACAGCTAAAGCATTAACCTGGTATTCGAGAGCTCAACCTCAAACCCCAGCTCTGTACAGCTAACCTGGCAAACCTGAACATCATCCCTTGCTTTCTCTTGAATGYTGTCCCTTACAATGGGAAAAATTTCTTGGAATTCAGTCAGAATGTGTCAGGTTCTTCATCAAATAAAATGATATAAAGCTTGTACAAAATATTTCTCCCCAAAAAGAAACAACATAGTATATAATTTCATGGCAATAACTAAACTCAAAGATTTTTTTTTCTTAATTAAATTAAGCATTACATCAATGCAGCAGATTTATTTTCCTGTTTGTATTTTTATTAATTTAATCTGCACCATCTGCCTCTGTTTATCTGTTTCACAGTCCTTTCATCTAGCATTGTATGTTTATATTTTAAATGCACATTGGCTTTCATTATGGATTTTGTAACTGCAGAATGGAGGCTGCAAAGGCAGTTGTCCTGAAAGGATACTTGAAGGCTACAAAATAGCAGCACAGAAGGCACTAAAGCACAGAAAAATAAGGGACAAAATCATCTAACAGAATTGGTAATCGAAATAACACTTCCTTAACCAGAAGTCATTTAAACACAGCAGCATAACACAGAGAGACCTCTTCTACATGAGTAAGGATGTGGGATTAGTTTCTATATACTCACATTAATAATTCAGAATACAAACAGAAGCATTTCAGATCTGTCAATCTAACACATAAAGCACTCTTTTTATTAAAATAGTCAGCTTTCCCCCCAAATGGATATTAAATGGTTCTGTATCCTGTAGTAGAATACAAGTTAAAAAAAAAAGCATGTGTATGTATAATATTTACTCACGGACTTGAGCTCTCATCATCTGATATCAATTTATCTTTATTTCTAAAATTTTTGTCTCTTAGAAAAAAAACCTCTAAAAACTCACAGAAATKGCATAATGCATCTCTAAGTACAGAGATACATAGATATTTAATACATAAAAAGTCCTTATGATGAGACTAATTTATCATATTGAATTTCACCTGGTACCATTCTCCCTGAACAACTGAAGCTGAGCGCTGTTTGCCACAATTAATGGAGGCAGCCTCATAACGTTCTTTCAGCATGAAAAATATAAGAAGTGTTATAACTTTTAATGCTGAATAATAAAATTTTCTGTTCCGATTTATGTCATGGACAGTCTTAAATTATGATTTTTTTACACAGTTCTGAACCACAATAAATGATTGAGTTCATCTGTCAGAAGTTTTCTGTTGCAAAGACATTTCTTGAGAATTTTTGGGTTGTTCTGGTAACAAATTTTTAATGAAGTTACACATAGACATGAGAGACTCATGGTAAGAATTTAAATAATTGTGATTTGATGCAACACAATGAAGAAATGGTCTTGTTATCTTGCTATATAGAGGATACAAGTGATTTCTGTAGGTATTGGTCATCGATTTAAAGGTAATAGATAAAGAAAAAGCTGAGAGGAATAGGGGGATAATTTCWCAACCAGTACTGATTGACAGAAAGTTTACACAACCCCATATTTTTTCCTCATTTTATATGACTCAGTGAARTTTGCCTTTTATACTATTTAATTTGGAGGAGACTAAGGTATTTTAGGTTGTTTTATTTTTTAATATCTGGAAAGGTAAAAATGGTAAGCACATCTAACAATCTAACTACCTATGAGTAATGTGAACYATCAGGCTGACCCTTTCTCCAGGCCAGTTACAACTACAAATACCAAGCTAAAGGTGACATTTAATAATAGAAAGAATCACACAGAATGAGCTTCTAGAGAGGCATCATCTGTTTTTCTGTAAAACCGTTCTGGAGGAAAATTCCACTGTGCAAAGGCCATCCAGTGGGCAAYGCTCTGACTGAGAGTTCTCACATCACTGCACATTAGCAGTAGAAAAATGACCTTGGTATGTAACAAAGCCAAGTCTCCACACTGATTTGGAGAAAGAGGAAGGTTTAAGGACTGTACTCTGGCTCCTTATCAAGTTTAAATCTTTACCAGACAAGATTCCAGTGGAAATCCAAATCCACAGATTCTGAAGGATCACCATTTCTCCTAAATTACCCTCAGACAGCTTGAGACAGGTCTAATTTCACTAAACAAGTGCAAGCCATCCTTTCAGCGTGCTGCTTCCATGTGTCCTGAGCTGTGATGTACATAGCACAGCCATTCTCGCACCCCTCAYGAAAGCGTCCCACAGGTGCAGCTATGGCCCTGCTGTTCAGCAAGTCAGCCAACAAAATTCTTTCTTCCCCTTGACACATGGGAGGTTTGAATGCATACTTTTCATTAGCTCAGTTCAGCAGTCCATTCTGAACTGTCTTATGCTAAGTATRAAGAAAAGCCAAACCTTCAGACTTCCAACTCTCTGTCACTGGCCTACAAATAATCTTAAACTCACTTTATGTCTTCCTGGGTAAATATATATGCAGGTTTTATTTCTGTCTACCAGATGTATTCTTTCTTAAATGTGGAATCATTCTAATTCAGGGTCTAATCCCGTAAAACTTGCCACCCTGCCTTTTTGGCCCTGCAAAAGTTTTTCATTTATTTTCATCATAAGAACCATAAGCCTATCAGAAGCTTTTTGAAAAAAATGCTCCGGCTCAGTAGCCAAAAGTTATGTATCAAACCTGAAAAGGACAGTTCTGAAACTATATTCTTTTTTAACCTACTTGCTAAATCTGACAAAATATATTAAGATTTCTTATTTTATAAATAAATAATCAGTTCCTTCTACTTCAATTGTACTTAAGAAGTTCCACTAATTCTGGTGAAAGACCTGTGGAAGAATATGTATGTGAGARTAATTTTAGATTGCACAATACACTATTCTTCTGCTAAAATCTATTATTCATTGACTTTGGATGCCTACTAAAATCTCCGCTTTTATCATAGGCAGGGAATAAACTGGTACAAAACATACATCTCAAAACTCTCCAGATTTAGTCCAGAAAAAACTTTTTTCCCCTCTACTCAACTCTCGTGGGACCTAACCTGCAATATTGTGTCCAGCTGATCTTTAAGGACCCTTCCAATCCAATCTAGTCTATAACTCTGTGATGCACCCCCAAATCAGTATATGGAAACACGGGCATGCAAATTGTCAGACATGGTAGGTGGAGACTGGGTTCACTRCAGATCAGCTTCCTGTACAAAGAGRACAGGTGCAGGACCCAGCA
This sequence comes from Alauda arvensis, assembly GCA_902810485.1. Taxonomy (NCBI): domain Eukaryota; kingdom Metazoa; phylum Chordata; class Aves; order Passeriformes; family Alaudidae; genus Alauda; species Alauda arvensis. The sequence continues at coordinate 42,016 of CADDXX010000387.1, forward strand.
GCTCCAGGACTCTGGAGAACAATCCTGCTTGGCAACCTACAGGAACTGGAACTCAGAACTCCCCCACAAGTACACAAGGGATGCCCAGTAGCTGCAGCATGTCTGACACAGCACTTGTGCACTGAAAATCGATYGTGGGGGACTGCAGGGCCACGTTGTAGGTCGCTGTGGCCTCCTGTCTCAAAAGAGRACTACTTCAAAGACAAGTAGGTATTTCTAAATTATTTCTAGGATTATTAAAGCATGCTCTCCATACCAGATGTGAGCTCTGCAGTGGCAGCTGAACTCTGCAAGTCTACTGGAGTGCATTAGAAGAGTGGGAAGCTCTACAACCACAGAAGGAATGTGGGGCTTGCCCATTCCTGCTCAATTTCAAACAGCACTTCTGTGAGTGTTTAGGAGACAGAGACATTTAGCTGTACATTTCTCTCTCTCCTCCCTTCACCCTCCCCCTCATCTTTATTATAGTAAAGTGTTTCATGCGTTCACCACAGTATTTCCTTTAACAAAATTCTTCCTTCTTCCTCAGAACCATGCACAACCTGGCACTTGGGAAAATTTTCGGCTACTTTACCATATACATTATGTCTAAAAATAAATCTGTGAGCTTTTTCACTACAAAGATAAAAAGGTCATCCTTCCTCTGCACAKGCTTTTGTTCATATTTGAAAAAAGAGCTGCTGTGAAATGCAACTTTGCTAAGTCTGTTGTGCAGCATCTGTAAATGTAAAAGATCAACTGATTCAGACCTGGCAACCAATTTTCTTGTAATGCAATTGAGATCTGACCTAAGTAAGTGATATTATTTTAATAAGATGATGCACAACCTCTCTTTCTCTTTTCTAAGTGTTCTCATTTCTAAGGGTTTATTGCTACTAATTTCTTTAGGTGAAGGAATTTATTTCTGAGTGTAGTTTTTTTTACTTCACAATTTACATATCTATTAAAATGCCACATATGGGAGTGGTAGCAGTATCTTTGTGTAGACTTCTCATTTTTGCTGATTTTACTCTGAGAGTCTGGCTAGTTTCACAAAGTATCCTGATAAGGGAAATTGCTCATGCCATGTGAAATATCTCACAGAAACAAGTTCTGCCAATGGTTTTAGTGTATCTGGGCCAGTAAACTTTGTAATACTTAGAACTTATTTAAATTGGAGTACACTGTTATAAAAAAGCCAGTCAAGAAAGAATACAAACAAATTATCAAGTTTCAGTTCAGGCTGAAAATTCTTGTTGAATTCTATTTGCGCTGGAGGTAGCCAATATATCAAATTCAGAGAAGTAGCCTGACATTTTCTGGACAAACTGATGAAGTTAGCATGTAAACAAATATCAAGATTTTTTTCTGTATGTTAAGAAAGCATTGCATCATAGAGTACTTTAAAAATTATTTAGGAAGGTTGCTCCTTTTAATTCCTTTCAAAACCAAGCATTTCTAAATAAAAGCTACATGGGCTCTTGAATGAATTATGTCCTTTGTCAAACATTTCACTGCCAGGTCACAGCCCCCCATGAATCAAACAGGTTTGGTGAAATCTGTAAATGAGTATTTCACTCTCATCACAGAGAAAGAGTGCTATAGGATGGAGGTTTATTATTCAAATATGGCTTTTAAGCGACAAGCCACAACCAGACTAAATGAACTGTGCTTTGAAGGTGGAAACTGTGAATGAAAACAGTAATGACAAGGAGTATMATGAAAAGACTAAAAACCAGTTGAATGAAATCCTACCAGGAGTCTGATTCTACACTGCTTCACATCATCTCCTAGTCACAGACATCCTTACAAAGCCTGTATGAAATTTAGACAGGTTTTTACCCAGATTTTACACTAATCTTTCCTACTCAAGGGTGGACAAGCAGCTCAGATTTATATTTACATTTGTTTTGACCTTCTTCACATTTGAATGATACATATACTGTTATCTAGATACATGGCTTTCRTAGATAAGAATGCTGTACATAGATRCACAACATCTAAATCTATGTGTTTTAAATATGCATTTAGATACACAYATACATATTTCCCTTCTTTATTGCTGAAAACTGAGATTCTAAGAAATCTTTTTCATCCCAATAAATGAAGAGCAACTTGAGTAACTAGCTTTAGTCTGTATCTACTGGATAATTTCTGATGTTTGCTTTCAGTTTTAAGYCATGCTTGCATATTATTACCAGTGACAGTAAAGCACACATTTGCAGGTAATGCTCTAATCTCACAGCCAACTCTAGTAATCTTGCCCTGTGAAGGGCTTCTGAATGAAATAGTTTTACTGCTGATAYGTATGTGAAATACAATAGTTGTATATACATGGCAAAAATCATAGAAGCATAACTTAGATAAAGTAAATTGTATGCAAAWCTTTCTAGACCCTCCCTTCAATCTACAGGCAAAAATAGTTTTTTTGCTGCAAAGAGCCTATTGTCTAAGCCATTGTTTCCACAGGGAACTCACTCTGCAGGAATTCAGTGTGACTTTCCCATCTTGTCAGCAATACATACACATCTCCTGTGTAGGCAGCTCTCTACAGCACTCTTGTACTTTTTTTTWAAATGGGATAATCCCTCCAACCTGGAACTAATTTCTTTATTATGTGTGCATGTGGGGAAGCTAACATACCATAGCTGATACTTCATACATTCACAGCTTACCTAACTATGTAGTAATATCTCTGTGTGTAGAGAGGCTGTAATACCCTGGAAGAAGACAGAGGGAAGATTTTCTATTCTAATTTAATTCATGTTTTTCTGTACTAACCTGTAGGCTTSAAGTCCATTAGTTTAACATGTTTTTCTCACACAATCTCCATGCTTTTGTTAGCTGAATAAATGACAAGACTCTAATCMAGGAAGAAAATTTGATGTAACTGCTGATCTGCAAAGGCTTCTGCAAGTACCTAAGTTCACATTAATAGATGTATGGTCTAGCATAAATATATTCAGATGCATAATGTATTGTCATGATCTAGTCTTTTATATTAAAATCTAACTAGTGATCTAGTCCATTACATTATAAAAAMCTCTCACATTGAAGCTGGTCAAATAAYAAGAAGAGAATACCTGTGAATACAGAGGCAGACTCATTCTGTCCCTTACTCAAGAACCATGTTGCCTATCTGAAAGCACATGACTACTGATCCTTTACAGTATCCATAAACCTCTCTAATCATTAATCTGAAGGAACATGCAGGATCAGAARGTAGCAGGGCATCATACATTACAGTTAACTAATGCAGCAGAACAGTAACAACAGAAACAATATCTAGGCCTATAGATAGCATTCCTATACCCTCGTCCAAACTGTTGGATTAATTCTGTTGATAGCTTGTCAGTGACTGACTGACTGATGGAAACACCAATGGAAAACAAAGCACAATGGAAASACTTAGAAGGTTTTTACACCCTGCCTTCACAGCGGCACAACTGCACAGCAAATCACAGAGTATCTGAGGCTGAAAAGCAGTTCTGGAGGTCTGTGGTTTAATTCCCCAGCCCAAAGTAGGCTCAGCTAGGACAGATGGCTCAGGGCCCACCTCCTCCAAATCAAATCTTGTTATTTTTCCCCCCTTCTTTTCTTTCCCATCCTCTCAGCATTTTGAGTTCTTTGGATTTCCCTTCTCTTGTTATGAAATATTCAGCTATGTTCTGGTGCTGAAAAAAAATCACATTTGAAACACACTCACTAAAAAGCCCTGGTAACTATAGTTCTTATGTATTCACATTTTGAAGGTCAAGGCTTATGTAAATAAAAAGATACTATGAGAGTTACAATATAACCACAAAAAATGGCCTTGGAATAAAKTGCAAATACATGAAAATTTGCATGTATTCAGTGGTCTACTTTATGTGACTAAAGCCAGTCTTTCAAGTCCTATGCTTTATGTTAAACCTAATTGAACCCAAGAGACTGAGAAAAAACATGACCTTCGACCATGCAATTTCATACTGAATTTCAGAAAAAAAGCTGCAGTTACAAACTTGGTGGCATGAATTCAAGAAAAAGATTCAGTGGATGCTGTGAGGGTTTGGGGTATAACCCTTCTTACTCTGCAAAGCTCTACCACCAGCTCCCACTTACAATAACCCATTTAACGTCCTTATGTTTGACAACCAGATAATCTTTGTTGGACCAGCAAATTTTATTTGAAACCCAGAAAATTTTTCTGAAAGAAGACTCAAAGAGAAGCTCCCTCAGACAACTTCAAGAAAAAAAAGACAAAATGAGGTTCAAGGTTTAACAGGACTTAGAGAAGGATCTTTGACTATAGCCCAGTATAATGGTCTTAGTCCAAATTAGAATAGTAATTGAAATGACACCATGAATACCATGTCATTGCTCGAACATATAATATTCTTGCAATAAACCAAGGTAATTAAAAATTAGGACAGGACTATTTAAGTACTTGGCCAACAGTGAAAAGTTCCAGCATAATTTAACTAAATAAATGTAATTTGTTTTATATAGAAATAAACCTTATGMGAACTTTAAGAAATCCAAATCCAATTTTTAATTTGTACAAGAATCTTTCTTTCATCCCTAAAGTGACTTCTTCTCTCCCAATACCAGCAAGGCTTTAGGCAAACACACAGACAGATAAGAGAGAAGCAAAGACCCAGTCCATGAACTGTATTATGGGAAGAGCCCTGCTGACATCAGAGGGCTGGACCATGCATAACATCAGAAAGATCCTGCAAGCACATGGGCMGATGTCATGGTGCCACCCCACAATTACCACCATGACTGGGCTAAGAGAGGCTCCTTCCAGCACAGCTTTTCTCGCACCTCTGTTTGTCATGAACTGAGGGTGAATTGATGATGTACTAACCCAGCATCTTGCCAAAGGAAGTCTTTCCCCTTCTTGGCTCCAAAGGAACCAGGGCATGTTTGYAGGTGCAAAGTTGGCTGCAGGAAGAGCTTTCTAAGATGAGAGGAAAATAGACCATGTTTCACCCCAAACCCTGACTCTGCAGGGCTTCAATAACTGCTTTAACTTGTGCAGAAGGTCAGACAGACACAGGATAACTTCATCAACTGGAAAAATACAAGTCACCATCAATGAGTCCTTACATCTGTGTGGAATGAATTCAGCCTCAATTGAAGGTGTGTGGGGGGCAGAAAGGCAAAAGAGATCTTGTCAATGAGAATAAACACYATGAAAACAGAGTCACTTCCTTAGTTTTTTTTCCTTCCCTGATTAATATAATAAATAATCGTATTCATACCTATAGTTCAAAATAAAAAACAGTACAACATTTTTCAAAAAAGCTAAATGAAACTATTAGGCCTTTCTTATTTATTGATAACAAATAAGCTTGATAGTTGCTGATATAAAGCAGCAGTCCAGGACTGACATTWACCAGCACAGGCTGTGATGTCAATGTTATAAATCATACATGGGAGTTTCATGTTATGCAACATCCCACAAACTAGAGCACTAGCCATTTTTTGAAGCAATAAAGTTAAAGGGTAAGTAGGTTACTTTTTGTGTTACAGCACCCAGGCTTCAGCTAGTAAACACTTAAAAATGTACAGATGGATATTGGAGTCTCTAAATCAATTTGTAATTTCTGAACTGATATTATAGACCAAAGCCTAAAAAGTTATGTAGCCTGATGGAAACTTAGAAAAGTAAAACACAAGAGGTATCATTATACAATTTTATCTGGGAAGAAGAAATGCCATTAAAAGTCATAGTTGGATTCCAAATATATAAGAGTAACATGAAGCTCATATCATATTTTTAAGAGCAACTRCAGGTAATCAACACCTAAACAGCTRCAGGATACTCAAAACTRCRTTCAAACTTAYTTTAGTTTATTGTTTTTAYTAATGGGAGAAACTCAGAGCAACAACCACCCCAACCAAACAAAACAAACCACCTTTTCCTGTCAAGCATTGTTTCGTAATTTTTTTTTAAATAGAGGGCATTGATGACTGTCATTTTAAGTTTCCAGGCAGCTCAGGGGCAGGAGTCAGTAAAAGAGGAAGGTAAATTAGAAAGTTCTCTTTCAATGGAGAGAAGACACAAGCCAGAGCAAATCAGCTCTGATCTCTTCAGTATCTTTGTTACTGTGGAAGGTTAATCAGAAGGAGGAATGTGGCTACTGAGGGATTTGGCAAAAGATGCTCCAGTCTGGTAACATGAGCAAGAGTTAAAAACCACTGCAACTCCAAAGCAGCCATTCCTTGTTTCAGTTTCATACAAAATTTAACGTTAGTATTCTATCTAAAATGGGCATACAAAAAAAGCTCAGTCTCTCCCCAAACTGACTTAACTGGATTCCTGTGCCTTCATCACATCCAGGCACTTGCATGTGCAGGAAATGGATGCACAATAGTAGCAAATGAAAATGATGCATCTGTGCTATGTCAGGACATGTCCTTAGAAAGAGCTCAAAAGGAGATCTAGCAGGAGGGGAGGTGGCYTTCAGAGGAGCTGYATGCTACAAGGAWGTCATCTGAGGTTGTCTTTWAAAAGCCAACAAAGCATCCTTCYTGTGGACAATCCTTACAGCCCAGGCTCACAGTAATTGCTAACTATGACTACAACAATGTAATAAAAAGGAAATTTTCCCCTGAAAGCAGAAATCTTGCCAAGTGCTCCTGAAGCTTCTCACATTCACTTTTCTTGCTTAAACTGCTTTTACTTTACTTTTACTGAAATTCTTGTGGGACCTTGCAAAATCCTATCCCTTCACAGGCTGACAGAATGAAAATGGTGGAGTTATTCTTATCCATATGATATATCTAATGACTGGTTGAGCTAATATTGCTTTTCAAACAATACAGATCCATTCTTCTAGGGCTACTGTGATGCAAACCYGTTGTTGCAGGTTTCAAAATATCTTGCAAACAGTTGCTGTTCTTTTATGTTCAATGGTCCAATTACATTGTTAATAATTTTTAATTAAAGAATATCTAAAACAATGGCCTCCAAAAAAACCCATCTATTGACACCTTGAATGATGATGGGGAGATRCTGAGGTTTCCATTTTGGGACATACAAAAGGCAACATTGATTTTATGTCAGGTAAACAGGTATGACTAGTCTCTTGGGAAGTGTTCAAAGGAGAAGGTCCTTATTTTACCATGTTGTGTTCTTTTGGGACACACTTATGTGGCTAGAAGTGAGCTTGCAGATCTTCTTCTCTAATTAAGAACAAACCTACAAAGGTTGGCTGCATAGCCTGCAATGTTTACATGCTTRTTAGAGTTCAGTGGAATTATGGTGAAGCTCATTACTTCCCTTCTCAGAACCTCATGTTGCTGTTATTTTTATTGTTTCAGGGTGCAACTAGAAATTTCCAGCATCCTTCTCAAAATGTGTTTTTTAAGCCAAAGGCTTTTCTTTAATGAGTCCTTATCACAGGGAGTGCTTTCCATACCTATGTTACTTTGTGAAATTCAGTCATGTGGGCCCTACATGAAGTCCTTTGCACTGCATCCAGCTATAAAACCTCTTATTTTTCAGTGTATCTAAATGATAAATGGGAGAGATTTACTTTAGCAATTGCTTGYTCCCTTTAGACATAGTAGCTTTACAATGTTTTACTCCGCTAGTACCTCAGGTTCTAAAAACCTGAAATGCGTTTCCTCAAAATGAGACTTTGTACCTGCTTGTAAGTTCCAGCCAAGGACTGTGAGCARGAAATCGGTGCTCAGTTCTCTTTCCAATTCTCTGCACTACATGCACACACACACACACACTCTTTTATCCTTTCCTTATCTCTCTCTCAGCTTTGGCTCATAATCCCCACTTGAGGCCACTTTCCCAAGTCTCTCAGGAAAACATGCTATTGCAAGTCTGACTTCATTCCTGCCTTTTTCCTCTGTAGCAAAAAACTTCTCCTTGACAATCCTTTTCATCATACCAGTACAGAGAACAGTTTCCTGTTTTCCACTTGGAAAACTGATGCAAACTCCTAATTTTTCATTTGATGTAGTAACATTAATTTTTGCTGTAAGACTCTTCAGCTTCATTATTTCACTCAACTAGCAATGTTACCTTTTCTTACTCTTAATAGATTTGACTATTAGAGAAAAATTCTCATAAGTTCTCAGCTGTTCTGCTCCCTCCATGACATTTTTACACTTACCCCAGTTTAAACTGACACATTCAGACCCTGCATTGCAAGTTCTYGCAGCAAGAACTAAATCCCACCAACTCCATTAATTATAACAGACCAGCTCAGAAAACAAAGAAGTGGGTTAGGTTTAGACACATTCTTTAGTCCCACTTAYTCCAAAATAATTTTGCCCTAAGTCCYAGTACTACTACACCTTCACAGTACAACTTTTTGGAATCACAAGAGATCTAGTCTGTAGATGCTTGTCATACTACAGGAAAGTAGAGATAGAGTAATAAACTTTTCTGAGGTAACTGCAGCCATCTCTAGCTGTCACTGTGATTGTATAGGCCATTCAGGTTATGCACAGGTCATTTCCTGGGCAGTCATAGCTCATCTACTCTASCTGTGAAAATGCTCTCTTTGTTCGCAGCCTTTTCAGCCACAAATCAGATTACAGCAGGTGTTCTGCAGAACACAGACAAAACCTTTTCTCATCAAACACTGCTTTTCAATGTCAAAGTCCACAATGGAATGATATTAGATTGCAACTCTACCTCTATCAGATGGTCTGGGTTGCCAGGAGTATTTGTGTCTGTCAGCCAGTGTTCTGCGGAAATTTTTCAGCCTGAGGTTCCTGCACTTCATGTCTCAATCATGCAGTTATCTTCTRTTATCCTTCCAACAACTAACAAAATCCAGTGACCTGTTTCCCATGGCATAGCATCCTTAGACAGTCAAGTCCTGTAAATTCAAACCTGTAAACTGGATCAGCTTGAAACCAGATGAATATCATCACTGGCAATCTTGAACAGCCCACAGAAAGCCCGGGTAAAGCACAGCACAATATAAGAGCAAAACCATCTATTTGAAGGGTATAATTAAACACATGCCACAYGCACAAAGAAAAATGCATGCATAAAGAAAAATCACGTGCATAGACTCACTTAAAAACAAAGATATATATATACACATATATGTGAATCTGAATATATACCTCTTAGATGGTTAACTCTCAGATCTGAAAGGCACCTATACTCCTCATAAAATTCAGGCTTTATGTTCAGAGAGAAATTCTCATTCTTCATACAAAAGATTTTTATCCCAGTATGGGTGTAAGGCAATATAACTGCATGCCCTAACTGTGAGATGAAGTGAAGCAAAGCTGTGCTATTGGCTATGATCCATGTTTTCCATAAGAGAAAAAGTGTGTGCTGTATAAAAATAGGCTACTGAAGACTCTAAGATAAGACTTTTCTACATCTATTTGTGTGTAAATGTATAAACAAGTGTTCACAGAATTTATACAATATAAGATGAAAATGCAAAGGAATATTGATAAGTGATGTAATTTTACATACTCTTTTTGCATTAYTTTGCTTTAAAGAAACTATATAGAAAATACAGAATAGACTCTATCTGAGCAGAACCAATTACTCTGAAAAGCTTTTACAGGATAGTGAACTAAATTGTTTTTGTGGTGCAGTAGCATAGCAAGAGGATTGCAAACTCAAGGATACAGCAAGATYCACTAAGATATATGATAAATTCAATTATTCACAAGAAAAGGGAAATCAGGTAAGTAAAACTGGTTTTGCCTTGAGTGTACCAACCAATCCAGTGTGCATCATATGAGATTATGCTTATTTGTAATGTTCTCAAAAAGTAGGAGAGTACAGAGGATAAATTTAGGAACACAGGAGACTTCTAAGTTGCTGCTAGGGTTTAAGCTATTACTAACAAGAAATATTTTCAGCTATTATGTTTAAGTAGAAAAACTAAWTTCTTAAAGTCACATAGAACAATACCACATATGTCAATGACTGTAATCTGGAGTGAAAACAATGATTTTAAAAGTTGAGTTCCTRAGCATTTACTCATAACTAAAGCTTGTAAAGCTTGCTTCACAATTTTGCAAGTTGACCCTGAGTGGAACAGGGGCACAACAATGCTACTTAACATTGTATGGTTCAAGACTTCTGGCCTTTAAAAACATGGGAGAGGTTCAGGTGTAAATATAATTTTTCTGAATTAGTATTTACTTTTCTAAGCTGCCAAAGACACCAGACTAAAGAATTTGACATAGGAAGATATGGCATCAGTACTCTTCAGTTAAAGTCTTTTGTTGTTGTCAAACCATTCATCTGTGCAGACTTCAGCATGCAGAATGGAGTCTAAGAGCAGTATTCCATCCTACTGATGGAAGAACAGCAAGAACAGCAGTGATGGTTCAAGATTTCCCAGTATTCAACTCTATTTTCATGCTGTTAATTCACAGTGTGTGTGTAAAGCACAGAACCAATTGTATTACAATCTCTACAAATGACACAGGAGCAGTGGTCCCTACCCTGAAATCTTGTAGAGCAGATACAGAAGAAATGAAAAAAAGGTGAGTGAGCAGTAGCAGAGGTGACTACTGACCTCCTCCAGGTTAATGATGTAGGTGTGTGACAGAGAAAAAAATGGRCCTGCCACCAAGGCTTCAAAGGAACAGTTGTACAGCCACATTTCTCTTTTGAAGTGATCATCTGTGTCATATCCCCCACACCAAGCAGCACTGCTTTTTCCTGTAACCTATTCAGCACATTGGCAGAGCAACAGCTAACAGACCTTCCCAAAATAAACACAGCTTTGTCAGCAGCTGTTTTGGCAGCCATTCACACTGGACATTAGGATGGGCAGTTGCTTTCTTACAGTGTCTCTTCCAGGCAGGTTCTCAAAATCCTTCTTAGTCCCTTTGCATCCCAAAGGATTCAACCAATTGCAGTTTTCTGCTCTAGAGATGGCACATGAATTATTAACATGTACCCTTCATTTTTGACAGGAGGCACACAAAATGTGAGTTTGCTCTCTGGTTTGCCTTGGTTAATGAATGTATCTGCTATTTTATTCATCTGTATTTTGCAAGTAATCCTTACACAACTCCCAAGAATTGGAAGAGACTCATTTAAGAACATTTTGTGGAAAATTTCTATTACTGAAAGTAGTAATGAATCATGACATATGGGAAAGGAAGAACAGCAACTCAACAACATGAGTTAAATTTAGACTGATCATTTTTATGGTACAAATATAGAACCTTTTAGGATTGCTTTGAAGACCTGTCAAGGTAGAAGTGACAGTAACAAAAGGGCATAAGGAAAAATCAATCTAAATCATTAAGGATGCAATTAGCCCTGCGAATATAACAGTTTCCTGCATGAAAAAAGRTTAAACACAGATCATCGTTTTGTCTGGTGATTATTATTAGCATAGTGCTTCCTGCAAGAAACTATACCTAGCTGGAGTTGTAAAAGTAGAATTAGATAAAGCAGAGTGCTCACAACTTAGCAACAGCTTTGAAAGTATTGTCAATAAAACYAGAGTTTGAAATAGGGCCAAGTGATAGTACGTGATAATACTGCACAATTGAAGCAGCACTTCAGTATCTAATCTTGGGATTAGAGCAGATCTGGAGGTTCACACTATTGAAACCATGTCAAGGCTGAACTTACAGCTCTCCTTGGCAGCTATAAATAACAGCCACAGATTATTGGAGGCAAACTTTGATATACTTCACCAAAAAAATGCCTATCCTAAAACCATGGAAATTTTCTTTTTCATCCCCCCGCAAGAAAAAAAGAAAAGAACATTCTCAGCTGCAGTAGATGCTGAGGCATCTGTTTTCCACTATCACTGTGTTTATATGAATAAGGATCCAGCTCCTTGATATTATGGTCTTGATATTAAATTCAGTTGAGCAAAAGACCTGGCTACAAACCAGACTTTTACCACACACAAGGTCTTCATATGCATGAGACAGTCGTCATATCTTCCSCTGTGGACATATGATATTGTAACWATCAAAATGAAATATTTAGCAGAGACAAAAACCTTCAGAAGTCACACAATTCTTTAGGGGTAAAAGTATTTTTTTCCCTTTCAGCTCATTAAAAATAAAATGTGCATACACACACACATATATATAAAGAGGAAGGATCCACAGATGGGATCGGTTTGGAAATCAGGAAAGGGAAATAGAAAAGAGGAAAAATAACTTAGAAAAAATGGGGAGATTCCATAYTGGAAAGCCATCTTTTAAGCACAGATTTTCAAGAAGCTGTGCTTAGAAGCTGTCCAAGACACAGCCTAGAATATATCTGTTGTACTATTGTTTCCTTGTCATACTTGGTTAATATCATGCATGGGATACTCCAAGTGCAGTTGCTGCTGTTTGTTTTTCAACAGTGACGTGAACTAAATTTTTGGCTGAAATTGTTTATAATTTTTTGTTCCTTTTATTACTGTATTTGGAAGGAAATTTCAAAGTGAAAATTATTGCCATAAAACATGGCTCCTGTTTTTTTTTTTCCTAGCCTGACTGACAGATGCATCTGTTTGAGCAAGAACAAAMCTCGACTCTATTAAACCAGTAATCCTTCCATATGACATTGTCACACAGCACAGATGTCCTTTCATAGGATTTCTGTCTAGGGGACAGCTTGCCATTCCACACTGACAGGTAGGGCTGGAGATGATCAGCAAAGAGATCAGAGATTATTTAAGATGCCTTTCATCAAATTAAAAGCAATCTTTATGCAATTTACTGTGGAGAAAATTAATTATTGTCCTACAATAATTACTTCCATTTATACACACCTAAATGCTACCAAATTTTGGGAAKGTGAGAGCTTCCTAAATGGATACAGAGCACTTGCCATTAACTCTTCAGTGTCTCAAGACCTAGGACTTCAAAGTGGGGATTTTCTGCCTTGTTAGAGCCAGAGTAGCTAAGATGTCTTACTTAAGATGGAAAGATATGCAAAATAATCACAAATATTTTACTTTTTAAAAGTAATTCTTAATATAGCTTCCCTATGCTGAATATACAAAATAGATGGTGTTGTGATTTAAGGCAATGGTTTTATTAGCTTGCACATGCCTTATGTAATTCACTTGCAGCTTCACCACCCACAAGTATTGCGCTACAATTGTAGTTTCCCTATGAAAAACGCAGTTTGAAATTATAGTCTGGAAGCCACAGTAATGCATGCAATGGATAAAGAGGCAAACAATACTGCAGTACAATGAAATGACTCATTCGTGGATGCTTCCCTGGTGCACTTGAACCAAACCAGGCCACAGCAATGTAGAAATAGGGAGATCTTTGGCAGTCAAAACATGTGTGCTCTTTCAAAGTGTGAGGTTCCTTGGATGATTTTTCTCTTTTTTTGAAGAAGCTCCTTAAATAAAGGACAGTGCATTTCCTTATTCTAAACAAGTAGATCTCCAGGCTAATTGAAAAATAATCAGACTTTTACTTCTTTGTACTTCGGTGTACGGGGAGAAGGCTTTCAAAGACATATTCATTTCATTTGCCAGAAATTAAATTCAGATTTAAAGCTTTTCTACAGCCCACTACTGTTTGGTTGGTTTGGAGGGAAGTTACAGCAGTGCCAGGCCCTGGGAAGAACTTCAACATGTGTTGGCAATCTTGCAAACTGAATTTAGAGCTCCTCAGATTCAATACTTGTATATTTATTAAGAYCAAGTCTTGCCTGAAGCTCTTTATAGTGGCACTGCCTTCTAGAGTGAGTCTCCTGGTTTTTATCCCTGCTGATGTTTAGAACAATGCTAATCCACTTCCTAGGACATCCCACTGAGATACAAATCGCATCATTAACAACTAGCAGTGTTGACCATGATTTCCAACGGGGCCATGCAAATTGGTTCATGGAATCTCTTGCATAGTCTTTCATTTAGACAAATTGCTGCTGGCTGGAGAGAAAAAGTAAAACCAAAATGAGAGTAAAAGAGGATTTCCTGCAGATGGCATCTTTACACTCAACYTGTATTGCCAYAAATTTCATCAGAACAGTGCAGCGTAAGCTAGAATAGACTTCTTCCTTTTTTACACTCTGTAAACAAGGTAACTACAGGTAACCTATTACACATCCTAAACCATGGAAGTGACCCAGTCACGATTCTGTAACCGTGATTTGTGATCAAATTCCCAGGTAGTATGAAATTATCCCTATTGAGAYAAATATTAGAATAAAAATATCAATGGAGTTATACCAATATCTATGACCAGGATATCTCTACTAGCTTTACAGTCTCCATGGCAATTCAARCCCTGTATGTGCATATATATGCATTCAAGGACTTTTATGAAGAGGAAGCAGCATGCATCAGTATTCTTTCAGGCTTTCAGTTTTAATCACMCTCTTTCTACACTGGGGGATCCTGGAACCTCCTAGGCACACCAGAAAGCTGGGCACAGGATGCTWGTTCTGCATTTGCAGCTGACTTCATGTTTCTCAGCTTTTGAGACCTCCCCTTTACTGAACAAGACTCAAAAGATAYTTGTCTGCTTCACAGACCTGAAACTACACACAAAACACTAGCTCTTCCAGTTTTCAAAGTATGTAGGCAGCAAAAGCATCAGTCAAGTTCACAGCTTTCCTTCCTCTGTTCTCTCTTTGCTTTGAAAAGAAAACATCTTTTCACTCTTTTGTCACACCAGTAAGGCTATGGATAAAGTATAATACTGCCATGATGCCATTCTCCCACTGAAGAACAACCAACTGCAATGAGAGGGGAAAAAAAAGAATTTTTAGGTAATATCACTGAAAAAACAGCCTCAACCTCCTTTACTCAATGTCTCTTCACTTAAATACTGATTGCCACTTCAGTGAGAAAGGCAGTTGACCAGTAGGACCCCTTCTATCAAATACAAAATCAGAAAGGAACAGTGACTGCAATTTAGAAAAACTTCTTATTGGCCTTGAGGGTATTTCAGTTTAAGAATCAATTGAAGTAGCTCCCAGTTTATCCAGTACTAAGCTTCATAAACATTTCAGTATTAAGGCTCATAACCGTTTTTAGCCATTCAGCAACACCTTAATTTTTCACAGGTTGTGATGAGCTTGGTGAAAGAAGAGTTGTAAAGAACGAAACTAAAAGCCAACAAAAACCACTCAACACATTCCTGCTTGACTCAAACAGTGAATGCACTCTCAGATGACCCCTTGACATTTTCCAGTCATTGCAGAAAGGGCTGTCCCCTCTCTGGAAATAATCTAAACACTGATCCTCCTAACTGTCAGAAAAGAACCAGAGATCAGGAAAAAAGTATTTTTCTGATCAACAACCATCTCTTAAAAATGCCAACGGATAGCTAACAAAGGTTGARCACAGTAACAAATACTTGTGCAAAGTAACACCCACAAAAGCAGAAATAGACCTGTGATATGATTATAGGGAAGAGCCTACAGAAGTGGGTAGGATTGTGAAAATCAGATTGCCTTGTTAGGTGTACCCTTTACCAAAGTGACAGTGAAAACCTGAGATCAACATTTATCCTCCAAGCGGGTTGGAAAAGCTTACCACCTTTACATCAATTTAGCATAAATATATTGCAGCACAGGACTTAAAGGCAACAAAAGTAAGGTTTAGCATTAAGCATGGGCAGAGATAAGCAAACAGCTTTGGTGTTAAAGATAGCAATTGCAAAAAGGCACTTGTACACAGGGAAGACTAAATTCAGAAAACAGTTGACCTAGAAAAGTACAACATAATCTAAAACTTTGGGATGGAAAACACCACAAACTACATGAAAGATTGAAGTGGGATAAGGTTTATAGTAAAAATTATATTGGTGTCTAAGCCAGTAACAGATACTGGGTTTACAAAAGTGAGAAAACTAAAAACTGGGAATACTCCTACTTTGGTTTTGTTGCTGCTCCCCCCTCCCCCCAGGATAGGTCATTGTTGAGGAGAACTAATGCTCGTGCTTGACATCAACTTCATTATTCAATCTCCCATTCAAGAGCAGCATAGATTCTATCTCAAGGGGATCCAAAAAAGGAGAAAAATTTTAAAAATATGTCCATTCAATAATTTTTAAAACTTTCTGTAACTCATCAATATATGCAGATACCTCTGCCAAAAATTTTTAAGAGTAGAACACACATCTGTCAAATCTAGGTCTAGCTTCTATATATAAAACTCCAGCTAAAACAAAAAACCATCAGGGATGGTTKTGTGGAACTTTTAGTACAACTGTGGGCGTAAGGTTTTGAAAAAAGAGAATTTACATTATGGTTTGGTATTCTGGGTATTATTTTAAATAGGATCTTGTACACAGACAGAAGAAAATTCACTTGCAGTTTCTCAAAGACAGGAGGAAGCAATTGTATAGCACAAGAGAAAATCAGGTCTGGCTGTACACTCCTTACCTTTTCTGGGTTAATGCAATGTTATAAAGTAGCGAATGTTTTTCAGTTTTCAAGGAACAGTGGAACTTCTGAGCCATTCCCCCTAGAGAAAAACTTTAATTTTTTAATAMTTATGAAAAGAGATTCACTCTATTGAACATTCATCCTTGGTCCGCAGAGTTATCAATATTTCCATCACTGCGCTTAGAGAAAARAATACAACTTGTGGGTCAAAAAGAATTTGCATTATGGGTGAGGAGAAATGAAAAATGCAATAGAAAAATGTACAACAAATTGCTGGAGATTCATTTAGGATGAAAAGAGAAAGGTGAAAGAAACATCAAATTAGCACTTTCACCACAAAGCTCTTTTACCATAAAGCAACAAAATATTGGATACATAGGTGCACAGTTCCTTGTTCTGAGGAATCCATAAATGGTTTAAAGTTATGCTTTTCCATCTTAGCTGTTTAGACTTTCTTTTTTTAACTGTGAAATATCAGGAGGGTGAACTGCCCTACACTTCTCTCACCCTACAATTCTTTTGTGCTTTTTAAAAAAGAAATCTTAAAAATAAAAAAATACCTAATTTTTTCATAATATAACCTGAGCTGCAAATTCTAATCATATCCTAGCCCAAACATAGGGTATATTTTCTTCTAAACAATGTAGAAAATAGTAAGATGTCAAAAGGTATTAGGAAGGAAAATCCAAAATTGCAAGGAAATGGTTGGGTTAGTAAACAAAAAAAGAAAGCAGAGAAGGCATAAGAGACATTCATACATTTTGCCAAAATAGAGGGAGTTGGAAAAAAATACTAACTGTTCAAACACAGGCTGTAAATGAGAAATAATCAAATGATGAATCACGCTTTACTTCACACCTGACACTGTAGGACATTGTRTCCTTTTTTCTCATAATTAGAGCAATTTTGAGAAGAGGTGTCACTTGAAAGTTGAAGTGTTATCAGTTGTTCTGGGAAACATCTGTTTGAAGGAATTGCTTTGCCTCTAAATTTTTGTCTGTTGCTGTCAGGTAAAGTCTCATATCTCATCTCCAACAATTGCAAGCCAGAATTATTGAAGCTAGCGTGAAAAGAAGACGGAAAAACGTCCACTTTGCAATCCATCATTTGCTTTTTTTGGGAGTGTTAAGATGTGAAAACTTACTAATTTGTACAGAGAAGTGCTGCTGAAAATATCAATGTATATTCAAAATTTTTGAAAAGGTACAAGTGTGGAGGGCCAAAAGTTTCCAAGAGAGTTGGGCACAATCACTTTTCACCGTGAAACAGCAGTGCAAGTATGTTTCACTTAAAGTATTAGAGATGATGCTTTGAAGCCTTTTCTGTAGCTCCCTCGGATATCAATTCTGACACCTAMGCCTGCCTTACCAGCACCTCAGCTGGTTACAGCTCACAAGAAGCCTCGTATGGAGGAAGGAGCTGCAGGAAGCCTTCTCTTCAGGGAAGATGCAACATTTGCAAGTCAGTGTGAGAAAACTCATAAATTGCATGRTATCTGCTTCATAAATAATCTGGTACTTCTGAAGACCTGTATGTCTTCTGCCAAATGCCAAACTCCCTGTTATAAATATTTCCAGTGGATTCACAGATCTTTATTTCAGGACTCCTTACCATATTTCTACTAGCTGTTTGAGCCCCTTTATGAATTTCACATGTGTAGCTGCTGTAAACCAACTACTTTTCTGAATGTTTTTTGGAGGCCACTTAAAAATCGTCTCAGAGAAATTATGAATCACTGATTAAAAGCATTTAACTTTAAAACTCAGAATTTACTTATGGTAAGRTCCATGAAAAGCTAATACTTTTCAAGCTTGAGAATAGCATTTGACAGGCACCACCTATTCGTAGACCAGAGAAAAGAAGACATTCATTTATGTCCCTATAGCACTTGATATTTTCAAAGTCTTCTGCAAACATTACTAATTAATCCTCACCTACTCTTGCCAAATACGCTATTGTATTAAGAATTGACCTAACATAACCTTAAATGTTAAACAAAGCAACAGTCTACAGAAATGAAAAATTATTGGAGCAAGGAGCTGGAAAGTGCTCAACTCACTGTTTCTGAACATTTAGTAATTTCCAAGATAATAGCGAAATTGATCACTGATGGGAGTGATCACTGGTGGGACACTGCAGCTACACCAGAGGTAAGGCTGGTTCACTAAATAGCATTTCTTATCCATGAGGAACTATGCAGCATACTGTTTCTACAAAGATGAATTTGATTTAGTGACAATGGTCTCTTTGTTAGTGTTTACAGGTTTAAGGGATTATTAAACCTTTCAGATTTCGAAACAACAAAAGATCCTAGAGGATTTTATTTTAAACTCCTGTTTATTTGCTAAAGGATGAGTTAATGCAATTTTTGGATATGAAATAGACAGTGCTGAGTACTCTATTGCTAAAGTAGCATAATCTGAAAAGTGAGGTTTAACAATGGAAACACTAGGATTAATCTTTGTCTCTCTCATTCAACTTCTTTGAGAAGCAGAACATAATCACCTGTGATCTTTAAAAGGCATTCTCTTGTACTCTGCAGCATACTCATTGTATGAATACTATATTTCACTGAATGCTGAAGAAGCAAATAGAATAGGCACAACTCAAAATTATTAAGTACAAACCTGAGTTTAAGCAAATGATTTCTATAATTTTCACCTTGTTGAAAACCAAATATAAAATATACCTAGGAGATACAGACAACAGTTAAARTACAACTACATAGCTACAAATTCAATATACATAGTAATTTAGAATTACCTCATTTATTGWCAGCATGTTAAAAATATAAGAGAAACACAAATTCATTTTTTTTCCCACAGAGTTTTCTCCTGTTTTAAATTTAGTAATGTAAACAGAAATTAAACTGTAATATCCTGTCAATATTTCAAAGTTCTTTGTTCATATATCATCAAATTCATGAACTGCCCCAATAACTAGCAGTACTTGTTTCCTTTCCTGAGAGATTACTTCAAAAGTTTTTCTATAATATGTTATCAGGRGGAAAAATTCTGAATATATTTGGAACATTTATGGTTTTCTTGAAATTAAAACACTACATAATATAACTAAATCTACTGCTTTAGCAATTTTTCAAACCTAGACTTACTTATTTGATAGGTGGTTTTTTTTGCTTTCAGCTTTTATTTTTTTTAATATTATGTCACAGGAGGATAACAATCAACTTCTTTACACCTGCTGTGTTACGTGTGCACCTTTGTAACAACATGACTCATACAGAAGTTCCTCCTGAGTAGCAATATGCCTCTGTTTTCCAGTGTAACAGATAAAGGAGTAATGAAAATTAAAATAACAAGTACAGCAAATAGTGCCACTGGCACTATTAAGAGAAAGGTATGCTCTGATAACAGAATTGTTGATATGAGGACAAGGGCAGTGATTTTATGACAGTGTAGGGGTTGAACATGAATGAGCCAGCTGAACTTTACACAAGCTGATGCAATTATTAAAAATAATTCAGTGATTTTTGCAACAATAGTGTAATGGGATCAAYAGTTTCCAGATATATAACTTCAGAAAATTATTATTGATCTTGGTTATCAACTTCCACCCTGTTTGTTTAATGCTATTGCTTTTATATAATAGCTTTATCTATAAAGACAATATGGTTGTGCTTCTGACAGCAGAATTTCTCTTTTATTCTATGAAATTTTCCAGTAGGTGTCTTTAGGCTCAAGCACAATCCAGACTAGGACTGACACACCATGTGACACACTCCTCTTTAAAAGAAGCTCCAACTCTTAAGTCATGCTGGCTTRTATTGGTTCAGCTATGGAAAGACCTCCTTCACTTTCACAGTTTTCTCCATGTTTTTTGATTTCTAYGGATGATTCCCCTCCTATGTAAAAATTCTTTTCTTTGAAGAGTCTGGCTGCCTGCAAAATCTATAGAAGGGGAATTAATACAACATAAGTCACAGGCAGAAAGCTTGAGCGGTCAACTGCCCTTAAAAAAGGGCATGTATGTTATGCATACTTGAAACAGATGTTCTGTCTGTGCACATCTGGATTTGTGTTGAGTGTCKTCTTCTGCCTGCTTCCAGCTAGGGATAAGAGCCAGGCTAAAAATCAAGAGCAATTCACAAACTGTGTTCCTGATTCATCTGCATGTAGCCGTGACATTATTACTATGCTTAATTAGCACTAGTTATGAATGACTAATGTTATTTATTAATTACTATTAAATGCATTGGGATCCTTAGCCTGGAACAAATATAGAAGGCTAATCTCAATTAAAGATAACAGAATGCTGTAGAACAAGGAGGCAGGGAAACTAAGTCCAAGGTGACAATAATYTGTTAGCTGCTTTATTATGCTACACAATAATAATTGTTATAAGATATTCAAGTTCCTAGTATTAGAATAATAGAATATTGGAATATCCTGAGTTGGAGGGGACCCACAAGGATCATCAAAGTTCAGTTCCTGGCCCAACACAGAAAAAACCAAAGAATCACACCACGTGCCTGTGAGCATTGTCCAAACGTTTCTTGAACTCTGGCAGGCTGATGCTGCAATGGTCTCACCTCCCCTCCTCCCCACTCCTTATTTACCCCTTCCTCAAAAGYAACATTTTTAAATGTGCCAAAGGGTCATCAACATCCCAGCATAACTGGGATCATGAAGGAAGGCAGTGAGAAAGCTGTAACAGGATGTAGTACGCTGAAGCTAGTGGAGATGAAATAAAGCTAATCAAGAAAGAAAATCAGGCTAGAGAAATAGTATATGCTGAAATAAAATCAACAAGAAGAGAGTGCTAGGATTTAGAGGAAGTGAGGGAGTATAATCRGCAGACAGGAAAGATGTCTGGAATTTTTCTTTTGCATTATTATTTTAAATATCAATCTAAAAGGATATTGTGCAGTGGCTCATGTGTTTGTAATTCATTGTCTGCTACTTGTGTTTTAACATGAGGGGTCAGGAATCAGTCTCCTGCACTTCCTTCATGACCCTGTCTGCATCCTTGGGCACACCACTYTACATGCCTTCATTTCCTTATGAAAGATACGAGAGCAGAATGCAGCATTTGGACTYAGGACTAATGATTCAGATTTCAGAACCAATAAGTACTGAACATGCAACCAGAATGTTCAAGGTTTCTTGAAAGCAGCCACTTAGCATCTGAGCTGAACTCCATCAAGAAACAGGGGGAAAAAAACCCTGGAAGATGCTGAGAGATCTGTTTGTGCAGAAGTGTCTCTGTTCTTTTCCAACTCAGGAGAGCGTGTCACTACTTTTCCACTAGGCCATCCTCAGGGAAAAAATAAATAAATTGTGCTCCATACATAGTTAAGAAGACAGTATTCTAAAATTTCTTCTTGATTATTCYAGAATGCACAGACYCATGATAAGCACTGGGWATGCAGATGCMTTTCTAAAAAGGAAATTGTCCCCTAAAAGGATGGAAATTCAGGGGTTTTAGAACCGATTACAGAACAGGCACTGTGCAACATTTATTCATGTACCACTAAAATATTAACATTGTCCAGCTATATAATCAATAATCTTAGAGTGAACCATATTTTCCAATGCGCATTTTGTAAATTCTTACTGATACTTACATCAGTGCTCACTTACACTATGCATAATCCTCTGCCTCCCAAARTTTTAAACATTAAAAAGGACATGAAATTTAGAACATAATTCTAGGTTTCTTAACACAAGAGCCTATGTTGCAGCTCATAATGATCCAGGCAAAGACTAGATGATGAAAATCAGCATCAGGGAAATGTGGTTTTTATGATACATATAGCAGATGACCACCCATGACCAACAGATGTTGCTCAGTAAATGCATATGGTTGGCAGTGGGTGAAAATCAATAGCTGAATCATTATTGGCACTTCAGCAGAACTAGCTGGATTTATGGCAGTTCAGATAGGTGCAGAAGCACCTCTAAGGCTCAGATGCTGCTGGGTAGCTCCCCTAGTGAAAAGTCCCACCTCAGGAAGTTTCAACTGTTCCAGGATTCCTACTGCCCTGTGTTGTAGGAGCTTAGACATTAGAGGAACCATTCACATACWCTCTATCACCTGAGTTGTATACCATTTTGGATGAAACAGGTTTTAAAATCTTTAGTCAACCTGCTGCCTAATGTCAGATGTGCTCTGAAAGGAACAGAAAAAATTCTAGGCATGGCAAATCAAAGAAGCTATCTAAATTTTTGGAGGARTGGAAGAAACATATAGCATGCTGCAGCTCTTTTAAAGGTGATCAAATTGCATTGCACAGGTAGTGTACAGTGAAATGAAACCTGCTGATACTAAAAGACTGAGCTGGAACCTGACACAGGACAGGAAAGGACATAYCTGTGCTTCAGGACTGGATTAATTTGACAGTTACATTAAGATGTGTGCAAAGCATTTGAGGCCTGTTTTTAAGAGTGCGTTCATGAAGGAAAGATGGGTGTGGAAATGAAGAGTTACAAATCCATCCATTGCAAGTTTTGGGTCACCTAAAATAAAAAAACAGCAATCTGACAGCTAGCTATGAAGCCTTGTGAGGTGCTTCTTTCCCAAAATGGAATGACTAGTATCAGTTCAATGCAATATTTTTCCACAAGCACACTGGGATTACCACATTCTTTGTACATTGAAGAGTTTTGMAAAATACATTTTAGACTACTTAAAAAATGAAAACTCTCCAACTCTGAAATCAAATCTTCAAACTCTTAAATTTAAACTCCATATGTGCCTAGTTTCTGTTTCCATACTCAATTAACAAGTCATTTAATTGCTTTTAAATCTGAAGCAATTACACTGCATCCCTTTGGTGATGTTCTCTAAAGGAATATTCTCTTCCTGTCCTCTCCWCCAGCTCTTAAAAAAGAGGGAATTATATATGTACACACACATGTATATAAACATATATCTCAATAAGCATTTAGAGCTGTGACAAATTTATTCTTACTGTCAATTTAATACATCTGTTTTCCATTTGAATTTGATATAGAGTCTGGTGTTTTCTATTAGATCATATAAACAAGTGTTTGATTTAAAACAGGATTATTATTCTTCACAGAGATTTTGGGCAGCAATAAACATCACTCTTTCTGGGARTACAAATGAGGTGGTAATTCCATTAAATATAATTATTTAAATAAGAAAAGAATTAATTAAAGAATTTTAAAAGCTTGTCCATAGGTCTGTTCTGTCTACTGATCTTCTGGACAGAAATTGTTCTTGCATGATTGACTTTTCTAGTGGATTACACCAAAATGAGACATATTTCATTTTTCCAAGTGTGCATGCTTGGAAAGATCAATCAGTTTGCTGTCATTAGCAGCACTGATGTGAMGCCCAAAGCAGGGTAGGCACTTCACCGCTCTATTGGATGAAGTTCACTTTCTGTTCTAGACTTTTTAATTGCTTCTTAGAAAGACAAAAAAGGGGCACTTTCCTTTTCTCTAAACTCATATTTTTACTTTTTAAAAGAGGACAACTGCAAGTCCGCAGATATAGCTTGTAAAATAAAACCTTAAAGGATTTGAGTGTGAGCATGTCATCTGACAGTAAGGGATTAAGGCCATAATCAAATTTTAATGGGAACAAACCCACCCTCAAAGGAGYAGTACATTCCTAAACCAGAATAAGYTCATCTCAGAGAGGAATATTGTATTTGTAAAGCATACCTTTACAAAAAGGCAAAGCAAATGTAGATTCTGGCTGAAAGACACCTTGTTATTCTGTCCAAAAGGCAAGCCCTTGTGGGAGAACTGGGCTGTTACTGAGTGCTACCATCACAGCCAGCACTCCAAAAGCACCTAAACAAACCTAAGGTACCTTTCCTTATTGAACTTCATAAGGCTGGATCCATGGCCCACAGATCCAGCCTGTCCAGATGCCTCTGATGACCCTTCCTACCCTTCAGCAGGTCAACACTCCCAACCAATTTAGTGCCATCTGCGAACTCAGTAAGGGTGCGTTTGATGCCCTCACCCAGATGATCAATAAAGATATTAAACACAACTGGCTCCAACACCAATCTCTGAGGAACCAYACTAGTGACTGGCCACCAACTGGATGTAAGTAAYTCCATTCAGAGTAACTCTGGGCCCACCCATTCAGCCAGTTTTCTATACAGCAGTGCAGGCATCCAAGCCATGAGTAGTGTATTTCTTCAGGAAAATGCTGTAGGAAACTGTCAAAACCTTTACTACTGTCCAGATGGACACATCCACAGACTTTCCTTCATCCACTAACCAACTAACTCCTTGCCATAGAAGCAGATCAGGTTGGTCAACCAGGACCTGTCTCTCATTAATCCAGGCAGCCTGGGCCTGAYCCCCAGGTWGTCCTGCATGTGCCATGTGATGGCACYCAAGGTGATCTGTTCCTTCCYTGTCAAACTGACAGACCTGTTAGTTTCCCAGATTGTCCATCCRGCCCTGCTTGTAGATCAGTATCGCATTTGCTAACCTCTCTTGCTAATCAGGCTCTACACAATTAACCTGAGCTCCGTGTACATTCAATCCAAACAATAAATCACTCGGCAATATACAATAATGGAATTATACTAAACTTCAGCCTATTAGGAAGAATGCTTTAACGCCACCTGTGCCAGGAAGAGATCGGCTGAACTGCAGTGATTTACTGAAGCACTACAGTTGATGGTAGACCATYTGTGATTCAGAAAGGGAAATATGAAATATAAAAAAATACAGACAAAGAACAAATCAGCTAGATCAATGGCAAAATTCAAAAGGAGAAAATAATATCTATTTGTTTTTTAGTACATTCCAGTTTAATATTAGTATGTGAAGAATTGTGGCTTCCATTAAAGTATCTGGCAAGAAAGAAAGGCACAAATGAGATTTACAACCTGGTGTTTTCATTTTTTYCCCCTACCAATACTGAAGAGACTATGCAAAGCAATAAAAATAACATTAGAATCTAAGCAATTTATAGCAACTTGCAAAGTCCCCTAGCTGACCTTGTCCTAGAAAATGACAATAAGTCAAACGGCAAATGAGTTAGAATAAGAGTAAAAAATCTTGACATTTGGAACAAACCAGGAATTTTGTTTCCTTATCTAGATACAGAATAGGAAGGTTTTTGTGACTCTACAAAGCATCTTTGAACAGGCTAGTAGTTTATGTTTACAYAAGAAATGGTGAGAAACAACATGTACACTGATCCAGTTTGCACTGCAGCAGTCATGAGGACAGATCTTTTGCAATCAAAATGAAACCGAGGGGCTCTGAGAATTTCACAGCTTACTGGCCTTAGCTCTCTGGCTGTCAATCTACCCCTTGACACTGGGGCCCCAGTAAGCATTTGCCAAGAAAGTCTGGGAAAAGTTCCCATCAGTTCTTAGRTCCAGGAGGAAAAATATAAGCACTTTCAAACTGTGGTATGTATTTTACAGTGGTTACAWAGTGTACATGAACAGGATTTTCTTCTGGTGAAAAACTCTAACAAATAAAAGCAGCTATAATGCAAAATAGACATCTAAGACCCCCTCTAATGTTTTATGGGGATAYTTCATTTTTCTGAAGCTTCATATTTTCACACCTAAAATTCAGATTATGATGTTTCCTGATGTAGCAGACAAGATGTAGAAATGCAAACTTTCACTTAATATGTCACAGTGGACTTTCAGTCACAAATGTAGTAATGCAGAGGCTTCAGCTTAAATGATTAAGTACTTTTTCTTATTGTTTAGGGTAGTTTAGCTTGATAAAACTTAATCTCAGCTCAATAAATTATAATCAGTATATTTATTGAATAGAATGTTGTCCATAGTAAAGCTAAACTACTGGAAAAATATTAAATGGGATTTTTGTTTGTGGGAAAAGGAAGTATAGCATAGGAAGTGTACCCAAAACAAATGGCAGCACTTTGGAACTTCTGTTTGGGAGTACCAAAACATTTTTACACATTCAGCTAGGAGAAAAACAACTTTTCAGAACTGTGCTGGTTTTAAGTCCCATGAGACCAGCTCATGTGGGTTCATTTTGCCTTGCCTTCCAAGGATGTATYCAGTACAGACTCACAGAATATCCTGAGCTGGAAGGGACCCACAAGGATCATTGAGTCCACCTACTGCCCCTGCAAAAGACAGCTCCAAGAATGACACCATGTGCCTGAGAGCATTCTCCAAATGCTTCTTGAAGTCTCTTAGCCTTGCTGTTGTGACAACTTCCCTGAGGAAGCTGTTCCAGTCCCCAACCACTATCTGGGTGAAAAACCTTTTTTGAATATCAGCCCAGACCTCTCTGTCACAATTTCATGCCATTCCCCCTCAGGTCCTGTCACCGGTCACCACAGAGAAGAGATCAGTRCCAGCCCYTCCTCYTTCCCTCATGAGGGAAATTGCAGACTGCAATGAGATCTCCCCTCAGTCTCCTCCAGGCTGAACAAACCAAGTGACCTCAGCCACTCCTCAAAAGGCTTCCCCTCAAGGCCCTTCACCACCTTCACTGCCCTCCTTTGGATGYTCTCTAATAGTTTAATAWCTTTCTTATATTGTGGTGACCAAAACTGCACACAACAAAACAGGCTTAGGTTGGTTGCAATTTTGTTGTTTCTGGAATTGTAACATGATGGAGAAAAGATGAGTAAATATGAGTTAGAACAACCTTATATGGGCTTCTTTTACCACACTGAGATCAGAACTTCTGCCCCAGGAATTCTTCTGATATATCATTTAATATGTCCTGAAAACTATAGAGCTGGAGGGTATTGAGAAAATTTCTTCTATTTTATACCTCATCTGTCATCCATTGTGACAGAGAAATGGACTCTTAKAGGGTGGATGCAGAATAAAACCAGGGTTGCATGGATTCAAGCAAAGACAGTTTGCCTTGGTGAATCATTGCTACTAGTGATATTACAGGACAGAAAAGTGACTGAACCCTTATGAACCTGGTATTTTGACTGTGGAATATGCTTTGAGAGAAACATGGATTTCCACATATTCATTCTTTATAGAGGAAAACACATCAAGTCACATTTTTGCTGGCTACAGTGTTTGAGAAAACTTCGAGTGTTGCAGCATGAAACAGACCTTTCCACATTCCCAATGCATATATGTCAGAAATATCAATACAAGTAATTGTTTTGTTATCCTCAAGGAATAACTATGAATACATTTACATTATACATAATTTATACACATATTWATACAAAGCTAGCAAGGCAAGTCATGAAATGAACACATACAACCAACAGGTCAGTAGCTGGAACAACTCATTTCCATGTTACCCTTGAGCTAGGACACTGGCATTTTATACACTTGTTCCTTACGGTCAGATGAGACAGATGTGCAAATTGTAAAGCTTACTGTTAAGGAAATGAAAATAATATAACATGATGATGTGTATTTATTGAGTCATCATCAATGCATTCTCTGTATGGCAGGTGATTAGAAAAATATTAATTTTAATGTTGGAGATGTCACATGATATATGCAGTTGCAGCAATCTGTCATCAAATGGCAAATGTTAGCACCAAAACATTATGGCTGACATGCACTTCAAATTTTTAGGAAATTTAAAAAGGAAAAAAWCTCACTCATTAAGATGACATAGCAGGTTCACCTGCTTCCAGTGTGAACTTGCATAATTTATGTTCTGATGTCTCTGTCTTAGGACAGGCAATGCCATTGTTGTTGAAATAGACCAGTTTTGTAAATAACCTTTTAATGGAATCATAGATAACTGTGGTTGGAAAATACCYCCRAGATCATTGAGTTCAAYAATTAACCCAGAACTGCCAAGTTAACTACTAAGCCATATTTCCAAGCACCGTATCTACAAGTCCTTCGAAAGTTTTCAGGGACGGCCATGCCACAGATTCCCCAGACAGCCTGCTCYAATGCTTGACAACCTTTTCTGTGATTAAATTTTYCCTACTATCCAATCTAAATGTCCACARCTAATGGCACAACTTGAGGCCATTTCATCTTGTCCTCCTGCTTTTTCCTTAGGAGAAGAGATGACCGCCACCTCACAACAACTTCCATTCAGGTTCTTTTGAACAGATGCATCTCTTAGCATATCTTCATACACACTTTTTGTGATAAACCAGAAGCATTTTACCAGAAAGTTCATAGAATKACTGACAGCTGCCACATTCACACTGAAAGTGAAGTGGCTGTTAAAAAAAMMCMAAAAAACAYCAAYAAAAAACCACCCCCCAAAAYCCAGGAAATTAAGAGCAWGGAGCACCATAAAGTAGATCTAAAGCATAGTAGAAATTTACCAAACAAAAAGGAAAGCTGTAAGGAAATACATACTCGAAAATCAATTTGGTTAACTTCTCTCTCATGAGATATGAAAATGCATTATATCAATTCACACAATTAAAATTTTTAATTTTTTTGGTCTCCTCAGTGTTTCCATAGACAGAAGTGAGTTGRTTGACAAAGCTTCAGAAATTAAATCATATAGCTGAAAAGTTCCAGGACTAGTAAYATTATTTAATATTTCCACCAATAAGTCTGTAATTGTGGTGTAAATTAATTTAATATTTAAACTTCCTCATAAACTTAGTCTGCATAAAAGGTACTTAAAAAAAACAACACTCTAAGCCATAAAGTGTACCAACATCAGTGAAAACAATATGCATTTAACTAGTCCTGCAGCTCTGACATGAAGGCTGTATTTTGTTTCTGCTTGTTCATCAGAAACAGAATTGGCCACTAGGGATCTGATCTTTCAAACTTGCTTAAAGTCAAACACGCAAAGAGTTACACTGGCTTCAGTGGAACGACTCATATCCCAAAAGCTAAGCACATGTGCAAATCCCTATCATCTTACACATGTGCAAAAATCAACACAAGACCTTTCTGTAGGTTTGCTCCCAGGTTTGCTCCTTTCAATGAAGGAGAGAAGCATGGTACATTAGATTTGTGTAGCATGGCTGTACCACATCTGAGGGCTGAGCTAGAATTGTATCAGATACTGTTATACAAAATACAGAAACCTATTTCTTTAGATGTCYRTAGGACATGTGGTATAGGGATAGACAGAGAGTGACTRCCTCATTACGTGGTGGAATTGAGAGCTGACAGCTGCTGTGACCTGCTGGGTGCTGATACAGCACAATAACAAGTTCAGACAGGTTAATTCCTATCCTGCTGAAAGAACGGGTTCTTGCATTAAATAAGACTCGAGCATAGACCATCAGCCCAGTTTGTGAATCAGCGTTCTTCAGATAATTTGTATTACTCAATAAAAAGTACAAATTATGACAAACAAAGATTAATGAGATGAAATGCCTTATATCAATCAACAGTCAGGCAAATGACTGATAGAAATGTAAAGAGGAGCAGACAATTTTGGACTCTTACAATAAATTTCTACAACTAAATCCATCAGAGGGAAAATTGGTAGAAGGGATTAGAACATCACCAAATTAAGCTAGTAACATTAAAAGAAAAATAAGGACAATGAATAGATTTGTCTCCAACCAATGCCAGCTACATTATTAGACAATTTCTCTGATGTAATTACAGTTTCAGGAGAGACATAGAGGGCAACAATCTTACATTTGAAGCGAAGAGGATTTAGAGTCACAGGACTTAAATTGACCTGAGGCTGAAAACGAAAAACACAAAAGACTAACAAGAGCCTATATAAAATAATGACAGCGGGAACAGGATAGAAATAAATCTCCCACCAACAATAACACAAAAGAGAAATAAAAGACAGATTTCAAGACTGGCTCACTCAGGCCACAGTGAAATAGCAGTAAAGGCAGTGTGCTAGTAACCTCTGATCCTGGCAAATCCTGTGCTCACACAGCAATGAAAACTGTTAAATGGAAATATGTAGGAAGACTTGTGAAGCTTGGTGGAGGAATGCACCTGCCTGCAGGGAACAGCCTGGAGGTTGATCTGCACAGACATAGTCCTCTGCATAAATAACAAGCTCACTTGTACACACAAAAAAATTCTGCTATGTTTCTGTCCAAACAGGCACTAAATGCAGGTACAAGTGTAGGAATCTCATCATACTCTGGAACCTAACTCTTTTATGACCTTTGAGACCCCCTGGTTTACGAGAGGCAATGCTAGTGGCTGGTTGCATATGATCTTTCATTATTATTACATATTCATGGGAGAAGCAGTAGTATTCCCATCTTAGAAAATTTAACAATTTCCCATATAGCAAGATTAAGTCAAGTCCTTTCAAAACTTTTAGGAGGGGGAAAAGGTAAAGATCAAACTAATAGTCCAGTTATTTGTTGGCACATTTGGATTCTGTTTCCGTTATAAACATATGGGACCCCTTCTAAGAAACTTGCTGTTTTCAGGTGTCTAACACTAAACAGAACATGCATTATGAACCATTGCAAAATAAACAAATTCAGATGAGTATAGAGACTGATGAGCCATTCTGTAATAGAAAAGCTTTATCAACCAAAACTTGACCAGTCTCAGCTTAGGGCTATCATACATAGACTTTTGAACAGCATACTGTATTTTGTTGATRAACTAGAATGAAAAAATTAGGGTTCCAACACATCTTTAAAGACTGACACTCTGGGATGTTCTCACGCCAAACCTACCTCTCAGGTTTGCATTAGCACTGTCTGTCATGTTCAATCAGATGCTTACAAAAATCACCCAAAGGTGAAGCAACCAGTGCACCCAGAGGTGAGCATCCTGTGCAACGTAACACCGGTGGAAGATATTGAATAACTCTGCAATTGATGCTGACAGAAGACAGATATCTAAAAGACAGGATTTTATGTATTGATATACATAGGGTAATATTTTCTTAGTGCATTACATATGAAGATACATAATCTGTATCCATGATAAATGCTTACTTAGTATACGACACATTTAAATCACAGAATCAGTTAGGTTGGAAAAGACCTCTGAGATCGTTGAGTCCAACCTATGACTGAAACACCACCTTGTCAACCAGACCACAAGCACCAAGTGCCAAATCCAGTCTTTCCTTAAACACCTCCAGGGACGGTGACTCCAGCACCTCCCCGGGCAGCCCACTCCTAATTGAAAATCTATTTCGGAGGCYAATTAAACAAACGGCCCGGCGATGCGCAGGAGCCCCGAGCGTGTCCGGCACAGCAGCACCGCCCGGCGCCCGGCGGGGCGGGAGGCTCCGGCCAAGGCGCATTCCCCCCCCCGCCAGCGCCGCCGCCGCGCTCCGCCAGCCCCGCGAGTTACGCCATGCAGGGGCGACCTCTGCTGTTCCTTTTGTTTTCAGACCTACAAAAAAAMCTCACCAAAAAACAAACCAAACCGAACCTCCTTTTGCGGAGGAGGAGGAGGAGGCGGGGAAAGAGGCTTTCGACATTCTTCCAGTGTATCGCAAATTATCTTCCCTGCTCCTCTGTGCCAGCTTAGTCTGTTGGCCTCAATATTAGACCTCTGAATACGAGATCATTTTTTGAGACCAATATATGATATTTACATACAAGTATTTACATAGCGGATGTCTTATTTGGACTGTGAAAACAAAAGAAATAAAATCACTTGTCTGTGCCGACGACAGTTAAAGAACTACAACAAAAAAGCGAGTTAGCTAATATTCTGCCTGAGCCGGTGATTTCAAATCAGGTCTTATTTTTACAGGTTTTACTAGGAATGAGGTTTGGGCAGCTTGATGCAGGAAACAAAGCTTTGAAAATCACTGCTAATTGTGAATGGAKGTTCCCTTCATACCTCCACAACTTGCTGAGTACAAAAGAAGCCACATTTCACACTGAAAGAATGTAACAAATTCTGCTGTATTTTTTACTAATRGAAAAAACAAAAGCAGCACAGCAGTAGTGCTCCCCATCCCCCCAAATAACCAAACCTTTCTCTTTATTTGTGTTTAAAGGTGTTTTKTTGGCCATCTAAAGCAGCCTTCTAAAAATGTTTGTCTTTCTTTGCTATTTTTATTAAMATTTTAGAGTAATTGGATAGGAAAAAATTGCCTACAAGAACATAAAYCTACAATTTCTTTAACTCTTTAGTGCATATAGAAAATTATCTAAAGGTAACTCCAAGGACTTCTCTACATTCATTGTAAGGAGGTAGAAAATACTAAAAAACACCAGGTGTTAATGAAAAGAGAAGATCAGGACTTCCTTTTCCTGCTTAAGTAGCTAGGCATGAAAGTTTAAGGTCTTTGCACATTCAACATATTTCTTTCACTGGCCAYCAAGGAAAATCAAACAAAAGAAAAGGAAAAGAAAAAAAAGGAGAAATACATTATATCCATTTTCAACACATCTTCAATTATGTGAAAACTTACCTTTGAACTTCTACCTTAAGCAAAAAGTATTAATTTCCCCTTTAAACATAAAGCTTTTCCAAAA
Organism: Alauda arvensis; assembly: GCA_902810485.1. Lineage (NCBI taxonomy): Eukaryota > Metazoa > Chordata > Aves > Passeriformes > Alaudidae > Alauda > Alauda arvensis. Next base: position 74,609 of record CADDXX010000387.1, read on the forward strand.
GCCAGAGTAGAAAAAAACATAATTGCTGTGCCATCATTGGAAACTACGGTTAAATAGAAACTTTGTCTCATGAAAATCACCTGGCTTTTAAAGCCCGAAAGAAAAGGACACCACCACCAGCATTTATACTGACAAGAACGTTCCTAAATGCCTTATTATCAGGGTGATTTAATTTTCCATCTGTCTGCTGGATTTGCTTTGCATGAAGATCTGGACACATACAAGAATGTGTGTGTTTTCTTTTTCTGCCATACTACTAAGAAAGTAACTCAGGATCACAGAGCAGCCTTTTGCTGCAACTAATCCCTCCGGATCTGGCCGAGCCTTTCAGGCTGTGCTTCCTGTCTCAACCCGCCCATGCGTTCTGAGAGCAGAATGAAAAAAACCCGAAAATTTGGCAAACAGCCATAAAAAAAAACAAAACCCAAAACATTTGCTATGTAGGTCGAACTTCAAAGAATGCTTAACCCCTCCCCCCCCCCAAAAAAAAATGAACAGTGCAGAATCCTAAACATTCCTTGGCTTTATCATGTGGTGTCAAGGTTTTTTCCTAGGGTCAGATTTGAACCCTTAATAGTGGGAAACCCCAATCTCTGTACAGCATTGGGAAGAAACAGTAGKGTTTGCATCATCAGAGTTAAAACAACTTCCCTGAGGCAAGGCTAAGGACCTGATTATTTTTCCATATGAGCAAGAGTWGATTTAGGAATCCAGAAAATAAAGCTATTTTTTATCTCTTAGTTTAAATTATCAGTCAGTTATTTAAAAAAAATATGGTTCTCAGCATTTAAAAGTAGTAGTGACTAATAGATGTGAGAAACACATTAAGTAAGAACATAATTAATAACAGATCAAAATYTAGGACCAGACTGACCGCTCTTACACACAGTGGAGAACCTCATGTTTGCAAATTTCAGCTGAGATCATCTGTACACATGGGCAGTGGAGTAAGGAAGGATGTGTGAACCTATATCTCTATTTTAACTTCAGGCTGTTATATGCAAATATAAATGACAAATRCAAAGCCTTCAAAGCATTCAGCAGACCTCTATAGGTCACATGCTGTGTTTAGGTAAGTAGGCCTTACACAAGTAATCAAATGACTGTCACTTGGTGAGCTCTCCTGTGAAGCACCCTCTTATGATGGAGAGGCCAGAAGGTCTCTCTCTCTCCCTCTGAATTTATGATCTACCCCCACACACTGATCAGGCCAGCCTTGTCACAGCATGGCTAACTTCCCACCCCCCAGTAAAGGCAATAAAGAAAACTCCTCAGTGCCTCAGAAGCCACTGATGTCCATGTGATGTCAATGCTAGCTTTTCCAACAGAACTCCTATTATTTGCTTGCTCCTTTCACCCACGTACAAAAAGAGAACACGACAGTAAGGAATTGACCAGACCTTACATTTCCACACATGATAAGTTGTACATTCTCCCCTAATGCCAATATATGGTGATGCAATAATACAGGAGTTTTTGGATTTTGTTGGTTTGGAGGTATTGTTGTTGATGGGGTTGAGTTTTTTTTGTTTGTTTAGAGTATTTTTGCATTTGGTTGTGTGTGCATTTTTTTTCTGTTTTGTGTTTAATAGTGCCAAGACACACTTCTGCTTCCTAAATGGGGCAGAACATTCTATTTAGCTCCCAGAGCAGCATAGATCTTCCTTCATTATTCTTTGGGGAAAAAARGCAGACATACACTTTCCTGCCTTTATTTGTTTTTCATGAYAGGAAGGAAAAACAATTATTCTTGYYATGTTCTGAAGTTTTTTCAGTTTACAGAAGTGTTTATAGATAAAATGGCTTTTACTTTGATTGCAGTTTCTTAATAACAAAGAACAAGCAATAGCACTGCAGGTAATGCAAGAAAGAAGCAGAAAAAAAGCCAGGCTGGTGAATATGAGAAAATCATATCAGTATTCCTTCCTCACAACACAGGAAACACCTACTGTCCATACCACTTTCCATCATGGGCACTGAAGCAGGATTAAAAGTGTGCTTAAGCAGACTATTTAACCTTCAGAGAAAGACTAACCCAGAAAGTTCCCACTCTGTCACTTCCTATGCCCTCCAAACCAACTCCCTCCCGTGAAATGTAACGAGGCATTTCTTTCCTTCCCAGTGATTTACYGTTCTGTAGATAAATTTAATCCTCCCCACTGTCTCCCACGCAGTTTTTTTGCAAAAACCTGGAGCCAGGAAACACTTCTTAAAAGGCATACAGGTTTGCTATTATAAAGGAAGGTAATAGCCCTACTGCCCCTTAAGTTGTGTTCAGAGGGGTAGAAGTTCACAAACATTGTATCAGCACGTATTGCTCTGTATGTCTCTTGTAGGTTTAACATTAAAATATTCCTTGGCAAAACAATTAAAGATAGTGGCAAGGAACTATGATACACACATATTTCTGTCATTTTACATAATATTCATGTGTTTTATACCAGAATCTCTAAGGTAAGGGGAGAATGAAACAATGGCATTTTTTGCTTCACCTTTAAAGATAACRAGACTTCTTAACACTGCATAAGTTTTTCCCTCTGATAAAAAMGGAATGGGCTATTTCCTACAATTGCCAAAGGACTGAGGTCTGCCAAGGAGGCTCATTTTGCTTGCATCATCCTACAGGAATGATCCACCAAGGTATATACTGGCCAGCAGAGCATCTGGAAACTTTGCAGCTGAAATTGAATGCCACAGCTCACTGTGGCAAAATRTAAGAAAGCTATTTACAGTGACACATATGACAATAAAGATCAGAGCATACTTTTGGCACAGAAGAAAATTCAACTCTCATCTTTCTTTATGTTTGCCAATATCTGSTTTAGCACAAGTACTCACTTAACAAGGCTTTTTTTCATTTTAAAAAGGAAGATAGTGGCCTTAAGTATTTAATTACTAAGGCAGACTAAAGGGGAAGAAAAAAAACTCTTTAAACCAAATCTTAAAAAAAAAAAAAAGAAGTCAACCCACAAGACCTTTTCAAATATGCTCTTAAACTGTCCCAGCTCCTTTTTTTTTTTTTTTTTTTTACTGATGTTTTAATCCTTTATCTGGAAATTCTCCTTCTGTTTCTCCAGAATATGTACAATACAAACCCTAGACAGAAAACTAATAAGCAAGCAACACACACCTACACAAATGTATACACAAGTTCATTACTAGACCCTGCAATACTTAYATATTCTGTGCCATGGGAAGTGCACATTCTGTGTACTTATTTAGGGGGATAGATAAGCCACTAGTTGAGTGGAGAGTACTAAAATGGAAAATGRTGTCTTGAAATATGACTGAGTGATTATACTTAGACTCTAAAAGATCCACTGAAGGGGAATCATCTGCGTTACTAACTAAATTCCTGGAATAAACACTGGATGTACAATCATCTGCAATCTAGCAAATCATTGCAATGTAGGCTATTCTGTGGATTATGAATGAGCATTAAATTAAATATTGTTACGGAGTTTTTCTCCCACCTTAGGATGCACTCAACACTTTGCTCCTTCCTGTCTGACAATATGTTGCCATGCTATAAAAGCCCTAATGCCCATTTCAACGATTAGCTGTACATCAGCATTACTACTTCAAATCCACAAGTTTCACATCAAGCATTAAATGGGATGAATATTGATCTGCTAAAGAGGATTTATTTATTTCTAGCTCTATCCAAAGATCAACTGCTAGCAGCTTTTGGTGGATCTGTTGAGCTCTCACAGCACAAAGCTACTGCATACATGACACTGGACTTGACATTTCAGTTCTGGAAGAAAACCAAACAGTAAATTCACTGCAATAATCCTAGATAAATGAGATGATCACTGGAAAAGCTGAGATAGTTAAGTGGTCTATCAGAAAAGTCCAAAGGATGATATTGAATTGTTGCTACATAGTAACCTCTCTCATGACAACATGGCACAAGATCTTCATATCAGATGTCAATATCTTTGCCTTAAAAAAAGCACCATTACTTCAGATTACTTTGGAACACTTCACAATTATGTTCTGAGCTGAAAATTTTATACTCAGCATGATTATAATCAGATACATATCAATATCACAATATTTACCCATGCATTCCTTTTTTTGTCCTGTTCAGTCAATAACATGCTACCATAATTACTGTATAATGCATTCAAGAAACACAGATCTCTTTCAACCCTCCCAGCACAGGTTTCTTGTGATGTTAGTGCTGTCCTCAAAATGTTTTTTTTCACTCTGTGGCAGTGGGGATCACTTTTTACTCTTTGGCATTGAYAAAGGAGGAAAACCTACAAATGAGTGGATGAGGATTGCAAGCAGATTAGAGATGACTAGAGATGAGTTGCTTTGCCTTTTATACTCAGATGGCAAGGGCTTCAGARGATGCTATGTTTCCACTAACGTTTGAAATGTCAGTGTAAGAAGCCATGACATTTTTGCTGTGTCACTCACACAGAAAGCTGAAACATCAGTCAAAACATTGCCTCAGTGCTATGATTTCATCAAGACACATCATTTCAGTAGCTAATAACATCTTTCTAGTAATAYGTTAAATGTTTCCCTTTTACTTATCTGATTTCTCTGCACCAAATTTCCCTTTTGAGAGTATTATTTGAAAGAACACATGGAGGAGAAACAGAAATAATGACATATAACGAGAATATTTGCTGCTGTTAAAGATTGCCTCATTTCTGTCTTCTCATACAACCACAGTTCTCAAAAAAAGACCTTCCAAAAAACATCAGGGAAAAACCTGTACAGCATGTTATCGATACCAGATCTGAAAACCAATGCTTTGTTTTGTTTGCTTGAACTCTGTGAATTCCTAAATGTCCTTGCCACAAGGAGCACTTTGTTTAATTAGGTTTTTGTCTGTAGAACAGTGTCTGCTTCACCAAGGATAGAGGACTTTGGGCCAGCTCCAAGTGTCAATGAAAGAGAAGCAAAACGTATTTCAAAATTAGCCTTGCATTTAGACAAATTCAATCTGTTTTGTTGCTTGAGTTTTTWAAAAATATATCTTCCATTTCATCTGTATAAAAAATAAGACAGGCTTCTAAAGACAGCATTTATATGTTCAAATATACTTCAAATACAGAAGCTTGTATTATTTATAAAATCCCTAAAATGAAACAACTCAAAAGTAGTTTAAGAAGGTAATCTGAACTCTTTCCTGGTTCTGCTGGTTAAATATCTGCTTGGTTAAATATYGTTAATGGGGTATCATCACTGCAGAGCCCCCAAGGCTCCCTTCCAAGAGCCTATTTAATTTTTTCGGTAAAACAAAACAAAACAAAATGAAACAACATAACCATAAGTAAACAGTGTTAGGAGAGTCAGTTCTACATTGCCTGAAGCTTTTAGGCTATTTGTATCTGGAACACATGAAACKATATCAAATTCATATCCTGAGAAGTAAGAATCTCTTTCCTGTCATTCATATTCTCATAACATGGCTCTCTATAAACTGCCTTCTAGGAACAGTGTCTACATTTGCAACATAATTTGGTAAAAACTTAATTTAAATCACTAATTCTTTCAATTTTTTCCACTACTAAATGAATTTAAAATAACTGAGAGTAACATAAAAAGATAAGAAGAGTTTTACATAAAAAGTAAATATTTCTGTAGTTGGTTGGGAATATCTGTCAGAAGGAAATAATGCCAGGAATATTTGCTTAACTCTGGTGTAGTACATAATGCTTTTGTCTAACAATAATTCCTTTTTGTCACTAACAATTCAGAATACTTACCAGTCTGAAAAAAGGTTTCACTGCTTATGGTTTGAATATAACTGGAAAATTTCGGTCGTGGTGAAACTCTGTATTCTATCTTTTATCCTGACAGTCTCCTTTTGACATCCCTACGGTAATTTCTGCTTCTGCAACTTGCTGTRCTATTTAATTTAAAAAGGCATAAGCTCTTTCTTCTTCCTGCCCTTCCCCCCAACCCCTTGCACTAAATTCTCAAAATGYTGAAAAATGCTCACATTTTAAAATTATTTTATAATGAGTTTAAAATTAATCTTTTTATTCTCCCCCCTGCCTCCCCTAGATTTAGTTAATCACCCTTAGATCACATCTAATTTGCATGCAGAAAATGCAAAMAATAAAGATGCCATAAAGCAATACATAGTGTTGAAACAGAGACACTGGTCATCCTTGGAATAATCACCAAGAGGGGTATGACCAAAGGCCAAACTCTTTTGCAGGGCTTCCACCAAGTCATGTGAGAAAGAACCTCAACAAGCAACTTSTAACAGTACAATTTGTTCAGGCAGCAGCGTCTCTCAAATGTTAATATGTAAATCACAGATACTTTTGCAAGTCATATTTCCACAGAACATTTTCTTATTTGGTAGCAAACAACAATTTATATAACTTTATGCGCTAACTAGGAATTTTGTGAAATGTCAGTCTGTCCCATCCCATCTTCCTGCCCCCAAGTACTCARGTTTTAAAGAATGATCATAATCCAAACACTATGATTGAACTCTGTATAATACATACACCACGTAAAATACAGATGAGGATTTTTTTTAAGGCATTGTTCTACAAATCACAAATTCTTACAGTGCCTAACAAAACTCCTAGCTGCATAAGAAGATGCAATAAACCTCTCTAACAGTAGCTGATTTGTATGCAACATTGACCATAAGGGTAACTCTTCAGTAAACCTGAATCTCATATATAATGCATAGCAGTTAATAAATCATAGTAAAATCAGGTGGCTTAAAGCCAACAATACCCAACTAGTAATGGAAAGGAGGGAAAGATTTATAGAGAAACAGACTCTGTCTGGATTTTGCTTTAAAGAGACTGACACAGTGCAGTGGGAAGATCTTGCTGTGGTTTCCAAGTGGACATATCTGTATCATGCTGACTCACTTCATCTTCCCCCAACATTGCTCCTTACTTACCGCAGGTGATACCTCTTCTCCAAAATCATCTTCCTTGCCCTTCCACTGGATTTTTTTGCTTATTAGTTCCCCAGCATCTGAGCTGAAAAGGAGAGAGTAGAGATCAAAATAAGTATTGTTCCTGAAATTTCATAAAAACATCACACACTAGATTTTAAACTTAAAAAAAGAGACTCCTAAAACTGGCTCCTCAACCGTCGAAAGCCATGCAACCAGTTATTCTAAGTGTCACACATTTCCCAGATCTAAAATCCAGCTGCATAGAAAAGAAAAAACGTACTTCAGTGTTTAGGATGGGAAGAATGGTTTTTTTTGCTTTAAATATCAAGTGTAAAACTGCTTGCTCTCTTCTCATTGGAGATTCAGGGGAGCAGGATATTAGAGGCGATTGCTGCTGCACAGATCTGAGAAAATTCTTTTCTTGTTGTTTTAGAGCTTGCCTTGACCAGAGGCACTTAGCCAGGCAAAAGCATTAGTGCAAAGTTAAGRTGCAGCACTTTCACGTTAGGCACACTTGCAGCTTCATTAACAGATAGTGAGATGTCAACTACATACATATAAAAACTGGCACGATATACTTATTTCTTAGGAATCACATTCTGAAGGCATATATAAATAACTAATGTGGAAGTTCTCCAGTTCTCATTTACTTTTGTTTATGTCATTCACTCTAAGGGGAAAACATTTCTTTTTTCTGTTTGGCTATGCTAAGTTTATGACTGCCGTTGTCGAGACCATCCTGGTTCAGGATTTAACTTGGGTAAACTGCAGCAAAATTTCTAAATCGAAATAAAACCAAACCCCCACTTCTCCATACTAAAAAGCAAATTACAAAGCATCTTCTTACACCAGATTTTTAAATCCGATTTTGTCATTAAAAATACCCGAATGTCAGGCTGGTACCACATCACCAAAAGCTTTTTACAAGAATCTTACAGCGTGACAAACCAGCGCACAAACAAACTACGCTGCCAAAACAAAACCAGATCAGCAGAACCTCGCACGGMGGGAGAGCCTTTCCCCTTTGCCGGTGCACTCCCGAGAGGGGGGAGCGAGCGCTGCCCGTGAGGGACCCCGGCCGCGGCGCCGCTTTCCCGCCCGCCAGTSCCGGGCGAGGCGGCCCCGCTGTCGCAGGGCCCGGGCGGCCGCGGGGCCAAGGCCGGGGGTGCCCGGGAGCATCGGCCGTGCCCGGGCACCGCGCTCGGCCTGCGCTCGGCGGCGATCGGCGGCCGCCGGCCCGGCGCATTCCCGGCCCAGGCACGAGATGGCAGCACCCGCTTGCGGAATGGAGGGCATGGGCACCGGGAGCCAGCCCGGCCCGGAGCTCGGCTCCCGGCCGGAGATCTCAGCGCTGCACCGGGGTACGCAGCGTAGTAACAGGATTAATAGAAAAAAATCGTACCCYCTAACCACAGTGAAACAGAGACTGGAGACAAAAATCACCACAGAAAAACTTGCAGAAAACGTGAACTCTACAACTTCAGACGGAGACAACTATTTAAGTATCACCTATTGCCAGGGAAGAGGATGGGATTTTCTCCACTSATCTCAGTAGCAGTAGGGTTGAGTGCAAAGAAGTGGGGCCATATGTATTTCAGGGATATCTTGTTTTCTCCAAAAAAATTACTCTTTTCTTTACATGACAAATTATTTTCTTGCAACTTATTTGSAGTATCAAATAGCAGCAATGAAGTCCTTCAAAATGATGGCTAAAAGCCAGTCTCAATAATATTTATTTAGGTGTGATCATGATGACAATAATAAAYAAAGAGTTCTTACCAAATAATACAAGTTTGTTCAGAGTTTGTGTATAGTTTGGTCTAGTTCATTTTGCAGATTTTTTTGTGACATACAGCAACATGACTAGCACAAATAGTTACCAGTCCACAGTTTTCCATCCCTGCTCTGCTTTAAAAAGGTAGGAAGATAATTCATGGGAAATAACCTCTACATAAAACGGTCTTGAAAACAAATATTAGTTGCCAGCCCTACAAATTGGTGAGCTACCATGTAAGCAAGGGGCTCTCAGCTGCTGCCACCCTGTCCTTCCAGAGGCACAGCGAGAGCCTGGCGTGAGCACTAATCGAGCCCATGACCCCACTGCAGCTCTCCCAACACACCAGATCAACCCCTGMAAAAACAGCTGCAGCACAACCCACTAATTTTTCTGCCTCTGCTTCGGAGTATTGCCCAACCAGGGGAAATCATTGGAATCCCATCTTGTGCAGGTACAACTCATGCAGGTGATGTTAGAAGGAGGCACAAGCAAAAAGGAATTCACCCAGAAAGGAACACCCAACTCACTGCCACAGTGAAGAATGCACTCTGCTGGAAGGTGCTGTGATTTCCCTGCTTCATCAAACTGGGAACAACGAGGCCCAGAGGATTTAGGAGCACAGAGTGTGCTGATGAATGAAAGCACACTGTTCTTACATGCACAACAACTGACAACAAATAATCATCGCTAAGGTTTTTCATGTATCAACACAAGCATTGGATTATGCTTTTCTGGCAAGAAATGTAAACTTACTAACTATACTCCACATTGTCTTTACAAGTAGCCAAGAAAGTGTTATTCCAGAATTCATAGTTAGACTTGGTAATATTTTGCAAGGAACGGTCTGCTGGCAGACTCCGAGGATGTACAGTCTGTACAGTGTCTCGGTCTGTGGTTTGAATCTAGCTCTTAGCCAGAATATTCCACTGTCAATCAATCCTAAACAGAAAAAGACACTGCTCTGGCTATTAAATAAAAACAACATGTRTGAATTAAGAAGTTCAGATGAAAAACCAGCAAAAATGTAGAAGATCCTAAATTTAATCATGAAATAAATTATTGGAGAAAAAATAAAAATAATTTTAACATTTTTTCCCACAACACAATCCCTAAAACCAGAACAGAGTAAAAATCCTCAATATCTTTTGACCAAAATTCCAGTAAAGATAGTATTATTTTGTTGGGAGGGTGGGRAGAAAAAATTAAAATCAGCTAATACCTTCTTTTTTCCCTGATCCCTCAGCTCCTTCTGCAAGAGAGTTAGTTGTTCCATGTTCAAGAAGAGTCCTAATGACACTACTGTGGGTTCACCTGTCTGCAGTGCATTTAATTGCTGTTTAATTGCCATTTATCACTAATAGATGAAACTCCCTGAGCAGRTGGGGGCTCCCAAAATCTGTATTTTCTTCTAACAATACTTTAAATCCTTAATAGACCATGCATAGACTGTCAAGCAGATCTAAAAGATGCAACTGGAAAATAGGACATTAAGCTTTCATATCAACCCCCATTTGGTTTGTAATATGTGCTGTTTGAAATACTGGTACAAACTTAGCAAAAGATGATGTAAGATTAAATAAAGAGGGTCAGAAGTTTGGGGAGAAGCACTGAACAGTAGCAGAGGAGCACAGCAGCTGTTACACAGCACACAGCAACACCACAGAATAGTTTACGACAGGAAGTGAAGAAAATTCCACAATCCACCTGAAGCTACAGTGGGAATTATGTAGGCAAAATATAGTTATTAAAATTGGAATGCAACCAAGACTTCAGAGGCTAATAATGTTTTTCTTGCAAGAGATAGCAAAAAAATCCCCAAGCATCTTCATTGACCACAAACTGCAAGACCACAGCTTTACATCTCAATTGAAAGACACAGCTTTATCCATGATAAATTGTCACAAGAACGTGATCTTTCTGGGATGTGATTTCCTGGCCAGCAGGCTCCATTTCCTTACAAAAACTGCAAAAAACTTAGTGATTTTGGGATTAAAAAAGTAGTCTCTCTAATAAATATCTCTCTATAAATATACATTCCTTTATATATATATATACACACACACCAACATATATAGACAATGTATGTTAAAAAATCCTCTTTAAAGCTATTGCCAGTGTTTAAAAAAATAACTGGCCTGTCTCAATGAAATAAAATTTGGCAGTCACAGTGTGAATATATTGACTGTATATTATATTAATTAAATTTCTTTATGCTAAAATTTTATTATTTCTTGCCTAGAAACTTAATTTTACAGCCCAAATATTCACTTCAATGAGGACTTAAAACACMTCACAGAAAAATTAAACTACACAGAGTTTGTAGTGTGWTTTATGTGTGTATCTATAAAACACATGCATATCATGCACAAATATTTAAGTATATAAATGTGCAGATTCTGAAAGTACATATGCATTAGGACCATAAGTACTCCAAGAAGTGGAACACACACRTTTATGCAGTGTGTATTTGTTTATACAAGTATGACTAGAGTACATAAATGTAGATAAGCCTCAWGTGTATTATACATTGAAGGTGCTTTACTGTGATATAAAAGATTCTTTTATGATGAAATTTGAGATGCATGTGTTTCAAGGAAAATTGCATGGCAAATAGCTGYCTAGTTCACCTCAGGACTGAACAGATAATGGGTGCTATTCCAGTTTGCCAAATCCCTTTTACRGCCATTGAATATAATAGAGAAAAATAATTTTTTGCACATTTATTTAAAGCCAAACTTGTTCTTGTATTTTGCTGCATTGAAAGATACCAATCTCTTGCAGAGGCATAAAGCAGCACCAAATTGCCATAACATCTTACCACATAAAGAAGAAACATGCAGTGGTAGGCACACASAGTTGTCTTTAAAAATGCCAGTTCTTCTGAATGCATTCTGTTATTCATAACACTGGGTGGCTTAGAAACTTCAATAAAATTGTACCCATAGTAAAACCTGCTAAAGCAGCAGAAATAATTTTTCTTTTCTTTAAAAGAATGCTAAATGCTGAATATGTTAGAAAATAATTATACATRCRTATAAAAATCCCAACCACTATATAGTCTTCCATTACTTGAAAATCTTTGTTTTATTCAGTGCTTTAAGATCCACTCCTAATGCTATTGATGCTGGACAAATAGATGCAACATTTAAGACTTTGTAACCTTAGTGGCTTTCTTTTATCATCAAGGGGAATTTTTGAGATACACATTGAGTAAATACATAAATATTGGGACTTTTTCATTGTATCCTTCTCCTCATAAATTTATTGCCTTAAATTTTTCTTTTGACTATCACACTAATTCCACAGTCTGGAGCATAATTTGGAAGTACACACAAATAGAGTTACTAGAGTCTATCAGATTCCCTAGTTGTTGGCTACATCAGATCAGCCAGGTACACACATAGCAGTGAACAAATGCTGYGCCTTCCCACTGCAGGCTGGCCAGGTGAGAGCCAGATCCTGCCTGGGAGTTATGTGACCACAAGAGATTGTGACAGCTCAGGCTGGGGGAGCTCACGATTACACCATCCGCACCGCTCATCTCATCGTGAGAACTGCTACCAGAGGGTGCAATTAAAGGCTTGTCTACAGACACACAGGGGAGTTTTAGCCACAGGGGGTCTCTTTGGGACTCCACCCTCCAGGTACAATTACTGAATTTCCCCCACAARTGCACTTTTAGCTGCACACTTGAAATCTGGATGTTATGAGCATAGATACAAGCTCAGAGCTTTTTGGAAGTGTGCTCMTTATGCTGACTGCCCAGGGTAGCATCACACACTGCTCTTGAGCCCAAACTGTGGCATTGCTTTTTGTTGTCATATGACAATAAGTCTCTTGATGCCTGCAGAAAGAGGCATAAATAAGTAGGGTTCAGTTTCATTTCCCAAATTATTTGTACTTACAGTCTGCTGGAAAYTTAGCAAGCATTATTTGTAACTATGAATCAGGAACATAAACATTTACATGACCTTGGCATTCACACCACAATTATCTATAAATTCTAACTCARCTCATGATTATTTATCATCTTTTTGAAGTGTAAGCATATAGAGACTTTYACAAGGCTAACCAGAAAACCATCCACAACTTAAAATTGCCTTAAGCAATATTTGCAATACAGGAGATCTGATCCTCTGATCCTAAGGACAGCTATTCCCAAAATAATCTGATGGAAATACATAGGAGAGCAGACTTAAATGAAGATTATTCACACAAGGACAGRGTTTGAGATTGGATCCTAGTTTGCAATTTATTACTTTGGATTGTAAATCACAAAATACTTGATTTCTTTGTTATTATTGAGCTTTATAGCCTTTTAAGTCCTCAGTTGTCCTGTTTTGTATTTAATTTTTAATTCTCTGCTTCTGCTGTTTTGCCCTTCCCATACCAGTCATTCCTGTTTTCCTTACCTATACATTTTTGCATAGCTCAAGCGGAGTTGGGATGTTTACAGATGGCAGGTACAGGGGTGGGGGGATGAGCCCACACAAGAAGCAACTTGTTGGTTCAAACAGCAAGTGAGCAAACAGTTGGTAGATTTGGACTGCTCATCACAGAGCAAGGGCCTGGACAAGATGACAGCAGCAGGCTGCTTGAAAGCAGGTTGGGACCATTACTGGTAATTACAGTTAATCAGCAACAATTGTCTTGCCCAAGATACAGATCAACATTGAGCACTAACCTAACAGGACCTAATGAGTGTAATGGAGGATGAAGACAGCCTGATTAAACTYGCAAGGCACTGAATGACCTGAGCAGATGAGGCATTATAATTCCCAGACWCTCTCTCTCTGCCCTTCTGCCTCCTGTCCCCAGTGCCGATGAAAACGAGTCCTGCAGCTACATGGCGATACAGACTCTGTCACAATGTGCTCTCAGTGGTGGTTAACGGAATTAAACCTTGCACTCTGGTGTGACTGGATAAATTTCCACACTTTATTTCTTTTTAAAGCAACTGATATTATGCTGCATAGCAATTTCAATGGCTATTGCAATAYCCAGACCATTTTTTAAAGCGTTTTGGAGAGGTAAGGAATATCTAAGCATTTAAACATAATTGAAAAAGGTGCATACTTTTCTGTATCCTTGCTGGTAATGCTCTTCCCATTASAGCCTAAACTGATCAGTCTCATTTACCTCATGTAACCTCTGTGTGGGAACAAACAACTTTAAGATCCTTGTTAAGTATATAGTAGTCTCATAAAGTATAATTTTTGTGTCATTTTTGCAGGTAATTAATTCTACATAAACTTTGATCTGAAAAGTTTCTGATTAAAAATAAAAAAATCTGAGAAAAATTTGAGAAACATATTTTGGCATTTATATAAAAAATGCTGCAATAACTGCACATTTTACAAATTTTAGGTATTGCTTCTCGTATATGCTTTAAAAGAAKTAGTAATAAAAGCCTTTTAGGAAAAACATGCTATAAAACGATTTTAGCTATTGACTCTTCACGGTTAAGAAAGTGAATGTGCAAAAGAATTAATTAGAGTTCTCTAGACTTYCCCAAAATGTAAGTACAGATGTATAGACTATTTACTGAAGCACRGCCCTATCAATACCCCTTCTACTTCAAAGGAAGAGTAATTTGGCCAAAACTAGAAGAAAACCTGGGCTTCTGGTGTGACAGAAGGCATCAAAACATCTAAAAGCCAGCCAGCATTTGGTACATCTGTGTTTTGTCAAGCCATAATGACATGTTTCTCAGCCTAGCCCTATTTTCACGTATGCTTCACGCTGCACCTATAGATCCTTTACAAGGATTGTGTAGCCAATTTAGCAGAGCTGACTAGCTGAAAGTGAATCATTATTTAGCAGAGCATCTCTGCTGAATCTCACTTTGTTGTCTGTTTTGGGGATTTTTTTGTGCCAAAYCTTGATATAATTTTTACTGAGCTAAAACGACATCATTATACATGACATAAATACTATTACTATTACTTATTCTGCACTAAATGCATAACYTGATGCAGTCTTTCCCTATTCTGCATCTTGCTCAGTTATTAACCTCCCATTTGCCTATTAAAATCCTGCCCAGACTCCTAGCCTGCTGTCAAGTTCTGCTTGGCCATTCGCTCTAGCAAGACATTCAAGAAAATTACAGAGTCAGGATATGCTACAACTTCCCCATCCTATACCCCAGCAAAATGCCCAAACAAGTTAAAAGAAAGGGGCATGCTCACACTGGTCATGTTCAGAGTGGGGACTGTACTGGG